>CM071949.1:10310000-10910000 GCA_036784905.1 Acrossocheilus fasciatus
TGAGTTTGGAGTTTGTAGAGTTAAAGCTCTAGGAGGAGTTAGAGTTGATAGTTTAGGATCAGAATAATAATAATAACTAGACAAATAAAGTTTGTGAACAAACTTTGAAGTTGGCTTGAGAAAGTCTGACCTATTAAATGTAGTTTTAAAAGCTTGCAGTTTGAAGAAGTCTGAAGTTTAAATAAGATAGATAGGAATATTAAATAGATAGACAGACAGATAGATAGATAGATAGATAGATAGATAGACAGACAGACAGACAGATAGATAGATAGATAGATAGATAGATAGATAGATAGATAGATAGATAGATAGATAGATAGATAGAAAAAAATCTACGTATATTTTTTTTAATTTGTCAAAAAATAATAATAAATCCAGCATAATTCTGAAAATTTTCACACAGAAATGAAGGCCTGGTACTAGATCACAAATGCAATGTAGAAAAGACGCGCACACACACATACAAAAACACACATGTGTGACTGCAACAAAGAGCATTTTTATAGAAATTGAAATAAAATCAATAAATTCTGCATAAATCTGAAAATGTCCACACAACAAAATTAAAGCCTGACACTAGAGCACAAATGCAATGTGTAACGAGCATACTCACTCACGTACACACACACACACACACACACACACACACACACACACACACACACACACACACACACACACACACACACACACACACACACACACACACACTCTTACACACATACCCACCATTCATATCTGCTTATTGCAGTTGTTTTTTAGTTTAGTTTTTTTTTTTCGTTTTAATTTTATTTACATGTAAAAAAAATAAATAAATACAATTAAATTTTACTTTTTAGATTGAAATAAATATGTTTTAGTTTTAGTCACAACTTGTGTGGCATTTCTGCAAATTTATGTGGCATTATTGCAAAAGCGAGCACTTCAAAATACATCAAACAAACAAAAACAAATTCTAACCTTTGGGAAAAATACTGTTTTATAAGGTTTCAATATATAATTACCAAATATATATCATAAAAGTTGTGAGAGGAGTTGACCACTTCCAGAAAAATGAATGGCTCTCTATGGGCCTCTGCTGGATATAGATGGTCATTACACTATTCTTTCAAAATCTGTGATTTCTACAAGTTTTTCTCTAACCACCAGATGGCAGTATTGTACACCTAACACCGAGATCAATATCAAGAAACAATTTAAATTAAATTTAGATCATCATTTATGAGATTTATTCATGAAAATGTAATATTTCACATGCAAGCTAATGGTGTAATTGAGGATTTTTGAGGTAAACAGGTACAAAAGTACTTCATACCTCCCAAAACACAGCATTAATGTATTGGTGAGAAGTAAAAAAAAAAAAAAAAAAAAAAAAGATATATTAGTTGTATGATTAAAAATGTATAAATTTTTTACAATTACTCTTTCAATTATACACTTGATTTTGTCTTTCTTGATCATTTTATAACAAATATTGTGTAGATAGACAGATAGATAGATAGGAAACATTAGATAGATGAGTTTGAATGGTTAGAAATAGTACATAGAAGGGAAGTCTGATTGAGTCTAATGGGCTTCAGTGTGTTTACATTTGTATTTTGACAGTTGGAGCTGGCAAGGTCTGGGCTCATCTGAACACATATTTTTTTAATTTGTCAGAAAATAATAATAAATCCAGCATAATTCTGAAAATTATCACACAGAAATGAAGGCCTGGTACTAGATCACAAATGCAATGTAGAAAAGACGCGCGCACACACGTGTGACTGCAACAAAGAGCATTTTTATAGAAATTGGCAAATAAAATCAATAAATTCTGCATAAATCTGAAAATGTTCACACAAAAAAAAAATCAAAGCGTGATATTAGAGCACAAATGCAATGTGGAACGAGCATACTCACTCACGTACACACACACACACACACACACACACACACACACACACACGCACACACACACACACACACACACACTCTTACACACGTACCCACCATTCATATCTGCTTATTGCAGTTGTTTTTTAGTTTAGTTTTTTTTTTTCGTTTTGATTTTATTTACATGTAAAAAAAAAAAAAAAAAAAAAAATTGAATTTTACTTTTTAGATTGAAATAAATATGTTTTAGTTTTAGTGACAACTTGTGTGGCATTTCTGCAAATTTATGTGGCATTATTGCAAAAGCGAGCACTTCAAAATACATCAAACAAACAAAAACAAATTCTAACCTTTGGGAAAAATACTGTTTTTAATGTATTTTATAATGTTTCAATATATAATTACAAAATATATATCAGAAAAGTTGTGAGAGGAGTTGACCACTTCCAGAAAAATGAATGGCTCTCTATGGGCCTCTGCTGGATATAGATGGTCATTACACTATTCTTTCAAAATCTGTGATTTCTACAAGTTTTTCTCTAACCACCAGATGGCAGTATTTTACACCTAACACCGAGATCAATATCAAGAAACAATTTAAATTAAATTTAGATCATCATTTATGAGATTTATTCATGAAAATGTAATATTTCACATGCAAGCTAATGGTGTAGTTGAGGATTTTTGTGGTAAACAGGTACAAAAGTACTTCATATCTCCCAAAACACAGCATTAATGTATAGATGAGAAGTAAACAAACAAAAAAAAAAGATATATTATTTGTATGATTAAAAAATTATAATTTTTTTACAATTAACTTTCAATTATACTCTTGATTTTGTCTTTCTTGATCATTTTATAACAAATATTATGTAGATAGATGATAGATAGATAGATAGATAGATAGATAGATAGATAGATAGATAGATAGATAGATAGATAGATGAGTTTGAATGGGTTAGAATAGTACATAGAAGGGAAGCTTGATTGAGTCTAATAGGCTTCAGTGTGTTTAGATTTGAATGTTTGTCAGTTGGAGCTGGCAAGGTCTGGGCTCATCTGAACATTCCGTCACTGTAAGTCTATGGGATTTTTATGATTTTTAATCTTCATTTTTATGAAAACCGTAAGTCGGATCAGTTAGAAAAGATATAGCACACCCGGCGTGATCAGTCTGAAGATCTGGTGCGAGTTTGGAGTTTGTAGAGTTAAAGCTCTAGGAGGAGTTAGAGTTGATAGTTTAGGATCAGAAGAATAATAATAATAATAATAATAATAATAAGAAGTTTAAATAGCATTTCAGTAAGTTGGCTTTCTCAAGCCAACTTAACTAGACAAATAAAGTTTGTGAACAAACTTTGAAGTTGGCTTGAGAAAGTCTGACCTATTAAATGTAGTTTTAAAAGCTTGCAGTTTGAAGAAGTCTGAAGTTTAAATAAGATAGATAGATAGATAGATAGACAGACAGACAGACAGACAGACAGACAGACAGACAGACAGACAGACAGACAGATAGATAGATAGATAGA
Organism: Acrossocheilus fasciatus; assembly: GCA_036784905.1. Lineage (NCBI taxonomy): Eukaryota > Metazoa > Chordata > Actinopteri > Cypriniformes > Cyprinidae > Acrossocheilus > Acrossocheilus fasciatus. The sequence continues at coordinate 10,313,408 of CM071949.1, forward strand.
TAGATAGATAGATTGAAAAAATCTATATATTTTTTTTTTAATTTGTCAAAAAATAATAATAAATCCAGCATAATTCTGAAAATTTTCACACAGAAATGAAGGCCTGGTACTAGATCACAAATGCAATGTAGAAAAGACGCGCGCACACACATACAAAACACACACACACACACACACACACACACACACACACACACACACACACACACACACACACACACACACACACACACACACACACACACACACACACACACACACACACACACACACACACACACACACACACACACACACTCTTACACACATACCCACCATTCATATCTGCTTATTGCAGTTGTTTTTTAGTTTAGTTTTTTTTTTTCGTTTTGATTTTATTTACATGTAAAAAAAAATAAAATAAAATTTTACTTTTTAGATTGAAATAAATATGTTTTAGTTTTAGTCACAACTTGTGTGGCATTTCTGCAAATTTATGTGGCATTATTGCAAAAGCGAGCACTTCAAAATACATCAAACAAACAAAAACAAATTCTAACCTTTGGGAAAAATACTGTTTTTAATGTATTTTATAAGGTTTCAATATATAATTACCAAATATATATCAGAAAAGTTGTGAGAGGAGTTGACCACTTCCAGAAAAATGAATGGCTCTCTATGGGCCTCTGCTGGATATAGATGGTCATTACACTATTCTTTCAAAATCTGTGATTTCTACAAGTTTTTCTCTAACCACCAGATGGCAGTATTGTACACCTAACACCGAGATCAATATCAAGAAACAATTTAAATTAAATTTAGATCATCATTTATGAGATTTATACATGAAAATGTAATATTTCACATGCAAGCTAATGGTGTAGTTGAGGATTTTTGTGGTAAACAGGTACAAAAGTACTTCATACCTCCCAAAACACAGCATTAATGTATAGATGAGAAGTAAACAAACAAAAAAAAAAAGATATATTATTTGTATGATTAAAAAATTATAATTTTTTTACAATTAACTTTTAATTATACTCTTGATTTTGTCTTTCTTGATCATTTTATAACAAATATTATGTAGATAGATAGATAGATAGATAGATAGATAGATAGATAGATAGATAGATAGATAGATAGATAGATAGATAGATAGATGAGTTTGAATGGGTTAGAATAGTACATAGAAGGGAAGCTTGATTGAGTCTAATAGGCTTCAGTGTGTTTAGATTTGAATGTTTGTCAGTTGGAGCTGGCAAGGTCTGGGCTCATCTGAACATTCCGTCACTGTAAGTCTATGGGATTTTTATGATTTTTAATCTTCATTTTTATGAAAACCGTAAGTCGGATCAGTTAGAAAAGATATAGCACACCCGGCGTGATCAGTCTGAAGATCTGGTGCGAGTTTGGAGTTTGTAGAGTTAAAGCTCTAGGAGGAGTTAGAGTTGATAGTTTAGGATCAGAAGAATAATAATAATAACTAGACAAATAAAGTTTGTGAACAAACTTTGAAGTTGGCTTGAGAAAGTCTGACCTATTAAATGTAGTTTTAAAAGCTTGCAGTTTGAAGAAGTCTGAAGTTTAAATAAGATAGATAGATAGATAGATAGATAGATAGACAGACAGACAGACAGACAGACAGACAGACAGACAGACAGATAGATAGATAGATAGATAGATTGAAAAAATCTATATATTTTTTTTTTTAATTTGTCAAAAAATAATAATAAATCCAGCATAATTCTGAAAATTTTCACACAGAAATGAAGGCCTGGTACTAGATCACAAATGCAATGTAGAAAAGACGCGCACACACACATACAAAAACACACACACACACACACACACACACACACACACACACACACACACTCTTACACACATACCCACCATTCATATCTGCTTATTGCAGTTGTTTTTTAGTTTAGTTTTTTTTTTTCGTTTTGATTTTATTTACATGTAAAAAAAAATACAATTAAATTTTACTTTTTAGATTGAAATAAATATGTTTTAGTTTTAGTCACAACTTGTGTGGCATTTCTGCAAATTTATGTGGCATTATTGCAAAAGCGAGCACTTCAAAATACATCAAACAAACAAAAACAAATTCTAACCTTTGGGAAAAATACTGTTTTTAATGTATTTTATAAGGTTTCAATATATAATTACCAAATATATATCAGAAAAGTTGTGAGAGGAGTTGACCACTTCCAGAAAAATGAATGGCTCTCTATGGGCCTCTGCTGGATATAGATGGTCATTACACTATTCTTTCAAAATCTGTGATTTCTACAAGTTTTTCTCTAACCACCAGATGGCAGTATTGTACACCTAACACCGAGATCAATACCCAGAAACAATTTAAATTAAATTTAGATCATCATTTATGAGATTTATTCATGAAAATGTAATATTTCACATGCAAGCTAATGGTGTAGTTGAGGATTTTTGTGGTAAACAGGTACAAAAGTACTTCATATCTCCCAAAACACAGCATTGATGTATAGATGAGAAGTAAAAAAAAAAAAAAAAAAAAAAAGATATATTAGTTGTATGATTAAAAATGTATAAATTTTTTACAATTACTCTTTCAATTATACACTTGATTTTGTCTTTCTTGATCATTTTATAACAAATATTGTGTAGATAGACAGATAGACAGATAGATAGATAGATGAGTTTGAATGGTTAGAAATAGTACATAGAAGGGAAGTCTTATCGAGTCTAATGGGCTTCAGTGTGTTTACATTTGTATTTTGACAGTTGGAGCTGGCAAGGTCTGGGCTCATCTGAACACATATTTTTTTAATTTGTCAGAAAATAATAATAAATCCAGCATAATTCTGAAAATTATCACACAGAAATGAAGGCCTGGTACTAGATCACAAATGCAATGTAGAAAAGACGCGCGCACACACGTGTGACTGCAACAAAGAGCATTTTTATAGAAATTGGCAAATAAAATCAATAAATTCTGCATAAATCTGAAAATGTTCACACAAAAAAAAATCAAAGCGTGATACTAGAGCACAAATGCAATGTGGAACGAGCATACTCACTCACGTACACACACACACACACACACACACACACACACACTCTTACACACATACCCACCATTCATATCTGCTTATTGCAGTTGTTTTTTAGTTTAGTTTTTTTTTTTCGTTTTGATTTTATTTACATGTAAAAAAAAAATAAATACAATTAAATTTTACTTTTTAGATTGAAATAAATATGTTTTAGTTTTAGTCACAACTTGTGTGGCATTTCTGCAAATTTATGTGGCATTATTGCAAAAGCGAGCACTTCAAAATACATCAAACAAACAAAAACAAATTCTAACCTTTGGGAAAAATACTGTTTTTAATGTATTTTATAAGGTTTCAATATATAATTACCAAATATATATCATAAAAGTTGTGAGAGGAGTTGACCACTTCCAGAAAAATGAATGGCTCTCTATGGGCCTCTGCTGGATATAGATGGTCATTACACTATTCTTTCAAAATCTGTGATCTCTACAAGTTTTTCTCTAACCACCAGATGGCAGTATTGTACACCTAACACCGAGATCAATATCAAGAAACAATTTAAATTAAATTTAGATCATCATTTATGAGATTTATTCATGAAAATGTAATATTTCACATGCAAGCTAATGGTGTAATTGAGGATTTTTGTGGTAAACAGGTACAAAAGTACTTCATATCTCCCAAAACACAGCATTAATGTATTGATGAGAAGTAAAAAAAAAAAAAAAAGATATATTAGTTGTATGATTAAAAATGTATAAATTTTTTACAATTACTCTTTCAATTATACACTTGATTTTGTCTTTCTTGATCATTTTATAACAAATATTGTGTAGATAGACAGATAGATAGATAGATAGGAAACATTAGATAGATGAGTTTGAATGGTTAGAAATAGTACATAGAAGGGAAGTCTGATTGAGTCTAATGGGCTTCAGTGTGTTTACATTTGTATTTTGACAGTTGGAGCTGGCAAGGTCTGGGCTCATCTGAACACATATTTTTTTAATTTGTCAGAAAATAATAATAAATCCAGCATAATTCTGAAAATTATCACACAGAAATGAAGGCCTGGTACTAGATCACAAATGCAATGTAGAAAAGACGCGCGCACACACGTGTGACTGCAACAAAGAGCATTTTTATAGAAATTGGCAAATAAAATCAATAAATTCTGCATAAATCTGAAAATGTTCACACAAAAAAAAATCAAAGCGTGATACTAGAGCACAAATGCAATGTGGAACGAGCATACTCACTCACGTACACACACACACACACACACACACACACACACACACTCTTACACACATACCCACCATTCATATCTGCTTATTGCAGTTGTTTTTTAGTTTAGTTTTTTTTTTCGTTTTGATTTTATTTACATGTAAAAAAAAAAATAATAAAAAAAAAAAAATTGAATTTTACTTTTTAGATTGAAATAAATATGTTTTAGTTTTAGTGACAACTTGTGTGGCATTTCTGCAAATTTATGTGGCATTATTGCAAAAGCGAGCACTTCAAAATACATCAAACAAACAAAAACAAATTCTAACCTTTGGGAAAAATACTGTTTTTAATGTATTTTATAATGTTTCAATATATAATTACAAAATATATATCATAAAAGTTGTGAGAGGAGTTGACTTAAGAAAGTCTGACCTATTAAATGTAGTTTTAAAAGCTTGCAGTTTGAAGGTGTTCAGTTAAAGAAGTCTGAAGTTTAAATAAGATAGATAGGAATATTAAATAGATAGACAGACAGACAGACAGACAGACAGACAGACAGACAGACAGATAGATAGATAGGAATTTTAAATAGATAGATAGACAGACAGACAGATAGATAGATAGATAGATAGACAGATAGATAGATAGATAGATAGATAGACAGATAGATAGATAGATAGATAGATAGATAGATAGGGATTTTAAATAGATAGATAGATAGATAGATAGATAGATAGATAGATAGATAGATAGATAGATAGATAGATAGATAGATAGATAGATAGATAGAAAAAATCTATATATATTTTTTTTTAATTTGTCAAAAAATAATAATAAATCCAGCATAATTCTGAAAATTTTCACACAGAAATGAAGGCCTGGTACTAGATCACAAATGCAATGTAGAAAAGACGCGCACACACACATACAAAAACACACATGTGTGACTGCAACAAAGAGCATTTTTATAGAAATTGAAATAAAATCAATAAATTCTGCATAAATCTGAAAATGTCCACACAACAAAACTAAAGTCTGATACTAGAGCACAAATGCAATGTGTAATGAGCGTACTCACTCACGTACATACACACACACACACACACACACACACACACACACACACACACACACACACACACACACTCTCTTACACACATACTCATATCTGCTTATTGCAGTTGTTTTTTAGTTTAGTTTTTTTTTCGTTTTGATTTTATTTACATGTAAAAAAAAAAATAAATAAATTAAATTTTACTTTTTAGATTGAAATAAATATGTTTTAGTTTTAGTCACAACTTGTGTGGCATTTCTGCAAATTTATGTGGCATTATTGCAAAAGCGAGCACTTCAAAATACATCAAACAAACAAAAACAAATTCTAACCTTTGGGAAAAATACTGTTTTTAATGTAATTTATAAGGTTTCAATATATAATTACCAAATATATATCATAAAAGTTGTGAGAGGAGTTGAGCACTTCCAGAAAAATGAATGGCTCTCTATGGGCCTCTGCTGGATATAGATGGTCATTACACTATTCTTTCAAAATCTGTGATTTCTACAAGTTTTTCTCTAACCACCAGATGGCAGTATTGTACACCTAACACCGAGATCAATATCAAGAAACAATTTAAATTAAATTTAGATCATCATTTATGAGATTTATTCATGAAAATGTAATATTTCACATGCAAGCTAATGGTGTAGTTGAGGATTTTTGTGGTAAACCGGTACAAAAGTACTTCATACCTCCCAAAACACAGCATTAATGTATAGATGAGAAGTAAAAAAAAAAAAAAAAAGATATATTAGTTGTATGATTAAAAATGTATAAATTTTTTACAATTACTCTTTCAATTATACACTTGATTTTGTCTTTCTTGATCATTTTATAACAAATATTGTGTAGATAGACAGATAGATAGATAGGAAACATTAGATAGATGAGTTTGAATGGTTAGAAATAGTACATAGAAGGGAAGTCTGATTGAGTCTAATAGGCTTCAGTGTGTTTACATTTGTATTTTGACAGTTGGAGCTGGCAAGGTCTGGGCTCATCTGAACACATATTTTTTTAATTTGTCAAAATATAATAATAAATCCAGCATAATTATGAAAATTTTCACACAGAAATGAAGGCCTGGTACTAGATCACAAATGCAATTTAGAAAAGACGCGCGCACACACGTGTGACTGCAACAAAGAGCATTTTTATAGAAATTGGCAAATAAAATCAATAAATTCTGCATAAATCTCAAAATGTTCACACAAAAAAAAATCAAAGCGTGATACTAGAGCACAAATGCAATGTGGAACGAGCATACTCACTCACGTACACACACGCACACACACACAGACACACACACACACACACACACACTCTTACACACATACCCACCATTCATATCTGCTTATTGCAGTTGTTTTTTAGTTTAGTTTTTAAAAAAAAAAAAAAAAAAAAAAAAATTAATTTTACTTTTTAGATTGAAATAAATATGTTTTAGTTTTAGTGACAACTTGTGTGGCATTTCTGCAAATTTATGTGGCATTATTGCAAAAGCGAGCACTTCAAAATACATCAAACAAACAAAAACAAATTCTAACCTTTGGGAAAAATACTGTTTTTAATGTATTTTATAAGGTTTCAATATATAATTACCAAATATATATCAGAAAAGTTGTGAGAGGAGTTGACCACTTCCAGAAAAATGAATGGCTCTCTATGGGCCTCTGCTGGATATAGATGGTCATTACACTATTCTTTCAAAATCTGTGATTTCTACAAGTTTTTCTCTAACCACCAGATGGCAGTATTGTACACCTAACACCGAGATCAATATCAAGAAACAATTTAAATTAAATTTAGATCATCATTTATGAGATTTATTCATGAAAATGTAATATTTCACATGCAAGCTAATGGTGTAGTTGAGGATTTTTGTGGTAAACAGGTACAAAAGTACTTCATACCTCCCAAAACACAGCATTAATGTATAGATGAGAAGTAAACAAACAAAAAAAAGATATATTATTTGTATGATTAAAAAATTATAATTTTTTTACAATTAAATTTCAATTATACTCTTGATTTTGTCTTTCTTGATCATTTTATAACAAATATTATGTAGATAGATAGATAGATAGATAGATAGATAGATAGATGAGTTTGAATGGGTTAGAATAGTACATAGAAGGGAAGCTTGATTGAGTCTAATAGGCTTCAGTGTGTTTAGATTTGAATGTTTGTCAGTTGGAGCTGGCAAGGTCTGGGCTCATCTGAACATTCCGTCACTGTAAGTCTATGGGATTTTTATGATTTTTAATCTTCATTTTTATGAAAACCGTAAGTCGGATCAGTTAGAAAAGATATAGCACACCCGGCGTGATCAGTCTGAAGATCTGGGCTGAGTTTGGAGTTTGTAGAGTTAAAGCTCTAGGAGGAGTTAGAGTTGATAGTTTAGGATCAGAAGAATAATAATAATAATAATAATAATAATAATAATAATAATAATAAGAAGAAGAAGAAGTTTAAATAGCATTTCAGTAAGTTGGCTTTCTCAAGCCAACTTAACTAGACAAATAAAGTTTGTGAACAAACTTTGAAGTTGGCTTGAGAAAGTCTGACCTATTAAATGTAGTTTTAAAAGCTTGCAGTTTGAAGGTGTTCAGTTAAAGAAGTCTGAAGTTTAAATAAGATAGATAGGAATATTAAATAGATAGACAGACAGACAGATAGATAGATAGATAGATAGATAGATAGATAGATAGATAGATAGACAGACAGACAGACAGACAGACAGACAGACAGACAGACAGACAGACAGATAGATAGATAGATAGATAGATAGGAATTTTAAATAGATACATAGATAGATAGATAGATAGATAGATAGATAGATAGATAGATAGATAGATAGATAGATAGGAATTTTAAATAGATAGATAGATAGATAGATAGATAGATAGATAGATAGATAGATAGATAGATAGATAGATAGATAGATAGATTGAAAAAATCTCTATATTTTTTTTTTAATTTGTCAAAAAATAATAATAAATCCAGCATAATTCTGAAAATTTTCACACAGAAATGAAGGCCTGGTACTAGATCACAAATGCAATGTAGAAAAGACGCGCACACACACATACAAAAACACACATGTGTGACTGCAACAAAGAGCATTTTTATAGAAATTGAAATAAAATCAATAAATTCTGCATAAATCTGAAAATGTCCACACAACAAAACTAAAGTCTGATACTAGAGCACAAATGCAATGTGGAACGAGCATACTCACTCACGTACACACACACACACACACACACACACACACACACACACACACACACACACACACACACACACACACACACTCTTACACACATACCCACCATTCATATCTGCTTATTGCAGTTGTTTTTTAGTTTAGTTTTTTTTTTTTTCGTTTTGATTTTATTTACATGTAAAAAAAATAAAATAAAATAAAATTTTACTTTTTAGATTGAAATAAATATGTTTTAGTTTTAGTGACAACTTGTGTGGCATTTCTGCAAATTTATGTGGCATTATTGCAAAAGCGAGCACTTCAAAATACATCAAACAAACAAAAACAAATTCTAACCTTTGGGAAAAATACTGTTTTTAATGTATTTTATAATGTTTCAATATATAATTACAAAATATATATCATAAAAGTTGTGAGAGGAGTTGACCACTTCCAGAAAAATGAATGGCTCTCTATGGGCCTCTGCTGGATATAGATGGTCATTACACTATTCTTTCAAAATCTGTGATTTCTACAAGTTTTTCTCTAACCACCAGATGGCAGTATTGTACACCTAACACCGAGATCAATATCAAGAAACAATTTAAATTAAATTTAGATCATCATTTATGAGATTTATTCATGAAAATGTAATATTTCACATGCAAGCTAATGGTGTAGTTGAGGATTTTTGTGGTAAACAGGTACAAAAGTACTTCATATCTCCCAAAACACAGCATTAATGTATTGATGAGAAGTAAAAAAAAAAAAAAAAAGATATATTAGTTGTATGATTAAAAATGTATAAATTTTTTACAATTACTCTTTCAATTATACACTTGATTTTGTCTTTCTTGATCATTTTATAACAAATATTGTGTAGATAGACAGATAGACAGATAGATAGATAGATAGATAGATAGATAGATGAGTTTGAATGGTTAGAAATAGTACATAGAAGGGAAGTCTGATTCAGTCTAATGGGCTTCAGTGTGTTTACATTTGTATTTTGACAGTTGGAGCTGGCAAGGTCTGGGCTCATCTGAACACATATTTTTTTAATTTGTCAGAAAATAATAATAAATCCAGCATAATTATGACAATTATCACACAGAAATGAAGGCCTGGTACTAGATCACAAATGCAATGTAGAAAAGACGCGCGCACACACGTGTGACTGCAACAAAGAGCATTTTTATAGAAATTGGCAAATAAAATCAATAAATTCTGCATAAATCTGAAAATGTTCACACAAAAAAAAAATCAAAGCGTGATACTAGAGCACAAATGCAATGTGGAACGAGCATACTCACACACACACACACACACACACACACACACACACACACACACACACACACACACACACACACACACACACACACACACACTCTTACACACATACCCACCATTCATATCTGCTTATTGCAGTTGTTTTTTAGTTTAGTTTTTTTTTTTCGTTTTGATTTTATTTACATGTAAAAAAAAAAAAAAAAAAAAAAAATTGAATTTTACTTTTTAGATTGAAATAAATATGTTTTAGTTTTAGTGACAACTTGTGTGGCATTTCTGCAAATTTATGTGGCATTATTGCAAAAGCGAGCACTTCAAAATACATCAAACAAACAAAAACAAATTCTAACCTTTGGGAAAAATACTGTTTTTAATGTATTTTATAATGTTTCAATATATAATTACAAAATATGTATCATAAAAGTTGTGAGAGGAGTTGACCACTTCCAGAAAAATGAATGGCTCTCTATGGGCCTCTGCTGGATATAGATGGTCATTACACTATTCTTTCAAAATCTGTGATTTCTACAAGTTTTTCTCTAACCACCAGATGGCAGTATTGTACACCTAACACCGAGATCAATATCAATAAACAATTTAAATTAAATGTAGATCATCATTTAAGATATTTATTCATGAAAATGTAATATTTCACATGCAAGCTAATGGTGTAGTTGAGGATTTTTGTGGTAAACAGGTACAAAAGTACTTCATATCTCCCAAAACACAGCATTAATGTATTGATGAGAAGTAAACAAACAAAAAAAAAAAAGATATATTATTTGTATGATTAAAAAATTATAATTTTTTTACAATTAACTTTCAATTATACTCTTGATTTTGTCTTTCTTGATCATTTTATAACAAATATTATGTAGATAGATAGATAGATAGATAGATAGATAGATAGATAGATAGATAGATGAGTTTGAATGGGTTAGAATAGTACATAGAAGGGAAGCTTGATTGAGTCTAATAGGCTTCAGTGTGTTTACATTTGAATGTTTGTCAGTTGGAGCTGGCAAGGTCTGGGCTCATCTGAACATTCCGTCACTGTAAGTCTATGGGATTTTTATGATTTTTAATCTTCATTTTTATGAAAACCGTAAGTCGGATCAGTTAGAAAAGATATAGCACACCCGGCGTGATCAGTCTGAAGATCTGGTGCGAGTTTGGAGTTTGTAGAGTTAAAGCTCTAGGAGGAGTTAGAGTTGATAGTTTAGGATCAGAAGAATAATAATAATAACTAGATAAATAAAGTTTGTGAACAAACTTTGAAGTTGGCTTAAGAAAGTCTGACCTATTAAATGTTGTTTTAAAAGCTTGCAGTTTGAAGGTGTTCAGTTAAAGAAGTCTGAAGTTTAAATAAGATAGATAGGAATATTAAATAGATAGATAGACAGATAGACAGATAGATAGATAGATAGATAGATAGATAGATAGATAGATAGATAGATAGATAGATAGATAGATAGACAGACAGATAGATAGATAGATAGATAGGAATATTAGATAGATAGATAGATAGATAGATAGATAGATAGATATATAGATAGATAGATAGATAGATAGATAGATAGATAGATAGATAGATAGATAGATAGATAGATAGATAGATAGATAGATTGAAAAAATCTATATATTTTTTTTTTAATTTGTCAAAAAATAATAATAAATCCAGCATAATTCTGAAAATTTTCACACAGAAATGAAGGCCTGGTACTAGATCACAAATGCAATGTAGAAAAGACGCGCACACACACATACAAAAACACATGTGTGACTGCAACAAAGAGCATTTTTATAGAAATTGAAATAAAATCCATAAATTCTGCATAAATCTGAAAATGTCCACACAACAAAACTAAAGTCTGATACTAGAGCACAAATGCAATGTGTAACGAGCATACTCACTCACGTACACACACACACACACACACACACACACACACACACACACACACACACACACACACACACACACTCACTCTTACACACATACCCACCAATCATATCTGCTTATTGCAGTTGTTTTTTAGTTTAGTTTTTTTTTTCGTTTTGATTTTATTTACATGTAAAAAAAAATAATAATAAAATTAAATTTTACTTTTTAGATTGAAATAAATATGTTTTAGTTTTAGTCACAACTTGTGTGGCATTTCTGCAAATTTATGTGGCATTATTGCAAAAGCGAGCACTTCAAAATACATCAAACAAACAAAAACAAATTCTAACCTTTGGGAAAAATACTGTTTTTAATGTATTTTATAAGGTTTCAATATATAATTACCAAATATATATCAGAAAAGTTGTGAGAGGAGTTGACCACTTCCAGAAAAATGAATGGCTCTCTATGGGCCTCTGCTGGATATAGATGGTCATTACACTATTCTTTCAAAATCTGTGATTTCTACAAGTTTTTCTCTAACCACCAGATGGCAGTATTGTACACCTAACACCGAGATCAATATCAAGAAACAATTTAAATTAAATTTAGATCATCATTTATGAGATTTATTCATGAAAATGTAATATTTCACATGCAAGCTAATGGTGTAATTGAGGATTTTTGAGGTAAACAGGTACAAAAGTACTTCATATCTCCCAAAACACAGCATTAATGTATTGATGAGAAGTAAAAAAAAAAAAAAAAAAAAAAAAAAAAGATATATTAGTTGTATGATTAAAAATGTATAAATTTTTTACAATTACTCTTTCAATTATACACTTGATTTTGTCTTTCTTGATCATTTTATAACAAATATTGTGTAGATAGACAGATAGATAGGAAACATTAGATAGATGAGTTTGAATGGTTAGAAATAGTACATAGAAGGGAAGTCTGATTGAGTCTAATGGGCTTCAGTGTGTTTACATTTGTATTTTGACAGTTGGAGCTGGCAAGGTCTGGGCTCATCTGAACACATATTTTTTTAATTTGTCAGAAAATAATAATAAATCCAGCATAATTCTGAAAATTATCACACAGAAATGAAGGCCTGGTACTAGATCACAAATGCAATGTAGAAAAGACGCGCGCGCACACGTGTGACTGCAACAAAGAGCATTTTTATAGAAATTGGCAAATAAAATCAATAAATTCTGCATAAATCTGAAAATGTTCACACAAAAAAAAAATCAAAGCGTGATACTAGAGCACAAATGCAATGTGGAACGAGCATACTCACTCACGTACACACACACACACACACACACACACACACTCTTACACACGTACCCACCATTCATATCTGCTTATTGCAGTTGTTTTTTAGTTTAGTTTTTTTTTTTCGTTTTGATTTTATTTACATGTAAAAAAAATAAAAAAATAAAAAAATTGAATTTTACTTTTTAGATTGAAATAAATATGTTTTAGTTTTAGTGACAACTTGTGTGGCATTTCTGCAAATTTATGTGGCATTATTGCAAAAGCGAGCACTTCAAAATACATCAAACAAACAAAAACAAATTCTAACCTTTGGGAAAAATACTGTTTTTAATGTATTTTATAAGGTTTCAATATATAATTACAAAATATATATCAGAAAAGTTGTGAGAGGAGTTGACCACTTCCAGAAAAATGAATGGCTCTCTATGGGCCTCTGCTGGATATAGATGGTCATTACACTATTCTTTCAAAATCTGTGATTTCTACACGTTTTTCTCTAACCACCAGATGGCAGTATTGTACACCTAACACCGAGATCAATATCAAGAAACAATTTAAATTAAATTTAGATCATCATTTATGAGATTTATTCATGAAAATGTAATATTTCACATGCAAGCTAATGGTGTAGTTGAGGATTTTTGTGGTAAACAGGTACAAAAGTACTTCATACCTCCCAAAACACAGCATTAATGTATAGATGAGAAGTAAACAAACAAAAAAGATATATTATTTGTATGATTAAAAATTTATAATTTTTTTACAATTAACTTTCAATTATACTCTTGATTTTGTCTTTCTTGATCATTTTATAACAAATATTATGTAGATAGATAGATAGATAGATAGATAGATAGATAGATAGATAGATAGATAGATAGATGAGTTTGAATGGGTTAGAATAGTACATAGAAGGGAAGCTTGATTGAGTCTAATAGGCTTCAGTGTGTTTAGATTTGAATGTTTGTCAGTTGGAGCTGGCAAGGTCTGGGCTCATCTGAACATTCCGTCACTGTAAGTCTATGGGATTTTTATGATTTTTAATCTTCATTTTTATGAAAACCGTAAGTCGGATCAGTTAGAAAAGATATAGCACACCCGGCGTGATCAGTCTGAAGATCTGGTGCGAGTTTGGAGTTTGTAGAGTTAAAGCTCTAGGAGGAGTTAGAGTTGATAGTTTAGGATCAGAAGAATAATAATAATAATAATAATAATAAGAAGTTTAAATAGGATTTCAGTAAGTTGGCTTTCTCAAGCCAACTTAACTAGACAAATAAAGTTTGTGAACAAACTTTGAAGTTGGCTTGAGAAAGTCTGACCTATTAAATGTAGTTTTAAAAGCTTGCAGTTTGAAGGTGTTCAGTTAAAGAAGTCTGAAGTTTAAATAAGATAGATAGGAATATTAAATAGATAGACAGACAGATAGATAGATAGATAGATAGATACATAGATAGACAGATAGATAGATAGATAGATAGATAGATAGATAGATAGATAGATAGATAGATAGATAGATAGATAGATAGATAGATAGATAGGAATTTTAAATAGATAGATAGATAGATAGATAGATAGATAGATAGATAGATAGATAGATAGATAGATAGATAGATAGATAAATAGGAATACTAGATAGATAGATAGATAGATAGATAGATAGATAGATAGATAGATAGATAGATAGATACATAGATAGACAGATAGATAGATAGATAGATAGATAGATAGATAGATAGATAGATAGATAGATAGATAGATAGGAATTTTAAATAGATAGATAGATAGATAGATAGATAGATAGATAGATAGATAAATAGGAATACTAGATAGATAGATAGATAGATAGATAGATAGATAGATAGATAGATAGATAGATAGATAGATAGATAGATAGATAGATAGATAGATAGATAGATTGAAAAAATCTATATATTTTTTTTTTAATTTGTCAAAAAATAATAATAAATCCAGCATAATTCTGAAAATTTTCACACAGAAATGAAGGCCTGGTACTAGATCACAAATGCAATGTAGAAAAGACGCGCACACACACATACAAAAACACACACGTGTGACTGCAACAAAGAGCATTTTTATAGAAATTGAAATAAAATCAATAAATTCTGCATAAATCTGAAAATGTTCACACAAAAAAAAATCAAAGCGTGATACTAGAGCACAAATGCAATGTGGAACGAGCATACTCACTCACGTACACACACACACAAACACACACACACACACACACTCTTACACACATACCCACCATTCATATCTGCTTATTGCAGTTGTTTTTTAGTTTAGTTTAAAAAAAAAAAAAAAAAAAAAAAAAAATTAATTTTACTTTTTAGATTGAAATAAATATGTTTTAGTTTTAGTGACAACTTGTGTGGCATTTCTGCAAATTTATGTGGCATTATTGCAAAAGCGAGCACTTCAAAATACATCAAACAAACAAAAACAAATTCTAACCTTTGGGAAAAATACTGTTTTTAATGTATTTTATAATGTTTCAATATATAATTACAAAATATATATCATAAAAGTTGTGAGAGGAGTTGACCACTTCCAGAAAAATGAATGGCTATCTATGGGCCTCTGCTGGATATAGATGGTCATTACACTATTCTTTCAAAATCTGTGATTTCTACAAGTTTTTCTCTAACCACCAGATGGCAGTATTGTACACCTAACACCGAGATCAATATCAAGAAACAATTTAAATTAAATTTAGATCATCATTTATGAGATTTATTCATGAAAATGTAATATTTCACATGCAAGCTAATGGTGTAATTGAGGATTTTTGTGGTAAACAGGTACAAAAGTACTTCATATCTCCCAAAACACAGCATTAATGTATTGATGAGAAGTAAAAAAAAAAAAGATATATTAGTTGTATGATTAAAAATGTATAAATTTTTTACAATTACTCTTTCAATTATACACTTGATTTTGTCTTTCTTGATCATTTTATAACAAATATTGTGTAGATAGACAGATAGATAGATAGATAGATAGATAGATGAGTTTGAATGGTTAGAAATAGTACATAGAAGGGAAGTCTGATTGAGTCTAATGGGCTTCAGTGTGTTTACATTTGTATTTTGACAGTTGGAGCTGGCAAGGTCTGGGCTCATCTGAACACATATTTTTTTAATTTGTCAGAAAATAATAATAAATCCAACATAATTCTGAAAATTATCACACAGAAATGAAGGCCTGGTACTAGATCACAAATGCAATGTAGAAAAGACGCGCGCACACACGTGTGACTGCAACAAAGAGCATTTTTATAGAAATTGGCAAATAAAATCAATAAATTCTGCATAAATCTGAAAATGTTCACACAAAAAAAAATCAAAGCGTGATACTAGAGCACAAATGCAATGTGGAACGAGCATACTCACTCACGTACACACACACACACACACACACACACACACACACACACTCTTACACACACACACACACACACACACTCTCTTACACACATACCCACCATTCATATCTGCTTATTGCAGTTGTTTTTTAGTTTAGTTTTTTTTTTTCGTTTTGATTTTATTTACATGTAAAAAAAATAAAATAAAATTAAATTTTACTTTTTAGATTGAAATAAATATGTTTTAGTTTTAGTCACAACTTGTGTGGCATTTCTGCAAATTTATGTGGCATTATTGCAAAAGCGAGCACTTCAAAATACATCAAACAAACAAAAACAAATTCTAACCTTTGGGAAAAATACTGTTTTTAATGTATTTTATAATGTTTCAATATATAATTACAAAATATATATCAGAAAAGTTGTGAGAGGAGTTGACCACTTCCAGAAAAATGAATGGCTCTCTATGGGCCTCTGCTGGATATAGATGGTCATTACACTATTCTTTCAAAATCTGTGATTTCTACAAGTTTTTCTCTAACCACCAGATGGCAGTATTGTACACCTAACACCGAGATCAATATCAAGAAACAATTTAAATTAAATTTAGATCATCATTTATGAGATTTATTCATGAAAATGTAATATTTCACATGCAAGCTAATGGTGTAGTTGAGGATTTTTGTGGTAAACAGGTACAAAAGTACTTCATATCTCCCAAAACACAGCATTAATGTATAGATGAGAAGTAAACAAAAAAAAAAAAGATATATTATTTGTATGATTAAAAAATTATAATTTTTTTACAATTAACTTTCAATTATACTCTTGATTTTGTCTTTCTTGATCATTTTATAACAAATATTATGTAGATAGATGATAGATAGATAGATAGATAGATAGATAGATAGATAGATAGATAGATAGATAGATAGATAGATAGATAGATGAGTTTGAATGGGTTAGAATAGTACATAGAAGGGAAGCTTGATTGAGTCTAATAGGCTTCAGTGTGTTTACATTTGAATGTTTGTCAGTTGGAGCTGGCAAGGTCTGGGCTCATCTGAACATTCCGTCACTGTAAGTCTATGGGATTTTTATGATTTTTAATCTTCATTTTTATGAAAACCGTAAGTCGGATCAGTTAGAAAAGATATAGCACACCCGGCGTGATCAGTCTGAAGATCTGGTGCGAGTTTGGAGTTTGTAGAGTTAAAGCTCTAGGAGGAGTTAGAGTTGATAGTTTAGGATCAGAAGAATAATAATAACTAGACAAATAAAGTTTGTGAACAAACTTTGAAGTTGGCTTAAGAAAGTCTGACCTATTAAATGTAGTTTTAAAAGCTTGCAGTTTGAAGGTGTTCAGTTAAAGAAGTCTGAAGTTTAAATAAGATAGATAGGAATATTAAATAGATAGATAGATAGATAGATAGATAGATAGATAGATAGATAGATAGATAGATAGATAGATAGATAGATAGATAGATAGATAGATAGATAGGAATAATAGATAGATAGGAATAATAGATAGATAGATAGATAGATAGATAGATAGATAGATAGATAGATAGATAGAGTCAGATGATAGATAGATAGATAGATAGATAGATAGATAGATAGATAGATAGATAGATAGATAGATAGATAGATAGATAGATAGATAGATAGGAATACTAGATAGATAGATAGATAGATAGATAGATAGATAGATAGATAGATAGGAATACTAGATAGATAGATAGATAGATAGATAGATAGATAGATAGATAGAGTCAGATGATAGACAGATAGATAGATAGATAGATAGATACAGTCAGATGATAGATAGATAGATAGATAGATAGATAGATAGATAGATAGATAGATAGATAGATAGATAGATAGATAAAGTCAGATTATAGATAGATAGATAGATAAAGTCAGATTATAGATAGATAGATAGATAGATAGATAGATAGATAGATAGATAGATAAAGTCAGATTATAGATAGATAGATAGATAAAGTCAGATTATAGATAGATAGATAGATAGATAAAGTCAGATTATAGATAGATAGATAGATAGATAGATAGATAGATAGACAGACAGACAGACAGACAGACAGACAGACAGACAGACAGACAGACAGACAGACAGACAGACAGACAGACAGACAGATAGATAGATAGATAGATAGATAGATAGATAGATAGATAGATAGATAGATAGATAAGAAACATTAGATAGATGAGTTTGAATGGATTAGAAATAGTATTGGATCAGTATGACCCCAATCAACTTTCTTTAGTTAAAAAATGTTTCCCTTCATCTCAGTGGAATAAGATTTTGTGACTTTTCAACATTTTCCATCTGTATTCACATAAAAAAAAGTAAAAAAAAAAAAAAAAAAAAAATGCTTGATTCGGTTGTTCTGAAGGTATGTATGTTCAATATGAGCCCAATTGAAAATGAATGGGAAATACGAAAAAATCTATATATATTTTTTTTAATTTGTCAAAAAATAATAATAAATCCAGCATAGGTCTGAAATTTTTCACACAGAAATGAAGGCCTGGTACTAGATCACAAATGCAATGTAGAAAAGACACGCACACACACATACAAAAACACACATGTGTGACTGCAACAAAGAGCATTTTTATAGAAATTGAAATAAAATCAATAAATTCTGCATAAATCTGAAAATGTCCACACAACAAAACTAAAGTCTGATACTAGAGCACACATGCAATGTGGAACGAGCATACTCACTCACGTACACACACACACACACACACACACACACACACACACACACACACACACACACACACACACACACACACACACACACACACACACACACACACACACACACACACACACACACACTCTCTTACACACATACCCACCAATCATATCTGCTTATTGCAGTTGTTTTTTAGTTTAGTTTTTTTTTTTTCGTTTTGATTTTATTTACATGTAAAAAATAAATAAATAAAATTAAATTTTGCTTTTTAGATTGTAATAAATATGTTTTAGTTTTAGTGACAACTTGTGTGGCATTTCTGCAAATTTATGTGGCATTATTGCAAAAGCGAGCACTTCAAAATACATCAAACAAACAAAAACAAATTCTAACCTTTGGGAAAAATACTGTTTTTAATGTATTTTATAATGTTTCAATATATAATTACAAAATATATATCATAAAAGTTGTGAGAGGAGTTGACCACTTCCAGAAAAATGAATGGCTCTCTATGGGCCTCTGCTGGATATATATGGTCATTACACTATTCTTTCAAAATCTGTGATTTCTACAAGTTTTTCTCTAACCACCAGATGGCAGTATTGTACACCTAACACCGAGATCAATATCAAGAAACAATTTAAATTAAATTTAGATCATCATTTATGAGATTTATTCATGAAAATGTAATATTTCACATGCAAGCTAATGGTGTAGTTGAGGATTTTTGTGGTAAACAGGTACAAAAGTACTTCATACCTCCCAAAACACAGCATTAATGTATAGATGAGAAGTAAACAACAAAAAAAAAAAGATATATTATTTGTATGATTAAAAAATTATAATTTTTTTTACAATTAACTTTCAATTATACTCTTGATTTTGTCTTTCTTGATCATTTTATAACAAATATTATGTAGATAGATGATAGATAGATAGATAGATGAGTTTGAATGGGTTAGAATAGTACATAGAAGGGAAGCTTGATTGAGTCTAATAGGCTTCAGTGTGTTTACATTTGAATGTTTGTCAGTTGGAGCTGGCAAGGTCTGGGCTCATCTGAACATTCCGTCACTGTAAGTCTATGGGATTTTTATGATTTTTAATCTTCATTTTTATGAAAACCGTAAGTCGGATCAGTTAGAAAAGATATAGCACACCCGGCGTGATCAGTCTGAAGATCTGGTGCGAGTTTGGAGTTTGTAGAGTTAAAGCTCTAGGAGGAGTTAGAGTTGATAGTTTAGGATCAGAAGAATAATTATAATAACTAGACAAATAAAGTTTGTGAACAAACTTTGAAGTTGGCTTGAGAAAGTCTGACCTATTAAATGTAGTTTTAAAAGCTTGCAGTTTGAAGGTGTTCAGTTAAAGAAGTCTGAAGTTTAAATAAGATAGATAGGAATATTAAATAGATAGACAGACAGACAGACAGACAGACAGACAGACAGACAGACAGACAGACAGACAGACAGACAGACAGACAGACAGATAGATAGATAGATAGGAATTTTAAATAGATAGATAGATAGATAGATAGATAAATAGGAATACTAGATAGATAGATAGATAGATAGATAGATAGATAGATAGATAGATAGATAGATAGATAGATAAATAGGAATACTAGATAGATAGATAGATAGATAGATAGATAGATAGATAGATAGATAGATAGATAGATAGATAGATAGATAGATAGATAGATAGATAGATAGATAGATAGATAGATAGATAGATAGATTGAAAAAATCTATATGTATTTTTTTTAATTTGTCAAAAAATAATAATAAATCCAGCATAATTCTGAAAATTTTCACACAGAAATGAAGGCCTGGTACTAGATCACAAATGCAATGTAGAAAAGACGCGCACACACACATACAAAAACACATGTGTGACTGCAACAAAGAGCATTTTTATAGAAATTGAAATAAAATCAATAAATTCTGCATAAATCTGAAAATGTCCACACAACAAAACTAAAGTCTGATACTAGAGCACAAATGCAATGTGGAACGAGCATACTCACTCACGTACACACACATGCACACACACAAACACACACACACACACACACACACACACACACACACACACACACACACACACACACACACACACACACTCTCTTACACACATACCCACCATTCATATCTGCTTATTGCAGTTGTTTTTTAGTTTAGTTTTTTTTTTTTCGTTTTGATTTTATTTACATGTAAAAAAAATAAATAAATACAATTAAATTTTACTTTTTAGATTGAAATAAATATGTTTTAGTTTTAGTGACAACTTGTGTGGCATTTCTGCAAATTTATGTGGCATTATTGCAAAAGCGAGCACTTCAAAATACATCAAACAAACAAAAACAAATTCTAACCTTTGGGAAAAATACTGTTTTTAATGTATTTTATAAGGTTTCAATATATAATTACCAAATATATATCAGAAAAGTTGTGAGAGGAGTTGAGCACTTCCAGAAAAATGAATGGCTCTCTATGGGCCTCTGCTGGATATATATGGTCATTACACCATTCTTTCAAAATCTGTGATTTCTACAAGTTTTTCTCTAACCACCAGATGGCAGTATTGTACACCTAACACCGAGATCAATATCAAGAAACAATTTAAATTAAATTTAGATCATCATTTATGAGATTTATTCATGAAAATGTAATATTTCACATGCAAGCTAATGGTGTAATTGAAGATTTTTGTGGTAAACAGGTACAAAAGTACTTCATATCTCCCAAAACACAGCATTAATGTATTGATGAGAAGTTAAAAAAAAAAAAAAAAAAAAAAAAGATATATTAGTTGTATGATTAAAAATGTATAAATTTTTTACAATTGCTCTTTCAATTATACACTTGATTTTGTCTTTCTTGATCATTTTATAACAAATATTGTGTAGATAGACAGATAGATAGATAGATGAGTTTGAATGGTTAGAAATAGTACATAGAAGGGAAGTCTGATTGAGTCTAATGGGATTCAGTGTGTTTACATTTGTATTTTGACATTTGGAGCTGGCAAGGTCTGGGCTCATCTGAACACATATTTTTTTAATTTGTCAGAAAATAATAATAAATCCAGCATAATTCTGAAAATTTTCACACAGAAATGAAGGCCTGGTACTAGATCACAAATGCAATGTAGAAAAGACGCGCGCACACACGTGTGACTGCAACAAAGAGCATTTTTATAGAAATTGGCAAATAAAATCAATAAATTCTGCATAAATCTGAAAATGTTCACACAAAAAAAAAATCAAAGCGTGATACTAGAGCACAAATGCAATGTGGAACGAGCATACTCACTCACGTACACACACACACACACACACACACTCTTACACACATACCCACCATTCATATCTGCTTATTGCAGTTGTTTTTTAGTTTAGTTTTTTTTTTCGTTTTGATTTTATTTAAATGTAAAAAAAAAAAAAAATTGAATTTTACTTTTTAGATTGAAATAAATATGTTTTAGTTTTAGTGACAACTTGTGTGGCATTTCTGCAAATTTATGTGGCATTATTGCAAAAGCGAGCACTTCAAAATACATCAAACAAACAAAAACAAATTCTAACCTTTGGGAAAAATACTGTTTTTAATGTATTTTATAATGTTTCAATATATAATTACAAAATATATATCATAAAAGTTGTGAGAGGAGTTGACCACTTCCAGAAAAATGAATGGCTCTCTATGGGCCTCTGCTGGATATAGATGGTCATTACACTATTCTTTCAAAATCTGTGATTTCTACAAGTTTTTCTCTAACCACCAGATGGCAGTATTGTACACCTAACACCGAGATCAATATCAAGAAACAGTTTAAATTAAATTTAGATCATCATTTATGAGATTTATTCATGAAAATGTAATATTTCACATGCAAGCTAATGGTGTAGTTGAGGATTTTTGTGGTAAACAGGTACAAAAGTACTTCATACCTCCCAAAACACAGCATTAATGTATAGATGAGAAGTAAACAAACAAAAAAAAAAGATATATTATTTGTATGATTAAAAATTTATATTTTTTTTTACAATTAGCTTTCAATTATACTCTTGATTTTGTCTTTCTTGATCATTTTATAACAAATATTATGTAGATAGATAGATAGATAGATAGATAGATAGATAGATAGATAGATAGATAGATAGATAGATAGATAGATAGATAGATAGATAGATAGATAGATAGATGAGTTTGAATGGGTTAGAATAGTACATAGAAGGGAAGCTTGATTGAGTCTAATAGGCTTCAGTGTGTTTAGATTTGAATGTTTGTCAGTTGGAGCTGGCAAGGTCTGGGCTCATCTGAACATTCCGTCACTGTAAGTCTATGGGATTTTTATGATTTTTAATCTTCATTTTTATGAAAACCGTAAGTCGGATCAGTTAGAAAAGATATAGCACACCCGGCGTGATCAGTCTGAAGATCTGGTGCGAGTTTGGAGTTTGTAGAGTTAAAGCTCTAGGAGGAGTTAGAGTTGATAGTTTAGGATCAGAAGAATAATAATAATAACTAGACAAATAAAGTTTGTGAACAAACTTTGAAGTTGGCTTAAGAAAGTCTGACCTATTAAATGTAGTTTTAAAAGCTTGCAGTTTGAAGGTGTTCAGTTAAAGAAGTCTGAAGTTTAAATAAGATAGATAGGAATATTAAATAGATAGATAGACAGATAGACAGATAGATAGATAGATAGATAGATAGATAGATAGATAGACAGACAGACAGACAGATAGATAGATAGATAGATAGATAGATAGATAGATAGATAGATAGATAGATAGATAGATAGATAGATAGATAGATAGGAATTTTAGATAGATAGATAGATAGATAGATAGATAGATAGATAGATAGATAGATAGATAGATAGATAGATAGATAGATAGATAGATAGATAGATAGATAGGAATTTTAGATAGATAGATAGATAGATAGATAGATAGATAGATAGATAGATAGATAGATAGATAGATTGAAAAAATCTATATATTTTTTTTTAATTTGTCAAAAAATAATAATAAATCCAGCATAATTCTGAAAATTTTCACACAGAAATGAAGGCCTGGTACTAGATCACAAATGCAATGTAGAAAAGACGCGCACACACACACATACAAAAACACATGTGTGACTGCAACAAAGAGCATTTTTATAGAAATTGAAATAAAATCAATAAATTCTGCATAAATCTGAAAATGTCCACACAACAAAACTAAAGTCTGATACTAGAGCACAAATGCAATGTGGAACGAGCATACTCACTCACGTATGTACACATGCACACACACACACACACACACACACACACACACACACACACACACACACACACACACACACACACACACACACACACACACACACACTCTCTTACACACATACCCACCATTCATATCTGCTTATTGCAGTTGTTTTTTAGTTTAGTTTTTTTTTTCGTTTTGATTTTATTTACATGTAAAAAAAAAAAATAATAAAATTAAATTTTACTTTTTAGATTGAAATAAATATGTTTTAGTTTTAGTCACAACTTGTGTGGCATTTCTGCAAATTTATGTGGCATTATTGCAAAAGCGAGCACTTCAAAATACATCAAACAAACAAAAACAAATTCTAACCTTTGGGAAAAATACTGTTTTTAATGTATTTTATAAAGTTTCAATATATAATTACCAAATATATATCAGAAAAGTTGTGAGAGGAGTTTTCACTTCCAGAAAAATGAATGGCTCTCTATGGGCCTCTGCTGGATATAGATGGTCATTACACTATTCTTTCAAAATCTGTGATTTCTACAAGTTTTTCTCTAACCACCAGATGGCAGTATTGTACACCTAACACCGAGATCAATATCAAGAAACAATTTAAATTAAATTTAGATCATCATTTATGAGATTTATTCATGAAAATGTAATATTTCACATGCAAGCTAATGGTGTAATTGAGGATTTTTGAGGTAAACAGGTACAAAAGTACTTCATACCTCCCAAAACACAGCATTAATGTATTGATGAGAAGTAAAAAAAAAAAAAAAAAAAAAAAAAAAAGATATATTAGTTGTATGATTAAAAATGTATAAATTTTTTACAATTACTCTTTCAATTATACACTTGATTTTGTCTTTCTTGATCATTTTATAACAAATATTGTGTAGATAGACAGATAGATAGATAGGAAACATTAGATAGATGAGTTTGAATGGTTAGAAATAGTACATAGAAGGGAAGTCTGATTGAGTCTAATGGGCTTCAGTGTGTTTACATTTGTATTTTGACAGTTGGAGCTGGCAAGGTCTGGGCTCATCTGAACACATATTTTTTTAATTTGTCAGAAAATAATAATAAATCCAGCATAATTCTGAAAATTATCACACAGAAATGAAGGCCTGGTACTAGATCACAAATGCAATGTAGAAAAGACGCGCGCACACACGTGTGACTGCAACAAAGAGCATTTTTATAGAAATTGGCAAATAAAATCAATAAATTCTGCATAAATCTGAAAATGTTCACACAAAAAAAAATCAAAGCGTGATACTAGAGCACAAATGCAATGTGGAACGAGCATACTCACTCACGTACACACACACACACACACACACACACACACACACACACACACACACACTCTTACACACATACCCACCATTCATATCTGCTTATTGCAGTTGTTTTTTAGTTTAGTTTTTTTTTTTTCGTTTTGATTTTATTTACATGTAAAAAAAAAAAAAAAAAATTGAATTTTACTTTTTAGATTGAAATAAATATGTTTTAGTTTTAGTGACAACTTGTGTGGCATTTCTGCAAATTTATGTGGCATTATTGCAAAAGCGAGCACTTCAAAATACATCAAACAAACAAAAACAAATTCTAACCTTTGGGAAAAATACTGTTTTTAATGTATTTTATAATGTTTCAATATATAATTACAAAATATATATCATAAAAGTTGTGAGAGGAGTTGACCACTTCCAGAAAAATGAATGGCTCTCTATGGGCCTCTGCTGGATATAGATGGTCATTACACTATTCTTTCAAAATCTGTGATTTCTACAAGTTTTTCTCTAACCACCAGATGGCAGTATTGTACACCTAACACCGAGATCAATATCCAGAAACAGTTTAAATTAAATTTAGATCATCATTTATGAGATTTATTCATGAAAATGTAATATTTCACATGCAAGCTAATGGTGTAGTTGAGGATTTTTGTGGTAAACAGGTACAAAAGTACTTCATACCTCCCAAAACACAGCATTAATGTATAGATGAGAAGTAAACAAACAAAAAAAAAAGATATATTATTTGTATGATTAAAAATTTATAATTTTTTTACAATTAACTTTCAATTATACTCTTGATTTTGTCTTTCTTGATCATTTTATAACAAATATTATGTAGATAGATAGATAGATAGATAGATAGATAGATAGATAGATAGATAGATAGATAGATAGATAGATAGATAGATAGATAGATAGATAGATAGATAGATAGATAGATGAGTTTGAATGGGTTAGAATAGTACATAGAAGGGAAGCTTGATTGAGTCTAATAGGCTTCAGTGTGTTTAGATTTGAATGTTTGTCAGTTGGAGCTGGCAAGGTCTGGGCTCATCTGAACATTCCGTCACTGTAAGTCTATGGGATTTTTATGATTTTTAATCTTCATTTTTATGAAAACCGTAAGTCGGATCAGTTAGAAAAGATATAGCACACCCGGCGTGATCAGTCTGAAGATCTGGGCTGAGTTTGGAGTTTGTAGAGTTAAAGCTCTAGGAGGAGTTAGAGTTGATAGTTTAGGATCAGAAGAATAATAATAATAATAATAATAATAAGAAGTTTAAATAGGATTTCAGTAAGTTGGCTTTCTCAAGCCAACTTAACTAGACAAATAAAGTTTGTGAACAAACTTTGAAGTTGGCTTGAGAAAGTCTGACCTATTAAATGTAGTTTTAAAAGCTTGCAGTTTGAAGGTGTTCAGTTAAAGAAGTCTGAAGTTTAAATAAGATAGATAGGAATATTAAATAGATAGATAGATAGATAAATAGGAATACTAGATAGATAGATAGATAGATAGATAGATAGATAGATAGATAGATAGATAGATAGATAGATAGATAGATAGATAGATAGATAGATAGATAGAAAAAATCTATATATTTTTTTTTTAATTTGTCAAAAAATAATAATAAATCCAGCATAATTCTGAAAATTTTCACACAGAAATGAAGGCCTGGTACTAGATCACAAATGCAATGTAGAAAAGACACGCACACACACATACAAAAACATATGTGTGACTGCAACAAAGAGCATTTTTATAGAAATTGAAATAAAATCAATAAATTCTGCATAAATCTGAAAATGTCCACACAACAAAACTAAAGTCTGATACTAGAGCACAAATGCAATGTGTAACGAGCGTACTCACTCACGTACACACACACACACACACACACACACACACACACACACACACACACACACACACACACACACACACACACACACACACACACACACACACTCTCTTACACACATACCCACCATTCATATCTGCTTATTGCAGTTGTTTTTTAGTTTAGTTTTTTTTTTCGTTTTGATTTCATTTACATGTAAAAAAAAATAAATAAAATTAAATTTTACTTTTTAGATTGAAATAAATATGTTTTAGTTTTAGTCACAACTTGTGTGGCATTTCTGCAAATTTATGTGGCATTATTGCAAAAGCGAGCACTTCAAAATACATCAAACAAACAAAAACAAATTCTAACCTTTGGGAAAAATACTGTTTTTAATGTATTTTATAAGGTTTCAATATATAATTACCAAATATATATCAGAAAAGTTGTGAGAGGAGTTGACCACTTCCAGAAAAATTAATGGCTCTCTATGGGCCTCTGCTGGATATAGATGGTCATTACACTATTCTTTCAAAATCTGTGATTTCTACAAGTTTTTCTCTAACCACCAGATGGCAGTATTGTACACCTAACACCGAGATCAATATCAAGAAACAATTTAAATTAAATTTAGATCATCATTTATGAGATTTATTCATAAAAATGTTATATTTCACATGCAAGCTAATGGTGTAATGGAGGAGTTTTGTGGTAAACAGGTACAAAAGTACTTCATACCTCCCAAAACACAGCATTAATGTATAGATGAGAAGTAAAAAAAAGTAAAATAAAAGATATATTATTTGTATGATTAAAAATTTATGAATTTTTTTCCAATTACTCTTTCAATTATACACTTGATTTTGTCTTTTTTGATCATTTTATAACAAATATTGTGTAGATAGATGATAGATAGATAGGAAACATTAGATAGATGAGTTTGAATGGGTTAGAAATAGTACATAGAAGGGAAGTCTGATTGAGTCTAATGGGCTTCAGTGTGTTTACATTTGTATTTTGACAGTTGGAGCTGGCAAGGTCTGGGCTCATCTGAACACATATTTTTTAATTTGTCAAAATATAATAATAAATCCAGCATAATTATGACAATTTTCACACAGAAATAAAGGCCTGGTACTAGATCACAAATGCAATTTAGAAAAGACGCGCGCACACACGTGTGACTGCAACAAAGAGCATTTTTATAGAAATTGGCAAATAAAATCAATAAATTCTGCATAAATCTGAAAATGTTCACACAAAAAAAATCAAAGCGTGATACTAGAGCACAAATGCAATGTGGAACGAGCATACTCACTCACGTACACACACACACACACACACACACACACGCCCACCATTCATATCTGCTTATTGCAGTTGTTTTTTAGTTTAGTTTTTTTTTTTTCGTTTTGATTTTATTTACATGTAAAAAAAAAAAAAAAAATTGAATTTTACTTTTTAGATTGAAATAAATATGTTTTAGTTTTAGTGACAACTTGTGTGGCATTTCTGCAAATTTATGTGGCATTATTGCAAAAGCGAGCACTTCAAAATACATCAAACAAACAAAAACAAATTCTAACCTTTGGGAAAAATACTGTTTTTAATGTATTTTATAAGGTTTCAATATATAATTACCAAATATATATCAGAAAAGTTGTGAGAGGAGTTGACCACTTCCAGAAAAATGAATGGCTCTCTATGGGCCTCTGCTGGATATAGATGGTCATTACACTATTCTTTCAAAATCTGTGATTTCTACAAGTTTTTCTCTAACCACCAGATGGCAGTATTGTACACCTAACACCGAGATCAATATCAAGAAACAATTTAAATTAAATTTAGATCATCATTTATGAGATTTATTCATGAAAATGTAATATTTCACATGCAAGCTAATGGTGTAGTTGAGGATTTTTGTGGTAAACAGGTACAAAAGTACTTCATACCTCCCAAAACACAGCATTAATGTATAGATGAGAAGTAAACAAACAAAAAAAAAAAGATATATTATTTGTATGATTAAAAATTTATAATTTTTTTTACAATTAACTTTCAATTATACTCTTGATTTTGTCTTTCTTGATCATTTTATAACAAATATTATGTAGATAGATAGATAGATAGATAGATAGATAGATGAGTTTGAATGGGTTAGAAATAGTACATAGAAGGGAAGCTTGATTGAGTCTAATGGGCTTCAGTGTGTTTAGATTTGAATGTTTGTCAGTTGGAGCTGGCAAGGTCTGGGCTCATCTGAACATTCCGTCACTGTAAGTCTATGGGATTTTTATGATTTTTAATCTTCATTTTTATGAAAACTGTAAGTCGGATCAGTTAGAAAAGATATAGCACACCCGGCGTGATCAGTCTGAAGATCTGGGCTGAGTTTGGAGTTTGTAGAGTTAAAGCTCTAGGAGGAGTTAGAGTTGATAGTTTAGGATCAGAAGAATAATAATAATAACTAGACAAATAAAGTTTGTGAACAAACTTTGAAGTTGGCTTAAGAAAGTCTGACCTATTAAATGTAGTTTTAAAAGCTTGCAGTTTGAAGGTGTTCAGTTAAAGAAGTCTGAAGTTTAAATAAGATAGATAGGAATATTAAATAGATAGATAGACAGATAGACAGATAGATAGATAGATAGATAGATAGACAGACAGACAGACAGACAGACAGACAGATAGATAGATAGATAGATAGATAGATAGATAGATAGATAGATAGATAGATAGATAGATAGGAATTTTAGATAGATAGATAGATAGATAGATAGATAGATAGATAGATAGATAGATAGATAGATAGATAGATAGATAGGAATTTTAGATAGATAGATAGATAGATAGATAGATAGATAGATAGATAGATAGATAGATAGATAGATAGATAGATAGATAGATAGATAGATAGATAGATAGATAGATAGATAGATAGATAGATTGATTGAAAAAATCTATATATTTTTTTTTTAATTTGTCAAAAAATAATAATAAATCCAGCATAATTCTGAAAATTTTCACACAGAAATGAAGGCCTGGTACTAGATCACAAATGCAATGTAGAAAAGACGCGCACACACACACATACAAAAACACATGTGTGACTGCAACAAAGAGCATTTTTATAGAAATTGAAATAAAATCAATAAATTCTGCATAAATCTGAAAATGTCCACACAACAAAACTAAAGTCTGATACTAGAGCACAAATGCAATGTGGAACGAGCATACTCACTCACGTATGTACACATGCACACACACACACACACACACACACACACACACACACACACACACACACACACACACACACACACACACACACACACACACACACACACACTCACTCTCTTACACACATACCCACCATTCATATCTGCTTATTGCAGTTGTTTTTTAGTTTAGTTTTTTTTTTCGTTTTGATTTTATTTACATGTAAAAAAAAAAATAATAAAATTAAATTTTACTTTTTAGATTGAAATAAATATGTTTTAGTTTTAGTCACAACTTGTGTGGCATTTCTGCAAATTTATGTGGCATTATTGCAAAAGCGAGCACTTCAAAATACATCAAACAAACAAAAACAAATTCTAACCTTTGGGAAAAATACTGTTTTTAATGTATTTTATAAAGTTTCAATATATAATTACCAAATATATATCAGAAAAGTTGTGAGAGGAGTTTTCACTTCCAGAAAAATGAATGGCTCTCTATGGGCCTCTGCTGGATATAGATGGTCATTACACTATTCTTTCAAAATCTGTGATTTCTACAAGTTTTTCTCTAACCACCAGATGGCAGTATTGTACACCTAACACCGAGATCAATATCCAGAAACAGTTTAAATTAAATTTAGATCATCATTTAAGATATTTATTCATAAAAATGTAATATTTCACATCCAAGCTAATGGTGTAGTTGAGGATTTTTGTGGTAAACAGATACAAAAGTACTTCATATCTCAAAAACACAGCATTAATGTATAGATGAGAAGTAAACAAAACAAAAAATGATATATTATTTGTATGATTAAAAATGTATAAATGTTTTACAATTACTCTTTCAATCTTCACATTTTCTGTCTATTTCTTGTGTGCGTGTGTTTGTGTGTGTTAAATAGGGAAAGTATGTTTGCTTGTGTGTGTGTGTGTGTGTGTGTGTGTGTGTGTGTGTGTGTGTGTGTGTGTGTGTGTGTGTGTGTGCGTGTGTGCTTGCGTGTGTGTGTGTTTGTGTTAGATAAAGAATGAATGGAGAGTGAACGTCCTTTAGATAGATAGATAGACAGACAGACAGACAGACAGACAGACAGACAGACAGATAGATAGATAGATAGATAGATAGATAGATAGATGATAGATAGATAGATAGATAGATAGATAGATAGATAGATAGATAGATAGATAGATAGATAGATAGATAGATAAGAAACATTAGATAGATGAGTTTGAATGGATTAGAAATAGTATTGGATCAGTATGACCCCAATCAACTTTCTTTAGTTAAAAAATGTTTCCCTTCATCTCAGTGGAATAAGATTTTGTGACTTTTCAACATTTTCAATCTGTATTCACATAAAAAAAGGGCTTGATTCGGTTGTTCTGAAGGCATGTATTTTTTTTTTTTTTCTTTTACTAATATGGTCTTTGGAGTCAATATGACCCAAATTGAAAATGAATGGGAAATACGAAAAAATATATATATATATATTTTTTTTAATTTGTCAAAAAATAATAAATCCAGCATAGGTCTGAAAATTTTCACACAGAAATGAAGGCCTGGTACTAGATCACAAATGCAATGTAGAAAAGACGCGCACACACACATACAAAAACACACATGTGTGACTGCAACAAAGAGCATTTTTATAGAAATTGGCAAATAAAATCAATAAATTCTGCATAAATCTGAAAATGTCCACACAACAAAATTAAAGCCTGATACTAGAGCACAAATGCAATGTGGAACGAGCATACTCACTCACGTACACACACATGCACACACACACACACACACACACTCTCTCTATCTGCAGTTGTTTTTTAGTTTAGTTTTTTTTGTTTCAACATTTATGTAAAAAAAAAAAAAAATTATATTTCACTTTTTGGATTGAAATAAATATGTACCTGCAATCAAGTTTTAGTGACAACTTGTGTGGCATTTCTGCAAATTTATGTGGCATTATTGCAAAAGCGAGCACTTATACAGTTTTTAATGTATTTTATAATGTTTAAATATATAATTACAAAATATATATCATAAAAGTTGTGAGAGGAGTTGACCACTTCCAGAAAAATGAATGGCTCTCTATGGGCCTCTGCTGGATATAGATGGTCATTACACTATTCTTTCAAAATCTGTGATTTCTACAAGTTTTTCTCTAACCACCAGATGGCAGTATTGTACACCTAACACCGAGATCAATATCAAGAAACAATTTAAATTAAATTTAGATCATCATTTATGAGATTTATTCATGAAAATGTAATATTTCACATGCAAGCTAATGGTGTAGTTGAGGATTTTTGTGGTAAACAGGTACAAAAGTACTTCATACCTCCCAAAACACAGCATTAATGTATAGATGAGAAGTAAACAAACAAACAAAAAGATATATTATTTGTATGATTAAAAAATTATATTTTTTTTACAATTAACTTTCAATTATACTCTTGATTTTGTCTTTCTTGATCATTTTATAACAAATATTATGTAGATAGATAGATAGATAGATAGATAGATAGATAGATAGATAGATGAGTTTGAATGGGTTAGAATAGTACATAGAAGGGAAGCTTGATTGAGTCTAATAGGCTTCAGTGTGTTTAGATTTGAATGTTTGTCAGTTGGAGCTGGCAAGGTCTGGGCTCATCTGAACATTCCGTCACTGTAAGTCTATGGGATTTTTATGATTTTTAATCTTCATTTTTATGAAAACCGTAAGTCGGATCAGTTAGAAAAGATATAGCACACCCGGCGTGATCAGTCTGAAGATCTGGTGCGAGTTTGGAGTTTGTAGAGTTAAAGCTCTAGGAGGAGTTAGAGTTGATAGTTTAGGATCAGAAGAATAATAATAATAACTAGACAAATAAAGTTTGTGAACAAACTTTGAAGTTGGCTTAAGAAAGTCTGACCTATTAAATGTAGTTTTAAAAGCTTGCAGTTAAAGAAGTCTGAAGTTTAAATAAGATAGATAGGAATATTAAATAGATAGACAGACAGACAGACAGACAGACAGATAGATAGATAGATAGATAGATAGATAGATAGATAGATAGATAGATAGATAGATAGATAGATAGATAGATAGATAGATAGAAAAAATCTATATATATTTTTTTAATTTGTCAGAAAATAATAATAAATCCAGCATAATTCTGAAAATTTTCACACAGAAATGAAGGCCTGGTACTAGATCACAAATGCAATGTAGAAAAGACGCGCGCACACACGTGTGACTGCAACAAAGAGCATTTTTATAGAAATTGGCAAATAAAATCAATAAATTCTGCATAAATCTGAAAATGTTCACACAAAAAAAAAATCAAAGCGTGATACTAGAGCACAAATGCAATGTGGAACGAGCATACTCACTCACGTACACACACACACACACACACACACACACACACACACACACACACACACACACACACACACTCTTACACACGTACCCACCATTCATATCTGCTTATTGCAGTTGTTTTTTAGTTTAGTTTTTTTTTTTTCGTTTTGATTTTATTTACATGTAAAAAAAAAAAAAAAAAAAAAAATTGAATTTTACTTTTTAGATTGAAATAAATATGTTTTAGTTTTAGTGACAACTTGTGTGGCATTTCTGCAAATTTATGTGGCATTATTGCAAAAGCGAGCACTTCAAAATACATTAAACAAACAAAAACAAATTCTAACCTTTGGGAAAAATACTGTTTTTAATGTATTTTATAATGTTTCAATATATAATTACAAAATATATATCATAAAAGTTGTGAGAGGAGTTGACCACTTCCAGAAAAATGAATGGCTCTCTATGGGCCTCTGCTGGATATAGATGGTCATTACACTATTCTTTCAAAATCTGTGATTTCTACAAGTTTTTCTCTAACCACCAGATGGCAGTATTGTACACCTAACACCGAGATCAATATCAAGAAACAATTTAAATTAAATTTAGATCATCATTTATGAGATTTATTCATGAAAATGTAATATTTCACATGCAAGCTAATGGTGTAGTTGAGGATT
This sequence comes from Acrossocheilus fasciatus, assembly GCA_036784905.1. NCBI lineage: Eukaryota > Metazoa > Chordata > Actinopteri > Cypriniformes > Cyprinidae > Acrossocheilus > Acrossocheilus fasciatus. Next base: position 10,348,161 of record CM071949.1, read on the forward strand.
TTTGTGGTAAACAGGTACAAAAGTACTTCATATCTCCCAAAACACAGCATTAATGTATAGATGAGAAGTAAACAAACAAAAAAAAAAAGATATATTATTTGTATGATTAAAAATGTATAATTTTTTTACAATTAACTTTCAATTATACTCTTGATTTTGTCTTTCTTGATCATTTTATAACAAATATTATGTAGATAGATAGATAGATAGATAGATAGATAGATAGATAGATAGATAGATAGATAGATGAGTTTGAATGGGTTAGAATAGTACATAGAAGGGAAGCTTGATTGAGTCTAATAGGCTTCAGTGTGTTTAGATTTGAATGTTTGTCAGTTGGAGCTGGCAAGGTCTGGGCTCATCTGAACATTCCGTCACTGTAAGTCTATGGGATTTTTATGATTTTTAATCTTCATTTTTATGAAAACCGTAAGTCGGATCAGTTAGAAAAGATATAGCACACCCGGCGTGATCAGTCTGAAGATCTGGTGCGAGTTTGGAGTTTGTAGAGTTAAAGCTCTAGGAGGAGTTAGAGTTGATAGTTTAGGATCAGAAGAATAATAATAATAACTAGACAAATAAAGTTTGTGAACAAACTTTGAAGTTGGCTTGAGAAAGTCTGACCTATTAAATGTAGTTTTAAAAGCTTGCAGTTTGAAGGTGTTCAGTTAAAGAAGTCTGAAGTTTAAATAAGATAGATAGGAATATTAAATAGATAGACAGACAGACAGATAGATAGATAGATAGATAGATAGACAGACAGACAGACAGATAGATAGATGATAGATAGATAGATAGATAGATAGATAGATAGATAGATAGATAGATAGATAGATAGATAGATAGATAGATAGATAGATAGATAAAATCTATATATATTTTTTTTTAATTTGTCAAAAAATAATAATAAATCCAGCATAATTCTGAAAATTTTCACACAGAAATGAAGGCCTGGTACTAGATCACAAATGCAATGTAGAAAAGACGCGCACACACACATACAAAAACACACATGTGTGACTGCAACAAAGAGCATTTTTATAGAAATTGAAATAAAATCAATAAATTCTGCATAAATCTGAAAATGTCCACACAACAAAACTAAAGTCTGATACTAGAGCACAAATGCAATGTGGAACGAGCATACTCACTCACGTACACACACACACACACACACTCTTACACACATACCCACCATTCATATCTGCTTATTGCAGTTGTTTTTTAGTTTAGTTTTTTTTTTTCGTTTTGATTTTATTTACATGTAAAAAAAAAAAAAATAAAATAAAATTTTACTTTTTAGATTGAAATAAATATGTTTTAGTTTTAGTCACAACTTGTGTGGCATTTCTGCAAATTTATGTGGCATTATTGCAAAAGCGAGCACTTCAAAATACATCAAACAAACAAAAACAAATTCTAACCTTTGGGAAAAATACTGTTTTTAATGTATTTTATAAGGTTTCAATATATAATTACCAAATATATATCATAAAAGTTGTGAGAGGAGTTGACCACTTCCAGAAAAATGAATGGCTCTCTATGGGCCTCTGCTGGATATAGATGGTCATTACACTATTCTTTCAAAATCTGTGATTTCTACAAGTTTTTCTCTAACCACCAGATGGCAGTATTGTACACCTAACACCGAGATCAATATCAAGAAACAATTTAAATTAAATTTAGATCATCATTTATGAGATTTATTCATGAAAATGTAATATTTCACGTGCAAGCTAATGGTGTAGTTGAGGATTTTTGTGGTAAACAGGTACAAAAGTACTTCATACCTCCCAAAACACAGCATTAATGTATAGATGAGAAGTAAACAAACAAAAAAAAAAAAAAAAAAAAGATATATTAGTTGTATGATTAAAAATGTATAATTTTTTTACAATTACTCTTTCAATTATACACTTGATTTTGTCTTTCTTGATCATTTTATAACAAATATTGTGTAGATAGACAGATAGACAGATAGATAGATAGATGAGTTTGAATGGTTAGAAATAGTACATAGAAGGGAAGTCTGATTGAGTCTAATGGGCTTCAGTGTGTTTACATTTGTATTTTGACAGTTGGAGCTGGCAAGGTCTGGGCTCATCTGAACACATATTTTTTTAATTTGTCAGAAAATAATAATAAATCCAGCATAATTCTGAAAATTATCACACAGAAATGAAGGCCTGGTACTAGATCACAAATGCAATGTAGAAAAGACGCGCGCACACACGTGTGACTGCAACAAAGAGCATTTTTATAGAAATTGGCAAATAAAATCAATAAATTCTGCATAAATCTCAAAATGTTCACACAAAAAAAAATCAAAGCGTGATACTAGAGCACAAATGCAATGTGGAACGAGCATACTCACTCACGTACACACACACACACACACACACACACTCTTACACACATACCCACCATTCATATCTGCTTATTGCAGTTGTTTTTTAGTTTAGTTTTTTTTTTTTTTTCGTTTTGATTTTATTTACATGTAAAAAAAAAAAAAAAAATTGAATTTTACTTTTTAGATTGAAATAAATATGTTTTAGTTTTAGTGACAACTTGTGTGGCATTTCTGCAAATGTATGTGGCATTATTGCAAAAGCGAGCACTTCAAAATACATCAAACAAACAAAAACAAATTCTAACCTTTGGGAAAAATACTGTTTTTAATGTATTTTATAATGTTTCAATATATAATTACAAAATATATATCATAAAAGTTGTGAGAGGAGTTGACCACTTCCAGAAAAATGAATGGCTCTCTATGGGCCTCTGCTGGATATAGATGGTCATTACACTATTCTTTCAAAATCTGTGATTTCTACAAGTTTTTCTCTAACCACCAGATGGCAGTATTGTACACCTAACACCGAGATCAATATCAAGAAACAATTTAAATTAAATTTAGATCATCATTTATGAGATTTATTCATGAAAATGTAATATTTCACATGCAAGCTAATGGTGTAGTTGAGGATTTTTGTGGTAAACAGGTACAAAAGTACTTCATACCTCCCAAAACACAGCATTAATGTATAGATGAGAAGTAAACAAACAAAAAAAAAAAAGATATATTATTTGTATGATTAAAAAATTATAATTTTTTTACAATTAACTTTCAATTATACTCTTGATTTTGTCTTTCTTGATCATTTTATAACAAATATTATGTAGATAGATAGATAGATAGATAGATAGATAGATAGATAGATAGATAGATAGATAGATAGATAGATAGATAGATAGATGAGTTTGAATGGGTTAGAATAGTACATAGAAGGGAAGCTTGATTGAGTCTAATAGGCTTCAGTGTGTTTAGATTTGAATGTTTGCCAGTTGGAGCTGGCAAGGTCTGGGCTCATCTGAACATTCCGTCACTGTAAGTCTATGGGATTTTTATGATTTTTAATCTTCATTTTTATGAAAACCGTAAGTCGGATCAGTTAGAAAAGATATAGCACACCCGGCGGGATCAGTCTGAAGATCTGGTGCGAGTTTGGAGTTTGTAGAGTTAAAGCTCTAGGAGGAGTTAGAGTTGATAGTTTAGGATCAGAAGAATAATAATAATAATAATAATAATAATAATAAGAAGAAGTTTAAATAGGATTTCAGTAAGTTGGCTTTCTCAAGCCAACTTAATAATAATAATAATAATAATAATAATAATAATAAGAAGTTTAAATAGGATTTCAGTAAGTTGGCTTTCTCAAGCCAACTTAATAATAATAATAATAATAATAATAAGAAGTTTAAATAGGATTTCAGTAAGTTGGCTTTCTCAAGCCAACTTAATAATAAGAAGAAGAAGAAGTTTAAATAGGATTTCAGTAAGTTGGCTTTCTCAAGCCAACTTAATAATAATAATAATAATAATAAGAAGAAGAAGTTTAAATAGGATTTCAGTAAGTTGGCTTTCTCAAGCCAACTTAATAACTAGACAAATAAAGTTTGTGAACAAACTTTGAAGTTGGCTTAAGAAAGTCTGACCTATTAAATGTAGTTTTAAAAGCTTGCAGTTTGAAGGTGTTCAGTTAAAGAAGTCTGAAGTTTAAATAAGATAGATAGGAATATAAAATAGATAGACAGACAGATAGACAGATAGATAGATAGATAGATAGATAGATAGATAGATAGATAGATAGATAGATAGATAGATAGATAGATAGATAGATAGATAGATAGACAGACAGACAGACAGATAGATAGATAGATAGATAGATAGATAGATAGATAGATAGATAGATAGATAGATAGGAATTTTAAATAGATAGATAGATAGATAGATAGATAGATAGATAGATAGATAGATAGATAGATAGATAGATAGATAGATAGATAGATAGAAAAAATCTATATATATTTTTTTTTAATTTGTCAAAAAATAATAATAAATCCAGCATAATTCTGAAAATTTTCACACAGAAATGAAGGCCTGGTACTAGATCACAAATGCAATGTAGAAAAGACGCGCACACACACATACAAAAACACATGTGTGACTGCAACAAAGAGCATTTTTATAGAAATTGAAATAAAATCAATAAATTCTGCATAAATCTGAAAATGTCCACACAACAAAACTAAAGTCTGATACTAGAGCACAAATGCAATGTGTAACGAGCGTACTCACTCACGTACGTACACACACACACACACACACACACACACACACACACACACACACACACACACACACACACACTCTCTTACACACATACCCACCAATCATATCTGCTTATTGCAGTTGTTTTTTAGTTTAGTTTTTTTTTTTTCGTTTTGATTTTATTTACATGTAAAAAAAAATAAAAATAAAATAAAATTTTACTTTTTAGATTGAAATAAATATGTTTTAGTTTTAGTCACAACTTGTGTGGCATTTCTGCAAATTTATGTGGCATTATTGCAAAAGCGAGCACTTCAAAATACATCAAACAAACAAAAACAAATTCTAACCTTTGGGAAAAATACTGTTTTTAATGTATTTTATAAGGTTTCAATATATAATTACCAAATATATATCAGAAAAGTTGTGAGAGGAGTTGACCACTTCCAGAAAAATGAATGGCTCTCTATGGGCCTCTGCTGGATATAGATGGTCATTACACTATTCTTTCAAAATCTGTGATTTCTACAAGTTTTTCTCTAACCACCAGATGGCAATATTGTACACCTAACACCGAGATCAATATCCAGAAACAATTTAAATTAAATTTAGATCATCATTTATGAGATTTATTCATGAAAATGTAATATTTCACATGCAAGCTAATGGTGTAGTTCAGGATTTTTGTGGTAAACAGGTACAAAAGTACTTCATACCTCCCAAAACACAGCATTAATGTATTGATGAGAAGTAAAAAAAAAAAAAAAAAAAAAAAAAAAAAAAAAAGATATATTAGTTGTATGATTAAAAATGTATACATTTTTTACAATTACTCTTTCAATTATACACTTGATTTTGTCTTTCTTGATCATTTTATAACAAATATTGTGTAGATAGACAGATAGATAGATAGATAGATAGATAGATAGATAGATAGATAGATAGATAGATAGATAGATAGATGAGTTTGAATGGTTAGAAATAGTACATAGAAGGGAAGTCTGATTGAGTCTAATGGGCTTCAGTGTGTTTACATTTGTATTTTGACAGTTGGAGCTGGCAAGGTCTGGGCTCATCTGAACACATATTTTTTTAATTTGTCAGAAAATAATAATAAATCCAGCATAATTCTGAAAATTATCACACAGAAATGAAGGCCTGGTACTAGATCACAAATGCAATGTAGAAAAGACGCGCGCACACACGTGTGACTGCAACAAAGAGCATTTTTATAGAAATTGGCAAATAAAATCAATAAATTCTGCATAAATCTGAAAATGTTCACACAAAAAAAAATCAAAGCGTGATACTAGAGCACAAATGCAATGTGGAACGAGCGTACTCACTCACGTACACACACACACACACACACACACACACACACTCTTACACACATACCCACCATTCATATCTGCTTATTGCAGTTGTTTTTTAGTTTAGTTTTTTTTTTTCGTTTTGATTTTATTTACATGTAAAAAAAAAAAAAAAAAAAAAAAATTAATTTTACTTTTTAGATTGAAATAAATATGTTTTAGTTTTAGTGACAACTTGTGTGGCATTTCTGCAAATTTATGTGGCATTATTGCAAAAGCGAGCACTTCAAAATACATCAAACAAACAAAAACAAATTCTAACCTTTGGGAAAAATACTGTTTTTAATGTATTTTATAATGTTTCAATATATAATTACAAAATATATATCATAAAAGTTGTGAGAGGAGTTGACCACTTCCAGAAAAATGAATGGCTCTCTATGGGCCTCTGCTGGATATAGATGGTCATTACACTATTCTTTCAAAATCTGTGATTTCTACAAGTTTTTCTCTAACCACCAGATGGCAGTATTGTACACCTAACACCGAGATCAATATCAAGAAACAATTTAAATTAAATTTAGATCATCATTTATGAGATTTATTCATGAAAATGTAATATTTCACATGCAAGCTAATGGTGTAGTTGAGGATTTTTGTGGTAAACAGGTACAAAAGTACTTCATACCTCCCAAAACACAGCATTAATGTATAGATGAGAAGTAAACAAACAAACAAAAAGATATATTATTTGTATGATTAAAAAATTATAATTTTTTTACAATTAACTTTCAATTATACTCTTGATTTTGTCTTTCTTGATCATTTTATAACAAATATTATGTAGATAGATAGATAGATAGATAGATAGATAGATAGATACAGTCAGATGATAGATAGATAGATAGATAGATAGATAGATAGATAGATAGATAGATAGATAGATAGATAGATAGATAGATAGATAGATAAAGTCAGTTTATAGATAGGTAGATAAGAAACATTAGATAGATGAGTTTGAATGGATTAGAAATAGTATTGGAGTCAGTATGACCCCAATCAACTTTCTTTAGTTAAAAAATTTATATTTCACTTTTTGGATTGAAATAAATATGTACCTGCAATCAAGTTTTAGTGACAACTTGTGTGACATTTCTGCAAATTTATGTGGCATTATTGCAAAAGCGAGCACTTATACAGTTTTTAATGTATTTTATAATGTTTAAATATATAATTACCAAATATATATCAGAAAATTTGTGAGAGGAGCAGCTGACCACTTCCAGAAAAATGAATGGCTCTCTATGGGCCTCTGCTGGATATATATGGTCATTACACTATTCTTTCAAAATCTGTGATTTCTACAAGTTTTTCTCTAACCACCAGATGGCAGTATTGTACACCTAACACCGAGATCAATATCAAGAAACAATTTAAATTAAATTTAGATCATCATTTAAGAGATTTATTCATGAAAATGTAATATTTCACATGGAAGCTAATGGTGTAGTTGAGGATTTTTGTGGTAAACAGATACAAAAGTACTTCATATCTCCCAAAACACAGCATTAATGTATAGATGAGAAGTAAACAAAACAAAAAAATATATTATTTGTATGATTAAAAATGTATAAATGTTTTACAATTACTCTTTCAATCTTCACATTTTCTGTCTATTTCTTGTGTGCGTGTGTTTGTGTGTGTTAAATAGGGAAAGTATGTTTGCTTGTGTGTGTGTGTGTGTGTGTGTGTGTGTGTGTGTGTGTGTGTTAGATAAAGAATGAATGGAGAGTGAACGTCCTTTAGATAGATAGATAGATAGATAGATAGATAGATAGATAGATAGATAAGAAACATTAGATAGATGAGTTTGAATGGATTAGAAATAGTATTGGATCATGATTAGCATGCTACTAGCTATAAGTCCAATCAGTTAGAAAAGATATAGCACACTAAGTCAGATCAGTCTGAACAGCTGGGCTGAGTTTGGTGATTCTAGCTTGAAAGCTCTAGGAGGAGATGCATTCAGAAATTTAGTCTAAGAATAATAATAATAATAATAAGCTTAAGTAGCAGATCAGTAGGTTGGCTCTCTCAAGCCAACCTAATAATAATAACTAGACAAAAAAGTTCGTCGAGACAAACTTTAGGTTGGCTTGAGAAAGCCTAGCCTGAATGTTTAAAGCAGTTGTGAAAGCTTGAAGTTTAAAGGTTTTCAGTTTGAAATAGGCTAGTTAAATATTCATTTACTAGTTTTTAAAAGGTAAAAACTAGAAAAGGTTGATAGCATGACAAGCAAGTGACTAGCATGTCGCTAGCATGTTTCTAGCATGATTAGCATGTTACTAGCATGTTGCTAGCATGACTAGCAAGTGACTAGTATGTCGCTAGCATGACTAGCAAGTGACTAGCATGTCGCTAGCATATATATAACATGATTAGCAAGTGACTAGCATGTCGCTAGCATGTTTCTAACATGATTAGCATGCTACTAGCATGTTGCTAGCATGACTAGCATGTGACTAGCATGTCGCTAGCATGATTAGCAAGTGACTAGCATGTCGCTAGCATGTTTCTAACATGATTAGCATGTTACTAGCATGTTGCTAGCATGATTAGCAAGTGACTAGCATCTTGCTAGCATGACTAGCAAGTGACTAGCATCTTGCTAGCATGACTAGCAAGTGACTAGCATGTCGGTAGCATGTTTCTAACATGATTAGCATGTTACTAGCATGTTGCTAGCATGACTTGCAAGTGACTAGCATGACTAGCAAGTAACTAGCATGTCACTAGCATGACTAGCAAGTGACTAGCATGTCGCTAGCATGTTTCTAACAATATTAGCATGTTACTAGCATGTTGCTAGCATGACTAGCAAGTGACTAGCATGTCGTTAGCATGTTTCTAACATGACTAGCATGTTACTAGCATGTTGCTAGCATGACTAGCATGTTACTAGCATGTTGCTAGCATGACTAGAAAGTGACTAGCATGACTAGCAAGTAACTAGCATGTCACTAGCATGACTAGCAAGTGACTAGCATGTCGCTAGCATGTTTCTAACATGATTAGCATGTTACTAGCATGTTGCTAGAATGACAAGCAAGTGACTAGCATGTCGCTAGCATGTTTCTAACATGATTAGCATGCTACTAGCATGATGCTAGCATGACTAGAAAGTGACTAGCATGTCGCTAGCATGATTAGCAAGTGACTAGCATGTTGCTAGCATGATTAGCAAGTGACTAGCATGTCGCTAGCATGTTTCTAACATGATTAGCATGTTACTAGCATGTTTCTAGCATGATTAGCATGTTACTAGCATGTTGCTAGCATGACTAGCAAGTGACTAGCATGTCGCTAGCATGTATATAACATGATTAGCAAGTGACTAGCATGTCGCTAGCATGTTCCTAACATGATTAGCATGCTACTAGCATGTTGCTAGCATGACTAGCATGTGACTAGCATGTCGCTAGCATGATTAGCAAGTGACTAGCATGTCGCTAGCATGTTTCTAACATGATTAGCATGTTACTAGCATGTTGCTAGCATGACTAGCAAGTGACTAGCATCTTGCTAGCATGACTAGCATGTCGGTAGCATGTTTCTAACATGATTAGCATGTGACTAGCATGTCGCTAGCATGATTAGCAAGTGACTAGCATGTCACTAGCATGTTTCTAACATGATTAGCATGTTACTAGCATGTTGCTAGCATGATTAGCAAGTGACTAGCATCTTGCTAGCATGACTAGCAAGTGACTAGCATGTCGGTAGCATGTTTCTAACATGACTAACATGACTAGCATGTTACTAGCATGTTGCTAGCATGACTAGCAAGTGACTAGCATGACTAGCAAGTAACTAGCATGTCACTAGCATGACTAGCAAGTGACTAGCATGTCGCTAGCATGTTTCTAACATGATTAGCATGTTACTAGCATGTTGCTAGCATGACAAGCAAGTGACTAGCATGTCGCTAGCATGTTTCTAACATGATTAGCATGCTACTAGCATGATGCTAGCATGACTAGAAAGTGACTAGCATGTCGCTAGCATGATTAGCAAGTGACTAGCATGTTGCTAGCATGATTAGCAAGTGACTAGCATGTCGCTAGCATGTTTCTAACATGATTAGCATTCTACTAGCATGTTGCTAGCATGACTAGCATGTGACTAGCATGTCACTAGCATGATTAGCAAGTGACTAGCATGTCGCTAGCATGTTTCTAACATGATTAGCGTGTTACTAGCATGTTGCTAGCATGACTAGCAAGTGACTAGTATGTCGCTAGCATGACTAGCAAGTGACTAGCATGTCGCTAGCATGTATATAACATGATTAGCAAGTGACTAGCATGTCGCTAGCATGTTTCTAACATGATTAGCATTCTACTAGCATGTTGCTAGCATGACTAGCATGTGACTAGCATGTTGCTAGCATGACTAGCAAGTTACTAGCATGTCGGTAGCATGTTTCTAACATGATTAGCATGCTACTAGCATGTTGCTAGCATGACTAGCAAGTGACTAGCATGTCTCTAGGATGTTTCTAACATGATTAAACATTTTACTAGCATGTTGCTAGCATGACTAGCATGTTACTAGCATGTTGCTAGCATGACTAGCAAGTTACTAGCATGTCGGTAGCATGTTTCTAACATGATTAGCATGCTACTAGCATGTTGCTAGCATGACTAGCAAGTGACTAGCATGTCTCTAGGATGTTTCTAACATGATTAGCATGTGACTAGCATGTCGCTAGCATGGTTAGTATGTTGCTAGGATAGATAGAAAGATTAGAAATATTAGATAGATGAGTTTGACTGGATTAGAAATAGTACATAGAAGGGAAGCTTGATTGAGTCTCAAAGGATTCTGGGAGTTTAAAATGTGTATTTTGACAGTTGGAGTTTGAATTGTCTTGGCTCATTTGAACATTCCGTAATGATAAGTCAATGGGATTTTATAATTTTTAATCTTCAGTTTTATGAAAACTATAAGTCCAATCAGTTAGAAAAGATATAGCACACTAAGTGAGATCAGTCTGAACAGCTGGGCTGAGTTTGGTGATTCTAGCTTGAAAGCTCTAGGAGGAGATGCATTCAGAAATTTAGTCTAAGAAGAATAATAATAACTAGATAAAAAAGTTCGTCGAGACAAACTTTAAGTTGGCTTGAGAAAGCCGGACCAGAAAGTTAGAAAAGTTTAAAAAGTTTGAAAAGTTCAAAAAAAGTTTAAGAAGTATAAAAAGTTTAAGTTTGAAAAATGTTAAACGTTTTAAGTTTGATGGATTTCAGTCTGAAATAGTTTGAAGTTTAAAGTAGTTTTAAAAGCTTAAAGTTTGATACATAGATAGATAGATAGATAGATAGATAGATAGATAGATAGATAGATAGATAGATACAGTCAGATGATAGATAGATAGATAGATAGATAGATAGATAGATAGATAGATAGATAGATAGATAAAGTCAGTTTATAGATAGGTAGATAAGAAACATTAGATAGATGAGTTTGAATGGATTAGAAATAGTATTGGAGTCAGTATGACCCCAATCAACTTTCTTTAGTTAAAAAATTTATATTTCACTTTTTGGATTGAAATAAATATGTACCTGCAATCAAGTTTTAGTGACAACTTGTGTGACATTTCTGCAAATTTATGTGGCATTATTGCAAAAGCGAGCACTTATACAGTTTTTAATGTATTTTATAATGTTTAAATATATAATTACCAAATATATATCAGAAAATTTGTGAGAGGAGTTGACCACTTCCAGAAAAATGAATGGCTCTCTATGGGCCTCTGCTGGATATAGATGGTCATTACACTATTCTTTCAAAATCTGTGATTTCTACAAGTTTTTCTCTAACCACCAGATGGCAGTATTGTACACCTAACACCGAGATCAATATCAAGAAACAATTTAAATTAAATTTAGATCATCATTTATGAGATTTATTCATGAAAATGTAATATTTCACATGCAAGCTAATGGTGTAGTTGAGGATTTTTGTGGTAAACAGGTACAAAAGTACTTCATACCTCCCAAAACACAGCATTAATGTATAGATGAGAAGTAAACAAACAAACAAAAAGATATATTATTTGTATGATTAAAAAATTATAATTTTTTTACAATTAACTTTCAATTATACTCTTGATTTTGTCTTTCTTGATCATTTTATAACAAATATTATGTAGATAGATAGATAGATAGATAGATAGATAGATAGATAGATACAGTCAGATGATAGATAGATAGATAGATAGATAGATAGATAGATAGATAGATAGATAGATAAAGTCAGTTTATAGATAGGTAGATAAGAAACATTAGATAGATGAGTTTGAATGGATTAGAAATAGTATTGGAGTCAGTATGACCCCAATCAACTTTCTTTAGTTAAAAAATTTATATTTCACTTTTTGGATTGAAATAAATATGTACCTGCAATCAAGTTTTAGTGACAACTTGTGTGACATTTCTGCAAATTTATGTGGCATTATTGCAAAAGCGAGCACTTATACAGTTTTTAATGTATTTTATAATGTTTAAATATATAATTACCAAATATATATCAGAAAATTTGTGAGAGGAGCAGCTGACCACTTCCAGAAAAATGAATGGCTCTCTATGGGCCTCTGCTGGATATATATGGTCATTACACTATTCTTTCAAAATCTGTGATTTCTACAAGTTTTTCTCTAACCACCAGATGGCAGTATTGTACACCTAACACCGAGATCAATATCAAGAAACAATTTAAATTAAATTTAGATCATCATTTAAGAGATTTATTCATGAAAATGTAATATTTCACATGGAAGCTAATGGTGTAGTTGAGGATTTTTGTGGTAAACAGATACAAAAGTACTTCATATCTCCCAAAACACAGCATTAATGTATAGATGAGAAGTAAACAAAACAAAAAAATATATTATTTGTATGATTAAAAATGTATAAATGTTTTACAATTACTCTTTCAATCTTCACATTTTCTGTCTATTTCTTGTGTGCGTGTGTTTGTGTGTGTTAAATAGGGAAAGTATGTTTGCTTGTGTGTGTGTGTGTGTGTGTGTGTGTGTGTGTGTGTGTGTGTGTTAGATAAAGAATGAATGGAGAGTGAACGTCCTTTAGATAGATAGATAGATAGATAGATAGATAGATAGATAGATAGATAGATAGATAGATAGATAGATAAGAAACATTAGATAGATGAGTTTGAATGGATTAGAAATAGTATTGGATCATGATTAGCATGCTACTAGCTATAAGTCCAATCAGTTAGAAAAGATATAGCACACTAAGTCAGATCAGTCTGAACAGCTGGGCTGAGTTTGGTGATTCTAGCTTGAAAGCTCTAGGAGGAGATGCATTCAGAAATTTAGTCTAAGAATAATAATAATAATAATAAGCTTAAGTAGCAGATCAGTAGGTTGGCTCTCTCAAGCCAACCTAATAATAATAACTAGACAAAAAAGTTCGTCGAGACAAACTTTAGGTTGGCTTGAGAAAGCCTAGCCTGAATGTTTAAAGCAGTTGTGAAAGCTTGAAGTTTAAAGGTTTTCAGTTTGAAATAGGCTAGTTAAATATTCATTTACTAGTTTTTAAAAGGTAAAAACTAGAAAAGGTTGATAGCATGACAAGCAAGTGACTAGCATGTCGCTAGCATGTTTCTAGCATGATTAGCATGTTACTAGCATGTTGCTAGCATGACTAGCAAGTGACTAGTATGTCGCTAGCATGACTAGCAAGTGACTAGCATGTCGCTAGCATATATATAACATGATTAGCAAGTGACTAGCATGTCGCTAGCATGTTTCTAACATGATTAGCATGCTACTAGCATGTTGCTAGCATGACTAGCATGTGACTAGCATGTCGCTAGCATGATTAGCAAGTGACTAGCATGTCGCTAGCATGTTTCTAACATGATTAGCATGTTACTAGCATGTTGCTAGCATGATTAGCAAGTGACTAGCATCTTGCTAGCATGACTAGCAAGTGACTAGCATCTTGCTAGCATGACTAGCAAGTGACTAGCATGTCGGTAGCATGTTTCTAACATGATTAGCATGTTACTAGCATGTTGCTAGCATGACTTGCAAGTGACTAGCATGACTAGCAAGTAACTAGCATGTCACTAGCATGACTAGCAAGTGACTAGCATGTCGCTAGCATGTTTCTAACAATATTAGCATGTTACTAGCATGTTGCTAGCATGACTAGCAAGTGACTAGCATGTCGTTAGCATGTTTCTAACATGACTAGCATGTTACTAGCATGTTGCTAGCATGACTAGCATGTTACTAGCATGTTGCTAGCATGACTAGAAAGTGACTAGCATGACTAGCAAGTAACTAGCATGTCACTAGCATGACTAGCAAGTGACTAGCATGTCGCTAGCATGTTTCTAACATGATTAGCATGTTACTAGCATGTTGCTAGAATGACAAGCAAGTGACTAGCATGTCGCTAGCATGTTTCTAACATGATTAGCATGCTACTAGCATGATGCTAGCATGACTAGAAAGTGACTAGCATGTCGCTAGCATGATTAGCAAGTGACTAGCATGTTGCTAGCATGATTAGCAAGTGACTAGCATGTCGCTAGCATGTTTCTAACATGATTAGCATGTTACTAGCATGTTTCTAGCATGATTAGCATGTTACTAGCATGTTGCTAGCATGACTAGCAAGTGACTAGCATGTCGCTAGCATGTATATAACATGATTAGCAAGTGACTAGCATGTCGCTAGCATGTTCCTAACATGATTAGCATGCTACTAGCATGTTGCTAGCATGACTAGCATGTGACTAGCATGTCGCTAGCATGATTAGCAAGTGACTAGCATGTCGCCAGCATGTTTCTAACATGATTAGCATGTTACTAGCATGTTGCTAGCATGACTAGCAAGTGACTAGCATCTTGCTAGCATGACTAGCATGTCGGTAGCATGTTTCTAACATGATTAGCATGTGACTAGCATGTCGCTAGCATGATTAGCAAGTGACTAGCATGTCACTAGCATGTTTCTAACATGATTAGCATGTTGCTAGCATGATTAGCAAGTGACTAGCATCTTGCTAGCATGACTAGCAAGTGACTAGCATGTCGGTAGCATGTTTCTAACATGACTAACATGACTAGCATGTTACTAGCATGTTGCTAGCATGACTAGCAAGTGACTAGCATGACTAGCAAGTAACTAGCATGTCACTAGCATGACTAGCAAGTGACTAGCATGTCGCTAGCATGTTTCTAACATGATTAGCATGTTACTAGCATGTTGCTAGCATGACAAGCAAGTGACTAGCATGTCGCTAGCATGTTTCTAACATGATTAGCATGCTACTAGCATGATGCTAGCATGACTAGAAAGTGACTAGCATGTCGCTAGCATGATTAGCAAGTGACTAGCATGTTGCTAGCATGATTAGCAAGTGACTAGCATGTCGCTAGCATGTTTCTAACATGATTAGCATTCTACTAGCATGTTGCTAGCATGACTAGCATGTGACTAGCATGTCACTAGCATGATTAGCAAGTGACTAGCATGTCGCTAGCATGTTTCTAACATGATTAGCGTGTTACTAGCATGTTGCTAGCATGACTAGCAAGTGACTAGTATGTCGCTAGCATGACTAGCAAGTGACTAGCATGTCGCTAGCATGTATATAACATGATTAGCAAGTGACTAGCATGTCGCTAGCATGTTTCTAACATGATTAGCATTCTACTAGCATGTTGCTAGCATGACTAGCATGTGACTAGCATGTCGCTTGCATGATTAGCAAGTGACTAGCATGTCGCTAGCATGTTTCTAACATGATTAAACATTTTACTAGCATGTTGCTAGCATGACTAGCATGTTACTAGCATGTTGCTAGCATGACTAGCAAGTTACTAGCATGTCGGTAGCATGTTTCTAACATGATTAGCATGCTACTAGCATGTTGCTAGCATGACTAGCAAGTGACTAGCATGTCTCTAGGATGTTTCTAACATGATTAGCATGTGACTAGCATGTCGCTAGCATGGTTAGTATGTTGCTAGGATAGATAGAAAGATTAGAAATATTAGATAGATGAGTTTGACTGGATTAGAAATAGTACATAGAAGGGAAGCTTGATTGAGTCTCAAAGGATTCTGGGAGTTTAAAATGTGTATTTTGACAGTTGGAGTTTGAATTGTCTTGGCTCATTTGAACATTCCGTAATGATAAGTCAATGGGATTTTATAATTTTTAATCTTCAGTTTTATGAAAACTATAAGTCCAATCAGTTAGAAAAGATATAGCACACTAAGTGAGATCAGTCTGAACAGCTGGGCTGAGTTTGGTGATTCTAGCTTGAAAGCTCTAGGAGGAGATGCATTCAGAAATTTAGTCTAAGAAGAATAATAATAACTAGATAAAAAAGTTCGTCGAGACAAACTTTAAGTTGGCTTGAGAAAGCCGGACCAGAAAGTTAGAAAAGTTTAAAAAGTTTGAAAAGTTCAAAAAAAGTTTAAGAAGTATAAAAAGTTTAAGTTTGAAAAATGTTAAACGTTTTAAGTTTGATGGATTTCAGTCTGAAATAGTTTGAAGTTTAAAGTAGTTTTAAAAGCTTAAAGTTTGATACATAGATAGATAGATAGATAGATAGATAGATAGATAGATAGATACAGTCAGATGATAGATAGATAGATAGATAGATAGATAGATAGATAGATAGATAGATAGATAAAGTCAGTTTATAGATAGGTAGATAAGAAACATTAGATAGATGAGTTTGAATGGATTAGAAATAGTATTGGAGTCAGTATGACCCCAATCAACTTTCTTTAGTTAAAAAATTTATATTTCACTTTTTGGATTGAAATAAATATGTACCTGCAATCAAGTTTTAGTGACAACTTGTGTGACATTTCTGCAAATTTATGTGGAATTATTGCAAAAGCGAGCACTTATACAGTTTTTAATGTATTTTATAATGTTTAAATATATAATTACCAAATATATATCAGAAAATTTGTGAGAGGAGCAGCTGACCACTTCCAGAAAAATGAATGGCTCTCTATGGGCCTCTGCTGGATATAGATGGTCATTACACTATTCTTTCAAAATCTGTGATTTCTACAAGTTTTTCTCTAACCACCAGATGGCAGTATTGTACACCTAACACCGAGATCAATATCAAGAAACAATTTAAATTAAATTTAGATCATCATTTAAGAGATTTATTCATGAAAATGTAATATTTCACATGGAAGCTAATGGTGTAGTTGAGGATTTTTGTGGTAAACAGATACAAAAGTACTTCATATCTCCCAAAACACAGCATTAATGTATAGATGAGAAGTAAACAAAACAAAAAAATATATTATTTGTATGATTAAAAATGTATAAATGTTTTACAATTACTCTTTCAATCTTCACATTTTCTGTCTATTTCTTGTGTGCGTGTGTTTGTGTGTGTTAAATAGGGAAAGTATGTTTGCTTGTGTGTGTGTGTGTGTGTGTGTGTGTGTGTGTGTGTGTGTGTGTGTGTGTGTGTGTGTGTGTTAGATAAAGAATGAATGGAGAGTGAACGTCCTTTAGATAGATAGATAGATAGATAGATAGATAGATAGATAGATAGATAGATAGATAGATAGATAGATAGATAAGAAACATTAGATAGATGAGTTTGAATGGATTAGAAATAGTATTGGATCAGTATGACCCCAATCAACTTTCTTTAGTTAAAAAATGTTTCCCTTCATCTCAGTGGAATAAGATTTTGTGACTTTTCAACATTTTCAATCTGTATTCACATAAAAAAAGGGCTTGATTCGGTTGTTCTGAAGGCATGTATTTTTTTTTTTTTCTTTTACTAATATGGTCTTTGGAGTCAATATGACCCAAATTGAAAATGAATGGGAAATACGAATATATATATATATATATATATATATATATATATTTTAATTTGTCAAAAAATAATAAATCCAGCATAGGTCTGAAAATTTTCACACAGAAATGAAGGCCTGGTACTAGATCACAAATGCAATGTAGAAAAGACGCGCACACACACATACAAAAACACACACGTGTGACTGCAACAAAGAGCATTTTTATAGAAATTGGCAAATAAAATCAATAAATTCTGCATAAATCTGAAAATGTCCACACAACAAAATTAAAGCCTGATACTAGAGCACAAATGCAATGTGTAACGAGCATACTCACTCACGTACGTACACATGCACACACACACACACACACACACACACTCTCTATCTGCAGTTGTTTTTTAGTTTAGTTTTTTTTGTTTCGACATTTATGTAAAAAAAAAAAAAATTATATTTCACTTTTTGGATTGAAATAAATATGTACCTGCAATCAAGTTTTAGTGACAACTTGTGTGGCATTTCTGCAAATTTATGTGGCATTATTGCAAAAGCGAGCACTTATACAGTTTTTAATGTATTTTATAATGTTTAAATATATAATTACCAAATATATATCAGAAAATTTGTGAGAGGAGTTGACCACTTCCAGAAAAATGAATGGCTCTCTATGGGCCTCTGCTGGATATAGATGGTCATTACACTATTCTTTCAAAATCTGTGATTTCTACAAGTTTTTCTATAACCACCAGATGGCAGTATTGTACACCTAACACCGAGATCAATATCCAGAAACAATTTAAATTAAATTTAGATCATCATTTAAGAGATTTATTCATAAAAATGTAATATTTCACATGCAAGCTAATGGTGTAATGGAGGAGTTTTGTGGTAAACAGGTACAAAAGTACTTCATATCTCCCAAAACACAGCATTAATGTATAGATGAGAAGTAAAAAAAAAGTAAAATAAAAGATATATTATTTGTATGATTTTTAATCTTCATTTTTATGAAAACCGTAAGTCGGATCAGTTAGAAAAGATATAGCACACCCGGCGTGATTAGTCTGAAGATCTGGAGCGAGTTTGGAGTCTGTAGAGTTAAAGCTCTAGGAGGAGTAGCAGTCAGAAATTTTAGTCTCAGAAAAAGAAGAATAATAATAAGTTTAAGACGGATTTCAGTAAGTTGGCTTTCTCAAGCCAACTTAACTAGAATATACATTTCTTGAAGAAAATGTGAGTGGTGCTTGCAGTGGCAAAACTTGGCGCTGGGCAGATACTACAATGTTCTGCGTGATTGTAGAGAGCCAACTCCCATGTCTGTATGATTTTGTGGAGCTGAGATATGACTTCTTTATGTTGCTATACGGTTGCTAGGGTTCTCTAAGTGGTTGCTAGGGTGTAGCTGCACAGTCACCATGGTGATACTTACAGACTGGTTTTTCAGCCCGAACAAAAGAGGCCACGCCGATATCTATACCACTTTCTGGTGCTGAGAAATTGCTTATTCATGAGTTTGTTCAGTTTCTAACGTACTCTAAATGGTTGCTATGGTGTGGCCATACAGTTTATGGTATGATATTTAAAGACTATTTGACAGTCTGAATCAACAGAGCCCTACCCCGTGTTTCTACAATGTTTTGGTGCTGAAAAATTGTTTTTTAATGTCCTTTTACGGTTGGAAGGGTGCTGTAAGTGGTTGCTAGGGCATAGGTATGAAGTTGTCATGTCAGTACTTATTGGCTGCTTGATAGGCCGAGTCAAAAGAGCCCTCCCTGAAGTCTCTGTGACCTCCTGATCCAAAGATATAATCTCACTAATTTTGTGCCAATGTTAAGTCTATGGGACTTTTTCGCCCAAATTTTTTCATCCACCAGACGAACATCGTACACTCAATTACTTATAAAAGATATAGCATACCTCTATAACTGGGAGGTTACTAACCGTGTTGCTATGCGGTTGGTAGTTGTCACACATTACTATGTAGTTTTAGTTTTAAGATGAGTCAAATGAGTGCGTGTGAGTAAAGAACCCCTTCTCTCTCTCTCTCTCTAAGGGCCTGCTTGTGTGTGTGTGTGTGTGAGAAAGTGACAGTTGAGATTCAAATTCACGAACATTCCGCCATTGTAAATCAATGGGATTTTTTGCCCGCTTTTTCGTCAGCTGTGCGAACATCGTAGCTCCGATCACTTAGAAAAGATATAGCCGAAATCTCCTCAATGAGCTGGTCGATTTGACACCTCATTCATGGGTCTGTGACAAACGGTGCAGGAGGAGTAGCGAATTGAAATTTTTGTCCAGAAGAAGAATAAGAATAAGAATAATAAGTATGCAAGAGAACAATAGTGATGCCTTGCCTTTGGCAAGCACCACTAACTAGAATGTACATTTCCTGAAGAAAATATACCACTTTCTGGTTCTGACATGGCTTATTCATGTGTTTGTATGGTTGTTAGGGTACTCTATATGGTTGCTAGGGTGTGCTTATACATTTCATGGGACGATATTATATTATATTATATTATAGTATGCAAGAGAACAATAGTGATGCCTTGCCTTTGGCAAGCACCACTAACTAGAATGTACATTTCCTGAAGAAAATGTGAGTGGTGCTTGCAGTGGCAAAACTCAGCACTCGGTTGCAAGGACGGCATTGAGTGTTTTCCACGGCACTGCTAGGCAGTTGCTAGGGCACTCGTGGTGGTTGATAGGGTACCCAGGATGGTTGCTAGGGCCGTTGCTAGGGTACCCAGGGTGGTTGCTAAGTTGTTGCTATGTGGTTGCTAAGGTACTCAGGGTGGTTGCTAGGGTGTTGCTATGTGGTTGCTAGGGTTCTCGGAGTGGTTGCTAGGGTACCCAGGGTGGTTGCTAGGATGTTGCTATGTGGTTGCTACGGTACTTGGTGTGGTTGCTAAGGTGTTGCTATGCGGTTGCTAGGGTACTCGGAGTGGTTGGTAGGGTACCCAGGGTGGTTGCTAGGATGTTGCTATGCGGTTGTTAGGGTACTCGGAGAGGTTGCTAGGGTACCCAGGGTGGTTGCTAGGTTGTTGCTATGCGGTTGCTAGGGTACTCAGAGTGGTTGCTAGGGTACCCAGGGTGGTTGCTAGGATGGTGCTATGTGGTTGCTAAGGTACTTGGGGTGGTTGCTAAGGTGTTGCTATGCGGTTGCTAGGGTACTCGGAGTGGTTGCTAGGGTACCCAGGGTGGTTGCTATGCGGTTGCTATGTGGTTGCTAGGGTACTTGGGGTGGTTGCTAAGGTGTTGCTATGCGGTTGCTAGGGTACACAGGGTGGTTGCTAGGGTGATGCTATGCAGTTGCTATGGTACTTGGGTTGGTTGCTAGGGTACCTAGGGTGGTTGCTAGGGTGTTACTATGTGGTTGCTAGGGTACCCAGGGTGGTTGCTAGGGTGTTGCTATGTGGTTGCTAGGGTACTCAGAGAGGTTGCTATGGTACCCAGGGTGGTTGCTAGGATGTTGCTATGTGGTTTCTAGGGTGTTACTATGGAGTTTTATAGAGTTCATAGTTTGAATTAGCACTTAGCTAATCACTATTAGCATGTAGCTATTCACTGCTAGCATGTGTAGCACGTTTCGAAGTCCTATTTGTTAGCATTAGTCAAGATAACCAACTCCCAAGTCTATAAGACATTCTGATGCAAAGATATAGGACTTGATAAATGGTTGCTAGGGTACTCTGTTTGGTTGTTAGGAAGTGGCTTGGCAGCTGCCAATGATGATACTCCAAAGGCTGTTTGCCAGTATGAATAATATAAACCAACCCCCATGTCTCTATGACATTCAGATTTGAAGATATGCCTGTTTGGGTTTGGGTTGCTAGGGTACTCAACATTGGTTGCTAGGGAGTGGCTAGTAAGTGTCTATGGTGATTCATGATTGCCTGTTTGCTGCCCCGAGTCAAACGAGACAACCCCCATGTCTCTTTGACATTCAGATTTGAATATATGCCTGTTTGGGTTTGGGTTGCTAGGGAGCTCGACATTGGTTGCTAGGGAGTGGCTAGGAAGTGTCTATGGTGATTCATGATTGGCCGTTTGCTGCCCCGAGTCAAACGAGCCCACCCTCATGTCTCTATGATATTCAGATTTAAAGATATGGCTGTTTGGGTTTGGGTTGCTAGGGTGCTTGATAATGGTTGCTAGGGCGTGGCTAGGAAGTGTCTATGGTGATTCATGATTGGCTGCTTGCTGCCCCGAGTCAAATGATCCCACTCCCATGTCTCTATGACACTGTGATCCGAAGATATCCATCTGGGCTTTTAACATGTCAGTCTATGGGATCTGTTGCTAGGGTGCTATAAATGGTTGCTAGGGCGTGGCTTGATAGCTTCATAATGATCCGGAGAATCTGATTGGTTGGCTGAGTAAAATGAGCCCACCCCCATGTCTCTATGATATTGTGATACAGAGTTATGTTCAATGCAAAATTCCTATGTAAATTACCATAGTAGGAAAAACGTGTGTTGTTTCATGGGCCGTCCCTCACCATAGTATGTCAATGGGGTAATTTTGGGGCGCTCTTGTGCCCCAGGGGTACAACTTATACCCCATTGTGGGGTATTTTCTCGCACAGCTTGATAGCCTCTCTAAATGTGGTGAATCATATGTTTCTACGAAATTCTTGCTCTGAGCTACGACTCGTCAAAGTTGGCCGCAATGTTAAGTCTATGGGATTTTTCGGCCGATTTTTCGCCCACTGTACGATTATCGTACACCCGATGGCTTATAAAAGATATAGCACACCATTCCTCAATAAGCCGCACGATTTGACGCCTCATTCATAGGTCTGTGACGAACGGTGCAGGAGGAGTAGCGAACCGAAGTTTTGTCCAGAAGAAGAAGAAGAAGAAGAAGAAGAAGAAGAAGAATAAGTATGCAAGATAACAATAGTGATGCCTTGCCTTTGGCAAGCACCACTAATAAGTATGCAAGAGAACAATAGTGATGCCTTGCCTTTGGCAAGCACCACTAATAATAAGTATGCAAGAGAACAATAGTGATGCCTTGCCTTTGGCAAGCACCACTAATAATAATAATAATAAGTATGCAAGAGAACAATAGTGATGCCTTGCCTTTGGCAAGCACCACCACTAATAATAAGAAGAAGAAGTTTAAATAGCATTTCAGTAAGTTGGCTTTCTCAAGCCAACTTAATAAGTTTAAGCCGGATTTCAGTAAATTGGCTTTCTCAAGCCAACTTAATAATAAGTATGCAAGATAACAATAGTGATGCCTTGCCTTTGGCAAGCACCACTAATAATAATAATAAGTATGCAAGAGAACAATAGTGATGCCTTACCTTTGGCAAGCACCACTAATAAGAAGAAGTTTAAATAGGATTTCAGTAAGTTGGCTTTCTCCAACTTAATAAGTATGCAAGAGAACAATAGTGATGCCTTGCCTTTGGCAAGCACCACTAATAATAATAATAATAAGTATGCAAGAGAACAATAGTGATGCCTTGCCTTTGGCAAGCACCACCACTAATAATAAGAAGAAGAAGTTTAAATAGCATTTCAGTAAGTTGGCTTTCTCAAGCCAATTTAATAAGTTTAAGCCGGATTTCAGTAAATTGGCTTTCTCAAGCCAACTTAATAATAAGTATGCAAGATAACAATAGTGATGCCTTGCCTTTGGCAAGCACCACTAATAATAATAATAAGTATGCAAGAGAACAATAGTGATGCCTTACCTTTGGCAAGCACCACTAATAAGAAGAAGTTTAAATAGGATTTCAGTAAGTTGGCTTTCTCCAACTTAATAAGTATGCAAGAGAACAATAGTGATGCCTTGCCTTTGGCAAGCACCACTAATAAGTTTATATAGTAGATCAGTAAATTGGCTTTTTCAAGCCAACTTAATAATACTTCTTCCTGAAGTACTTTGTGAACTATGTTTGCTCAAGAATGTTTTTAGTTTTAGCATTTTGAGTTTGTTCAATAGGCTACTCTGTTCAATATAGCAAAACAAACTTTTAATCCAATTTTTTGTTCCAGATTTTTACTCCTTAAAAAAAAATGTATATATTTATATTTATTTCATGCTCAGTCTTATTTTAAATAGGACAAGGACAAGCAAGACTTAGATAAGTAATAAACTGTATTTCTAAATCAGTAAATCTGCAAATATTGTCTTAAATAAAGTCTGATGATGCAAATTGTAATTTGTGGTTTATATTACATTATATTATATTATATTATATTATATTATATTATATTATATTATATTATATTATAGCAATATGTAGTTTAAATGCGGCCCGCTTGGCCTCTGAACTTGAGTACCCCTGCCTTAGAACATAATACCAATAATACTATGGTAATAGTCAGCCATCTATGCAAAAGCAGAGGTCAGTGTGGTGTACTGTAGATACAGCTGTCCAGGCCAACATCTGATGTACTGATGTCTTCAACTGGGAATCCAGAAAACCTGCAATAAAAACAGTACAGTTCAAAATCCATCATACATAACCAACATAACAGGACTGCCCAATCCTGTTCCTGGAGATCTACCCACCTGCAGAATTCAGATCTAACCCTGATCCAACACACCCATCTGTAATCGTCAAACTGCTTTCATTGATGCGCTGTGAGGTAGATTTTTTTGACAAGTTCCTCACTAAAAGTACATTAACACAGTTTTTTCATAGTGGATCATTTAATGAAGTCACTGTATTACTTTTTAAATGATCTCATTAATAACTTCGCTAAATAATATTAGCATTGCTAACAGGCGGGACCTTATGAGAAAGGCAGGTAACAGCTTTTTAGGTTCGTTTACAGTCATTTACATTTGCATCATAAATACATACTCAGTCCCAAAGTGCTCCTTAGTAAACGTGGTAAAAAGATTTCCAAACTGATTAATAATTAGTATATAAAAAATGAATAGAATAGAATAGAATAGAGAAAAGGGAGAAACACAGCTAAACCCTCCATCTAAATCTTTTCAAACAAGTCAAAGAAGTATTAGTTCCTGTTCAGAAGTTATAGTACACAGGACAGAGAAATGAGACATACAATCACCTCCTAACATTTTGCATTATCTGGCAGAGTTTTGCTTACTAATAAATGTGACCTGTGCTGGCAAAATGAGTCGGAATGCACACGAGCTAATTTCAAGGTACAGGCAAAAGAAGTGAAAGATGTTGATTTTTGGTCGAATTTGAGTTTTTCACAAAAATGAGTTCATTAAGCCCTCTTCTAGCGATCCCAATGCTCTAAATAGTATTTAAACATCTAAATATATCTTTATTTGCATGTTTTCTGAGAGGAGTACCTTTTCTCCGCTCGCATCTCGCGCTGACTGTCATCCGAAGCGAGCGCATAACGGCGCGTGATCCCGATAAATATACACACATACACGGAATTACAATATTTAAGTATTCATGCAAAAATAATCTGTTATGTCTTAAGTGAACGTTTGGGGAAATCAGATGTGTGACATTATATCCGTGCAGTACAGTAGGTCTAATATATAGGCCGTCTGTATATATATATATATATATATATATATATATACACTGTATATATATATATATATATATATATATATATATATATATATATATATATATATATATATTTCTTTGCATTGGTTCATATTAATAACAACAAAGATAAAATAAAAAATAGCTATACTGTGATCATTAATCTGGTAATGATTATTAACTCTTTCCCCGCCAGCGTTTTTAAAAAAAGTTGCCAGCCACCGCCAGCATTTTTGATGATTTTCACCTCAATTTGACGGCCCTTAGAATATTTTCTGCTATGAATATAAGAACATATTATATATCAAAATAAAGAACCAAGCCTCTGCTTTTAAACAAAAAAAAAACTATTTTATTCTATCTTCATGTGTTCATGTTTTATCACCATTTGAATGCAGATAGGTTTCATCAAAAATGCAACATTTTGGACAAAAAACTGAGAAAATTGCATTTTTATCAAAGTAGTGCATTTTCAAGCAAAATACATTCAGATGTCATATTCTTTAACCTGTAAATAATTATATGAATAATTTAAATTGCATTCAATAAACAGAACAAACAGACACACACACACACACACACACACACACACACACACACAAACATATACATACATATGATTATACACACATAGGCTATATGCATACATATACTGTGCACGCACGCGCACACACACACACACACACACACACACACACACAGACACATGCATACACACATGCATGCATGCATACATACATACATGTAGATAGATAGATAGATAGATAGATAGATCGTGCCCACACACACACACACCCCTATTCAGATTGACGAATCGGTTACAACTACAGATGTTTCTGTGTCTGTAAATGTCTGTAAATCTCTCTCAATGACTCTTCGTCCCGATCTACGATCTACATTTTCTCTGATCCTTCCATTTATGCCGATCGTCTTCTATTTGCACCCTAAAGACCCGGAAGTCTCGTAACTCAATCAGGACATGCGCTAGGGCTTTCCTTACCGTAATACACCTAGAACACGGATTGCCGTAAAAACTCGTCAATGGCGGGGAAGCGTTGTCTCTTAATTGACGAGATATCTCGTCAATGGCAGGGAAAGAGTTAAGAAAAGAATTGGGAGGAAAGAATTAATGTTGGTGATTTTGCTTTGGAACCTTGGAAAACTTTAAATCAGTTTTTCTCAAAATGGTCTTTGCTGACTTTATCGACTTCAAATGGGTGTAGCGCAGTCATTTTTTGTCCGATTCTAACAACTCATATATCATTTTGAAGGTCTTTTATTGGAGAATGTACTTCAAAAAAGTGAAAAAGTGACAATTATTTGCAAATTTGCTCATTTTGCCAGCACAGGTCACAAATGGTGAAATCTCTATACAAGTAATTCAGAGAACAGGTAAACCTTGTCCATTTACATTTATTGCCATCACTATAACAATACAAAGCTGGTTGAAAATCTGCAAACTTACCTTTTAGGGCAATGATTACAATATAAGGATTATTTGGCAGCTTTGTATGTTCATCTAGTTGCCATCATCTGAAGTCTTCACACGCGAGGCTGGATCCAAACTGGAACTGGTGTACTCTCTAGTAACCTTGGGATGGACATCCCCAGATAGAAATAGGAAAGCAAAAGGAGAAATATTAGAATAGCTGCTGTTCATATTATTTCAGACAAAAGATTATTTATTTAATCAAATATAACTGAATTGCACGGTTATGAGATGTTTTGTGTGAATGTTAAAATGTAATTGATTGCTGTGATCAAAGCTGAATTTTCAGCATCATTACTCCAGTGTTCAGTGTCACATGATCTTTCAGAAATCATTCTAATATGCTGATTTTACCAAAGAAGCATTTCTGATAAATGGGTCATTCTTTAGAAATGTCCATTTTTCGGTCCCTAGCCTTTACAGAAATATAACACTTGAAAAAGACTTTAGGGTTACAACTTGTTTTATATATTTTAAATTGAAACAATATGTTATTTGATCAATTAAACCTTCTTGAGCCATCAATGTGGCAATATTTGTTTTTAATTAATTATAAAGAATTCCAAGCACCACAAAACTGCTTGTCCCCACAGCCATGTACAGAGGGAAAGTGCTTTATTTTGAGAATACTCAAAAAACTGGAATACAAATGGATTAAACTACTTAATTTAGTGAGTATACCATGATTGACAACATGTTGTTTGATATCTTGTAGCAGACATTTTGCAAAATGCATTTTTCATGAAAACTGTCACTGGTGTTACTGTCACTGGTGTCACCTTCTTTATGGGTTACACCAGTGAAGATCAGTTTATGTTCTTTTACTAACTGCTTTCACTAATTGCCAAATGTAAATATTTCATAAAAACCTCTAAAATTGACAAAGAAGGTAACACCAGTGACAATTTTTTTTTACATGTGGTCTTTAAATAAATCTACAAAAAATATTTTAAAAAATCATTAATCTGTCACTTATGTGTATTCATAATGAAAAAAGGTAATCTAATAATGTAGTCTAAGTTTAAATGTTAAAAAAAAGAAATACATTTTAAGACATCTTGCCATACCAAAAGTGGATGTTTCTGTAGAATGACCCAAATATGAATGTAACCTGTGCTGAGTTGTATTTTTGTGTGAATGGTTTAACAGTGTAAAGTTTGTTTGTTTGTTTATTTTTATCAGGATTTTTTTTAAAGGAAATTCTTATTTTTATTCAGCAAGTATGCATTAAATTAATAAAAAATGAGTGTTTTCCGTTTCAACTAATCTATGAATCCTGAAAAAAAAAAAACCACACACAAAAATATTGTGCAGCACAACTATTTTCAACATTGATAATAATCAGAAATGTTTCTTGAGCAGCAAATCAGCATATTAGAATGATTTCTGAAGATCACGTGACACTGAAGACTGGAGTAATGATGCTGAAAATTCAGCTTTGATCACAGAAATAAATTATAGTTTACAATATATTTACACAGAGAACAGCTATTTTACATTGTAATACTACTGTTTTTTTGTTTTGTTTTGTTTTGTTTTGTTTTTTTATCTGAATTTTTTAATAAATTCAGGCTTGGTGAGCATAACAGACTTCTTTACAAAAACAAAGTATTTTACTGAATTTTCATGTTTGAGGTTAAATTACCAACCATATTGTTCATTGTGCCTGGGAGATGTTGTCCGACAGGAGGTCCGCTCTGAGTCTGGGGTGCAGGCCATCAACATGGAAGAATGTAGGAACATAAGAAGCAATTTGTCACAGAACCAACAATATTTAGTATACAATGCCAGCCATGTTTATTACAAGGAACCAAGCTAGAGCAGGTGAAATGTAGAAAAGAGAAAGAAGAATATACAGAAAACATTCTTTTAACATAACATAATTTGCTTCTAGGTTTACTTATTTAATTGCTCATACTTCTTACTTGTGGATATCAAAGCCCTCTTAAAATTTTAAGAAGCTTCACCTGTTCACTTGTGTTCCTTACTTCTCCATCTGCGGCTCCCTTCAGAAATTGTGAAATCTCGGAGCCTCTCATCTTGCCGTGCTTTTGTTTTTCTTCTGAAATCACAGAACAGTTTTTTATCAATATTTGTTTACCATGAGAGATCAAAATACGTTTGAACTAGATTCAGTTAATTGTCCGTTGATGTAAGTGACGTCACCGAATAACGGTACAGTGTAGGCTATATATTTAGGTTAAATAAAGGAGCCTATTTCCAATCACCCACTGAAAAATTACAAGCAAAACTTTTACAGAACTGTCAAAACCTCTCATCTACACATAAAGATGTAAATAAAATCCCAAACATTCAATTCAAGAGCTCAGTCTACGGAGTTAGCCTAACGTTAAAGTTATGTCCTCTGAAAACGGCTAAGATGCTAACGGACTTGTTCGAAGACACTAAACAATTTCTATGAACTAATTTCACCAGAAACGAGTCAAATACAAGCAAGAGAGGTGTCAGGAATAGCTGTATTTAATATTTGTGAGATTTTAGGGACTAAACTTACCGAAAACAGTAAAAACAGCAGCGAGAAACGGAGCTTCCTGCTTGTCAGTCGTTGTGTTGCCACTCCGTTTCCATGGCAACTCCCTCCGCTCCAGTGTTTGAACGAGGCTCGAACATTCAGCACTACACAGTCACGCAGAATTTACATATAAAATTAGAACATTACATAAATAAATAAATTAAATGTAATTAAATTATTAAATCGTACATTTAATTTATTTAAATGTAGTTCTATGACACCCTGCACGTTATTGTCGGATAAAGCAGCACTTTTATATATATTTATTTTTTAATGAACACTCAACCACCTTATTTTATTAGAAAGCCTGCTTTCATGTAGACCAGGGGTGGGCAATTAATTTTCCTAAGGGTCCACAAGAGAAACTTGGGCAGTTAAGAGGGCCAGATTAATACACCCAACTAGATTCTTTATAATAAATAAATAAATAACAAAAATAAATAAATAAACAGTAAATGAATGAAAATGTGAAGCACAATATTTTATGAACGTTCAATTGTGAAATTGTGCTTTTTTTGTTGCAGTGTTTGTATTTGTTTGCCTTTCTGTTAATTATTTTAATCTTAAACGTGACAGAATGTTTTGTCATTCATTGTTTTTAAAACTTTCATCTTGCGCTAATATTTAGAGACAGACGGAATAATGAATAAAAATCCATTTTAGTTACCCGGGTACAGTTACAGGCCTTTTTTACGTCTTGCATTAATTTGAGTGGTGACAGCTATTATGGGAGTGGCTTGATGGAGCACATGAGCAGATAACTTGATCTCGACCGTTAAGAAATTTCAATTAATGCTGTCACAAATCTACTAAATATATCAAATCTGAAATAAAAATGTATAAATGCTATAGATCATGAATATAAACAATTGGGAATATAAAAATATTAAATAAAATAAACACAGCACATATTCATTTATCTATTATAACGTAGTTTTGTTCGCTTGGCTGTTTCCTTATAAAGGTCCTTAATATGTCAAGTTTTTCATCAGGGCTGTGTGCAAAAAATGAAAAACGGTGCAAAACCTTTATTAAATGGAAACGGTGATGCGTTGAACATCCATTGGCCATTCTTTGTGTTCTTTTTGAAGAATTTTCAGAGCCTGATGAAATCGGTATAAACGTGTTTAATACTGCAAAATACGCTAAAAATAAAAAGCCACAAAACAGTATTTATTGTTTGAATTTCTTAAAAAATGTCAAAATTTGAAAGCTGAGACTTTCTTTCATCCCAAAAGTAACCTGCTTTGTCTTGTCTGTCAGTGCATTGTCAGTGTCCTCTTTGCTCCGTGATGTATTTTTCACTGCATGAACATGATTTGTGGTGTGAGGGCGCCATGGCTTGTCAGACATAGCAACAGTAACTAAGGGGATGGGTCTTTGTGAAGGGTCAATTCCAGCATTTCATTAGCTAAGTTTTCCCGTAGTAATTTAATATTATTGCATTTCATAGAAGGGTCATTCTACAGAAACGTCCACTTTTCTGTCCCTAGACTTTAAAGAAATATTACAATTGTAATACACATTAGGGTTACAATTTTTTTATATTTTAAAATGAAACAATATGTTATTTCACAATTACACCTTCCTGAGCCATCAATGTAGCATCATTTTTTTTTAATTAATTATATAGAATTCCAAGTACCACAAAACTGCTTGTCCCATGTACAGCAGGAAAGTGCTTTATTTTGAGGTCAAAAACAGGATTTTCTAGCATTTAAAATACAAAAGTCTATTCATAAATATCAAATATATGATATAAATGGCATAATAAAGCAAAATGCCAAATAAATATTATAAAATGTATAATGAAAATAGTGGTCCCCTGGAGTTGTGTCCCTGGTGTTACCGCTTAACAAAAGTGTTTTATTTTGGAATAAAAAAATCACGCACTCGACTTCCTCCTTCCTATTTTCTAAACATCTATGAAAAAAGGCCCATGTTTGGTCCACTGTTTCTTTTCAGTTATGAGAAATTTTCTCATTTATCTCATGATTTCATATGAAGCTTTTAGTTGATGTCACTGGTGTGACCTATTAATTGTTAGGGAAATGTAAAAAAAAAACTATAATACAAATGGATTAAACTGCTTAATTTAGTGAGTATACCATGATTGACAACATGTGGCTTGATACCTTGCAGCAGACATTTTGTAAAATGCATTTTTCATGAAAATTGTCACTGGTGTTACTGTCACTGGTGTCACCTTCCTTATGGATAACACCAGTGACGATCAGTATATCAGGTCTAATGTATGTCACTGTGCTGTGTTACTGTGTTACTGTACTGTTTTTGTCTCTCACATTAAATAAATAAAACATAATCTCCTTATTTCTTGCATTTTCATTATTTTTCTGTAACTCTGACTACATGTGCTGAATTTTTTTTTTAGAAATAATATTTCATAAAAACTTTTAATATTGCTAAGAAGGTAACACCAGTGACAAAAAAAATGATACATATGGCCTTAAAATAATTGCACAAAAAAGCTAAAAAAAAAAAAATACATAATTAAGCTGTCATTTATATGTATTCATAAAGTCAAAAGGTAATCTAACAATGTGGTCTACGTTTAAATGTAAAAAAAAACAAAAAACAAATTTAAGACATTTTGCCATACCAAAAGTGGACGTTTCTGTAGAATGACCCAGAAATAAAACCTATTATTTTATCAATGTTTTATTCATAATTTTCCAGGAATCTTGGCTGTTAATTATGCATTAATTTGGAACTGGGCTACACTAGGCTTCCATAGGAACTGAACATTTGATGACCGTTAAAAGGAGAAAAATGCATTTATTTCCTTCATACAGTAATTCAGGGTCTAAGGTGGTGACACTAATTGGCCAGACCGCATTCTCATGCTAGCTAACAAAACATTCACCTCTTGGATTTTGTAAATGTAAAATCTTTTCATAATATGCAGAATAGTATCATGTAGGATTTCGAACATGTCCACAAACATGTTTTTTGTTTTCCATCTCCAAATCTTTTCCCTTTAACCATTCAAAATTCATTATTTATATGCTCATTGCAATTCTTTTATGCTCTTTTTTTTTCTTCAGTGAACATTTGAACGTATAAAGATTGTGAAGTTTTTAAAACATCCAAGTTTTATAATCAAATAATACATTTATAAATGTACAGGATACTTATTTTCAAATCAGACAAAAATGCCTTTTACAAAAAAGAATTACTTAGCAAAGTGATGCACTGTAGCAATGGACTTCATATATAGTATGTGTTTCGAGAATTGAATCCTTCAGAAAATGTCCTGACCTTAAAAACTTTCCATCAGACAATGTAAAGATTTCAAAATGACTATTTTCCTGCTGTAGGTCTTTGGTCTTGCTACAAAATTAAAGAAAAATAAGTTTTTGAGAAAACACCACTCCCTGGCAATCCTTTATATTTAACTGCCAAAGTATTCAAATAGCCTGAATACATATGCAAACAAGAGATGGGAGTTGTGTATGTTTATTACATTTGCAATCCACGTTAATGATGATTCAATGGAACTCCAGTAAAATTGAGGCACAGAGTAGTATGAAATCTGTCTACATTCTTTCAAACAAATAGGATGTATTTGCCATCCATGTAAACAGTTTAATCAACTGGAAAACATTTGTTTTTAATGTATTCTACTGTTTTAAAATTGTTTGATGGATGCAGGTGTGCGTTCATATCTGTCAAGCAACTGTGCATATATAATCTCTTATGAAGCCATCCATTTTTAGAACAAGAAACTTTATAAATACTTCACTAATAAATAGGTAAATACATACCATTTTAAAACTGCCAAAAGTTCAGCCACATCTGGAGGAAATGCTGGCAAGTTAACAGCTGTCAACAGTCAAAGTCTGCCCAGTATACAAATTTAAAACCTGTTCATGCAAACTTTTTTTGTCATCTCCCTGGAGAATTATTATCTAGCAAGGGCTTTTAACACTTGAAATGGTTAACCCAGGGTCACTCTGAACCCCAAGTAAACGGAATCCTGGGTTATCTTGCACTGCTCATAATTTACCCAGGGTTAAACCGGGCTCACACTACAGGAGTTTTAAAATCCTAACCGATTATGAAATCTGGTTGCAGCACACACATAAGGAGAATCTTTGCAGATTATCTTCCCTCAAATCTTAAACATGCACACACTACAAAATTTGAAATTCGTGGCGCATCACACACTACAAGATATTATTAATATTATCATGCCAGATGGATGGCATTATCATGCCATGTGATTTCACTGATCAGCTCGTCAGCTATGCTTACATAGTGCTGGTCATATAATTAAAATATCATCAAAAAGTTGATTTATTTCACTAATTCCATTCAAAAAGTGAAACTTGTATATTATATTCATTCATTACACACAGACTGATATATTTCAAATGTTTATTTCTTTTAATTTTGATGATTAGAGCTTACAGCTCATGAAAATCAAAAATCAGTATCTCAAAATATTAGAATATTACTTAAGACTAATGCAAAGAAAGGATTTTTAGAAATATTGGCCAACTGAAAAGTATGAAAATGAAAAGTATGAGCATGTACAGCACTCAATACTTAGTTGGGGCTCCTTTTGCCTGAATTACTGCAGCAATGCGGCATGGCATGGAGTCGATCAGTCTGTGGCACTGCTCAGGTGTTATGAGAGCCCAGGTTGCTCTGATAGTGGCCTTCAGCTCATCTGCATTGTTGGGTCTGGTGTCTCTCATCTTCCTCTTCACAATACCCCATAGATTTTCTATGGGGTTAAGGTCAGGCGAGTTTGCTGGCCAATCAAGCACAGTAACACCATGGTCATTGAACCAGCTTTTGGTACCTTTGGCAGTGTGTGCAGGTGCCAAGTCCTGCTGGAAAATGAAATCAGCATCTCCATAAAGCTTGTCAACAGAAGGAAGCATGAAGTGCTCTAAAATTTCCTGGTAGATGGCTGCGTTGACTGTGGGCTTCAGAAAACACAGTGATCCAACACCAGCAGATGACATGGCAGCCCAAATCATCAATGACTGTGGAAACTTCACACTGGTCTTCAAGCAACATGGATTCTGTGCCTCCCCAATCTTCCTCCAGACTCTGGGACCATGATTTCCAAATGAAATGTAAAATTTACTTTCATCTGAAAAGAGGACTTTGACTCCAGCTTCAGTTCACTCCTTGTGAAGCTCTCACAAGTGTTTGAATCGGCTTTGCTTGACTGTATTCTCAAGCTTGCGGTCATCCCTGTTGCTTGTGCACCTTTTCCTACCCAAATTCTTCCTTCCAGTCAACTTTGCATTTAATATGCTTTGATATAGCACTCTGTAAACAGCCACACCTTTCAGTAATGACCTTCTGTGACTTACCCTCTTTGTGGAGGGTGTCAATGTTCATCTTCTGGATCATTGCCAAGTCAGCAGTCTTCCCCATTATTGTGGTTTCAAAGAACAAGAGATACCCAGAATTTCTACTGTAGGGATGGTCATTTATTCAAACTCAAATGTAAATATTCTAATATTTTGAGATACTGATTTTTGACTTTCATGAGCTGTAAGCTCTAATAAGTTTCACTTTTTGAATGGAATTAGTGAAATAAATCAACTTTTTGATGATATTCTAATTATATGACCAGCACCTGTATGTTAGCTATTGTGCTAGCAGCTTTCACTCACCCGGTACGTTCAAAACTGTGGCGATTTCACCCCAGCGCTTCTCTTTCTCCTTATCGGTTGTGATATGTTTTCGACGCATTATACAGACAATAGTGTTACTACAAAATTTCAAGAAGCAGTTTCCTCCATCTCCACTATTCAACGGAGCCGTGCAGCAGCTGTTTTGCGGTCGTGCATTGGCTATTGTAAGTGCTGACGTAATCATATAGCCGTCATCATCCCGATTTAAATCCTAAATATCAAACATGTTTGACATGATCGGGGCGGCCCTGATTTGTGTGCAAGAGCAGGGGCATCGCACCCGTGGGGGATGTGGGTGTTTTAACACCCACACTTTTCCCAGTGAGAGGGTTCAACACCCGCAATTTTTCTGTAGTTGTTCCGCAGTTTTGCACAAACGCCTTACAGCAGTCTCTCCTCCGTTTCTCTGGCTGCTCTGTATCTGCGCTCGCTGCGGCTGCCTCCTCTCCC
Organism: Acrossocheilus fasciatus; assembly: GCA_036784905.1. Taxonomy (NCBI): domain Eukaryota; kingdom Metazoa; phylum Chordata; class Actinopteri; order Cypriniformes; family Cyprinidae; genus Acrossocheilus; species Acrossocheilus fasciatus. Next base: position 10,383,630 of record CM071949.1, read on the forward strand.
CTCCCTCTCAAACATGACACCGGTTTTGAGTGTGACCGGCTGATGATTGGCTGTTCTGCCTTAAGTCCCGCCTCTCTTGGTGAGTCAGATTTATCGGTCAGCTTGTGCTGAGGAGGCGGGAACTTACGGTTATGGTTATTTACATCTCCCTTTTCCAGGTAATTTGAATGAGTGTTTATGCTTTCGAGGTTTAACCCAGCCAACATTTGTGTGTGGGGCCCAGGTGGGTTTTACATGGGCTGAAAAAGTGGGCCCAAAGCCAATTGCCCACATGGATTTCATGTGGGATTGTACTTGCCAACAGGTGGGCCCCAACTGGGCAACATGCGCAAGACCCATCTTGGCCCCAGCTTTATTTTTTATGTGGGTACTACAAGGTTACTACATGGGCTGAAATATGGGTTATAAGTGGGTTTGTCCACAGGTTCCATGTTGGCCCCATGCAACATACCCATGTGGGTTTTATGCAGGATTTCCCTGGGCTTTAGGTGGGGCCCAACTAGGGATGATATGCAAAACCCATCTGGGTTCCATCTAAGTATGGGTTGTAAGTGGGTTTGTCCACGGGTTCCATGTTGGCCCTATGCAGCTTACCCATGTGGGTTTTATGGAGGATTTCCCAGGGGTTTTCAGTGGGGCCCAACTAGGGATGATATGCAAAACCCATCTGGGTTCCATCTAAGTATGGGTTGTAAGTGGGTTTGTCCACGGGTTCCATGTTGGCCCCATGCAACTTATCCATGTGGGTTTTATGGAGGATTTCCCAGGGGTTTTCAGTGGGGCCCAACTAGGGATGATATGCAAAACCCATCTGGGTTCCATCTAAGTATGGGTTGTAAGTGGGTTTGTCCACGGGTTCCATGTTGGCCCTATGCAGCTTACCCATGTGGGTTTTATGCAGGATTTCCCTGGGCTTTAGGTGGGGCCCAACTAGGGATGATATGCAAAACCCATCTGGGTTCCATCTAAGTATGGGTTGTAAGTGGGTTTGTCCACGGGTTCCATGTTGGCCCCATGCAACTTATCCATGTGGGTTTTATGCAGGATTTCACTGGGTTTTAGGTGGGGCCCAACAAGACAATATGCTTAAAATTTCAAATTTATTGAAACTACCCATCATATTATGCTATATTCTGATACCTAATTGTTAAAATTAATGTAACTGTCAAAGTTAACACACATTTTGAACCTGTATTTGAACCAGTGTTTACTGAAAGCTTTGAACATTTGCACAAGAAAAAAAAACTGGGGACAGTTAGAAGCAGCAGCAACTATACATTTTTCAGTACTGCTTACACTGCAGACAGACATTTGTGCATTCTAGACACCCTCAGTCCTCCTCTGTCTCTTGTACCAATTTTGAGAGTTCCCCCTCAGCTTCTTGCCGGTTGACCTTTGACATCAGTGCAGTCTTCTAAAGAGCCTCTGCAAAACAAATATTGATTATTTTTTTTAGATATACAGCTATACAAAATAACATTAAATTAGCACTTTTATGCTTAGCTGAATCATGGTTATACTAAAATGATTAAAAAAAAAAAAAAAAAAGAAAGGACATTTTTAAAATTTTTCAGGAAGATGGTGTATGAGGATTCTGCCCTCCCCTACAGTAAGGAAAACAACACTAGGTAACACTTAGTAGAATGTCTAAAGTGGACTATCGAAATAAACAGTAAGTAACTTTGCAACTACATGTCAACTAGCAGTCATTAGAGTATTAATAGACTGTCTGCTTAATATCTTCCAACACTTTACTTTGATGGGTCCACAACATACAACATACTGACTATCAGAAACTTTGCAAGTATATGTCAACTTATTCTACTAACCCTAAACCTACCATACTGAGAGTTAGTAGACATGCAGTTGCAAATTAATGAGAATTAGTTGATGTATAGTTGACATGTAGTTACAAAGTTACTTATAGTTAGTAGAATGTCTAAAGTGGACTATCGAAATAAAGTGTAACCCAGAGTAAAAACCAGTGTTTATGCCATTCAACTTTTTTAGGATGGGTTTAGTAAATGTGAAATATTATGCTATACACATGTTAAAATACCATATGAAATAACTTATTCCAATACATTGACCATTCCAAATTAATTTTTTTCTTATCCTTAGTATATCACTGGAAGGGCAAAATAATAGAGAATTACTGTTTATTTATTCAGACAATTCTGATTTCAATTTGTAATCATAAAATCAGCTTATAATGTATGCATATGCATTTTAGATATTTTTCTGTTAGGTAGTTTCTCATGTTCAGATTCTCTGACATGGATGGAATAGATCGACAAAATAATGCATAAAGGTTTTTTTTTTTTTGTGAGGCACCATTGACCTCCACAGTATGAAAAAATAATATGAAGTCCATGGTACCCCACAACCGTTTTCAAAATATATTTTGTGTTGAGCAGAATAATGAAATTCATACAGGTTTGGAGCAATTTGAGGGTGAGTAAATGATGACATAAGCTACAGCTGCATGATTCTGGATGCATAGAGAATTCCAATTTTTTTAGTTTCAGACATCTCAATTCTGAACAGACAACTAAAAATAAAATGTAATTTACTAGAAGTTCTGACAAAATGTTAATGGCTGCAGTCCATTTAAAATGTTTAATCTTGAATGAATAAAAAAAAAAAAATAGTCTGAATGATTAAATCAGTGTTTCCAAACCTTTTTTCTGCCAAGGCAATTTTGATATGTAAAAAATCAAATATTTCTGGAGAAACCTGAAAATGTGCATCTGCCCCCATCCAACCTGACAGAGCATGAGAGGTGAAGAGATGAGAAGGATGGCAGATAATTGCCAAATGCTATTGAGCAAAGCTTGTCGCATCAAAGAAAAAAAAAAAAACTTGAGACTATAAAGGTTCTTCAGCTAAATATTTAGTTAAGGGTATGAATACTTATTTCAGTTTTTTATTTTTAATACATTTACGAAGTTGTGACAATTCTGTTTTTGCTTTGTCAGTATGGTGTATGGAGTGTAGATTGATGTGAAAAAAAATAATTTAAAGCAGTTTAACATAAGGCAGCAGCATAACAAAATGTGATTTTTTTTTTCCCGCAAGGCACTGTATGTGTCCCCATATATTTCTGATAATATTTGTAGAGAAACATAACACTTTTAATCCAGAATCATAATTATACATTGTATTAAAGGGATATTTCATTCAAAAATGAAAATTCTGTCATCATTCACTCACCCTTATGTTGTTCCAAACGTTGGTAACTAAACAGTTAACAGGCCCCATTGATTTCCACAGTAATTTTTTTTCCCTACTACTGTATGGAGGTCAATGGCTACTATGAACTATTTGGTTATCAATATTCTTCAAAATATTTTTTTGTCTTCAACAGAAGAAAGAACTTCATACAGGTTTGAAAAAACATAAGGGTGCTGAAGGATAAATGATGGTAGAACTTTCATTTTGGGGTGAACTGTCCCTTTAAGTAAACATCTCACATATCACAAAAGGTCTGTGAATCCATACCAGAAGTGACAGTGCAGTGGAGCAGATAAAGGACAATCCTCCTCCAAATGGCCAGTAATGAAGCTGCGGTCACAGGGGCTTGCGATGACGTTGCTAGCGGGCGTTCTCACTACTGGTTGCCTTCACAGCGAATCAGGATTTTTGCTGCTAAATAAAAACATTTGGGAGGCAAAAGAGTAAATATAATATAAACATAAATTAAATCCGTACATACAAACAAATATGAATGAGAAGCAGAGCCTACTTTTTTCTTTGTGTTTGTTTATCTCTGGCTGAAAGGAGAACGATCACATGAGCTCTACCGTCTTCTTTCCTATTGGCTATTGCTCCTGAAAGTCACTCTTCATTTGCATGAAGTTGAATGATTCTGAACTTTGTCATGTCACTGGACACGCCCCATCCGGTCGCCAACGACCTCTGTCGCCGGAAATTGCCAGCTCTCCATTGAAATGAATGGGATCGTGTTGCTTTGTCATTGCGTGTCGCTTGTAGTGTGAACAGGGCTTCAGCTGGATCCTTGGTGAACCTGGAGTAGGATGGGGCTGACGAGTCCTTAAAAAGAATGCTTTTTTTAACCATTCCTTTAAACAATCTTAAACAAAATGCATTTAAAATGTACTGCCATTATGCACCATTTAGACAACATAAATTGTCAGCTTTGAAACTGTTAGTAATGATTGAAAACTTAAACATAAATCTCATAAGAAAAATGTGAATCCCCAAAAGAAAGACAAAGAGGATTCACAAAAATGGGACCTTTCCATAGATATCATAGCAAGGTGAACACAACTGTAGCTTTAAAAAAAAGCCAATTTGTACACCACAATCAAACCTACCTTCAAATAATTTCCCCTGCAGCTGCATTTATCCTGATAAGACACATCTGAAGGTTGTGATGTTCCCCAGTGAATTAAATAAAGGACCGATGATGGTGACAAGTTATATTTCTCTTTCTTTGTGCCACCTCAGAGGAAGAAAGACAACAGGAGAAAAAAAAAGTTACTCACATTTTCTATCACCAGTGGGAAAATGTCTTACAAATGTACTTATAATGATTAGAATCATACTTAATACTACAGACATTATCCCAATGTGAGGTCTAGAAACGGTTAAAACTGAATCTTACTGTAGTCTCTGTGTTGGGTGCCTGTTTTCCCTGAAAAACGTGTGTTTGATTTAAAATGTAAACCAATATCTTATCATTAGCAGTTATCAGTATTTGAAGAGGTGAAAAGAAAAAAAAATACTCAGAAACGGTCATCGACACAACAAATACAACATCTCAACTATCCTATAGATTCCAGTGTCTCTGAGTGTAAATTGCAGTTTTCTCATTCACTTTACTTATTCCGATGCTCCTTTACTTCTCACGAGTTTGAGTTTTAAACAAACTTAGCTGACATTAATACAAACACACAGCAAACTCAGACTGCATTGAAATACATAACTTACTAGCCAGCGCTAATACGCTAATCGCAATTATAGACTCTCACTTTGATTTCTCACTCACATAAATTATGGACACAAAACATAACTTTAATATGGTTTGACTGAAAAATGTTTTGTTACCTGATGTCGCCATGTTTGCAGGACCACATCCAGTCTGTCACTTCCTCTCTGTTGACACTCCAGCTGCTGTTCTCCATTGACATGCCACAACTCAAATTAATTTAAAATAAGACTTTAACAGGCACATAACCGGAACTGACCGAGTAATCTCGCAGTCAAACACATCACCAAACTGACGTATTTTCAAATTTACTAGTAAAAAGGCGCGCACTTTTGTCATTGGCCAGTTTCGTGGATGACAGTCAGATTAACCAATCATGATGAAAGCAACCAGGTGAAACAACCAATTGCAATTGTTTCAGAGTGGTAACGAAAGTAAAGAGTATATATATTTTTTAAATTATTATTAAAGAAACATGTGCATTGTTTTATTTTTTTAGGCTGTATTATTTGATAAATTGGTCAAATAGTGTTCTCATGACAGTGTATGAATAAAAGTTCAATAATGCATGGTAAACTGTAGGCACACACACAAAATTGTAAATCCTCACAAAATCTCACTGCTCTTTTGAGATTAAAACTGCACCCATTATAATTATTTTTACTAATGATAATAATTCTATTTGTACATTTACATTTGGATTTTTGAAGAGGTGTTTTGATTAAAATATCATAAAATGCTAATAAATAAAATATTAATGATCATAATAATTCAAGGCAGATATTTCTTTTTAATGACATGACATTGATTCAACAGATATTTTAATTGTCTTCTTTTTTTTGTTGTAATGATTTGTTTTTGTTAAAATCATTTTTCAATGATTTGGCATTAAACTTTATATCAACATTGTGTCAATGTTAAAACAGCAACTGACATTATTTCAATCATATTTCAACTTTGAAGGTCGGTCATGTGCCGACTAGACTGAAAAGAAAAGTCTGTATTGTTGGTCCAAAAAGAAAACTCAACACAAAACACAATATGCTAAACGAATGAAAGGGCAATTTATTCTGAACTCCTGTATCATGCTGCAAATACAATTTCTGGATTTACATTGGATTTTCCCATCAGAGACATGAATTTCCATTCTATGTTTCTTCGCTTGGGCTATTTCATTATCTGTTACTAACTAACTGACCATAAAACTCTGGAGTACTTCTGTGGAATTAGGCAGCTGTTGCTAGGGGTTTGAGTTCTGCATCTCAAAGCCACTATAATCCCATTATTTTGATAGATAATTAACCTTCTGTAACCCGTTCTTCATATCGCACAATGACCATTTTCTGGATATTTTGAACCATTTAGATTTTGAAATAACTATATGGAGATAAGCATGTGCTTTGCAGGCCATTGCTGATGGCACACTGGGTTTAATTTGATTTGTATATTCCAGGGCTCTTCAACTCCTGACTTGATCATGAACTCTTCCAACAATCCTAACTGTACTGTTGAGTTTAGTTCTGTCTCTAACCAAACACACCAAACAAGCTAAACACAGTGTTCAAAATGATTTGTGAATTATCAAGACAGGTGTGTTTGTTGAAATTAAAGTATGCTATACACCAGCCCTCCAGGACTGGTGTTGACTTTTCACCTTATGTAGCACCGCCCCTTTTTAGTGCTGCGTTTGCAAACTTCTGTGATCATCAGACTTATAAATGAACCGCTTGTTTTAAAATCTTCCTGGTCTACTGACATTTGTCAAGACATTTGCTTTAAACATTACAATGTTTACGATAACTTCCGTTAACTCTACAATACATAAAACCACTTTAGCAGCTAAATAACTTAGACAGCGATGCCATAGAAATATACAGAGCTACCGCACAAGTTCAAAGACAATATTCTGAAGATGGTGACGCGCTTGTTTCTCTGGAGAATAAAGTCAATACTGTACTCACATAGATCCCAAACACACTGCCCAATCTGTACCTATTTATGTACAGCCTAGGGCCCATGTAGTCAGCCTATATAGGACTGATTATGTTTGCTCATGTCTTATCCAGAATGCTTATGTCTTACCCACGAGGGCCCATATTAGTGATGGGAAGTTCAGATCATTTTACTGACTCTTTCCTTTGGTCTCGTTCATCAAAATTAACAAATTCATTTCAATCATTTAAGTGGCGTTACATATTATATTTTTACCAGCCAAATTCCCCGAACACATCCACCTACACAATCTTGATCATATTCCAAATTAGGAAATCATTATAATGCAGCCAAATATACTTAATGGGGAACATAAATAATTACTTTACCTTCAAAGTCTTTCATTCATTTGTCACATGACAGACATAATGAACAGATCATTCATGAATGACCCACCACTACCCCATATGTATTTCCCCATTCACAACCTATACAGAGATTACCCATGTGGGTGAGCCCATGTAGCCAACCTATATGAGAATGATTGTGTTTGCCCATGTCTGACCCATATTGGCAAAGAGGGCTCCGTACATGTTTCCCCATTCAGAACCCATATAGGGTTTGCCTTTGTGTGTACTACCTTGGGCCAGTGTAGGCAGCCTATATGGGAATGATTGTGTTTGCCCATGTTTTACTCATATGGTTTGACCAAGAGGGCCCCGTTTGCATTTCCCCATCAGAACCCATATAGAAGTTGCCTATGTGGGTGCTACCTTGGGCCAGTGTAGGCAGCCTATATGGGAATGATTGTGTTTGCCCATGTCTGACCCATATAGTTTGGCAAAGAGGGCTCCGTACGTGTTTCCCCATTCAGAACCCATATAGAGTTTGCCTTTGTGTGTACTACCTTGGGCCAGTGTAGGCAGCCTATATGGGAATGATTGTGTTTGCCCATGTTTTACCCATATGGTTTGGCAAAGAGGGCCCCATATGTGTCTCCCCATTCAGAACCCCTACAGAGTTTGCCTTTGTGGGTACTATCTTGGGCCAGTGTAGGCAGCCTATATGGGAATGATTGTGTTTGCCCATGTTTTACTCATATGGTTTGACCAAGAAGGCCCCATATGTGTTTCCCCATTCTGAACCCATATAGACGTTGCCTATGTGGGTTTTGCCTTGGGCCAGTGTAGGCAGCCTATATGGGATTGATTGTATTTGCCCACGTCTAACCCATTGGTTAAACCCATATGGGCCCCATTTGTGTTGCCCATTTCGAGCCCATGCACTCATTTCCCATTTGTGACCCAACTAGGACCCACATAGGGAGCCCATCTGTTTTTGACCATGTGGGACTTACTTAGCTGACCCAAGTGGGCCCCAGATAAGATGCCCATTTTGGGACCATGCCCACTTGGTACCCATATAGACCCAGCATAAACCATGTGGGGCCCACATATACATGTTGGCTGGGAAATGTGTTTGGGAAGTTCTGTTTATGTTTCGTTGACATGTCGAGTGTTTTCTGTATTATATTTCGTTTTTTAGACTAATGGTAATTGCTCATTGGGATATTGTTCAGCAGCTAGCTAAATTCGGGTATGTATGTGGCATGCAATGTATAAAGTAACTGTGATGAAGAAGCCAGGGAATTGACGAGGAGGACGGACAAATTGTCATTGTTAAGCAGCGTATTTATGAGTTTATTGCCAGTGCAATTGGTTTTGATATTTTGAGCATTGTTTGTTAATAATTTAAAAATAATTTCACCCTGGGATTATTAAAGTATTTCTGATTCTGATTCTTTAGCAAGACTACTGTTGTGTATTTTCACAACAGAGTTTTGACTTATTTTCTGTGTGTTCCGAGCAGTGATGGGAATAATGGCGTTATAAATAAACGGCGTTACTAAAGGCGTTATTTTTTTCAGTAAGGAGTAATCAAACGAATTACTGTTTCCTCTGTTACAACGCCGTTACTGTTACTGACAATAAAATGAGGCGTTACTATATTATATTAGAATTTTATTTTTCAGTTCATCTGAATGGATGCGTGTAGCTGTATTTGACGTGCCGTAAACTCTAGTGTGAAGCGCATGCCTCGCCGTCGCTTTCTCTCACATACACGCACGCAGAGAAAGATACAGAGCAAGAGAGTCTTTCATAACATGCAGAATTGACGCGCTACATGTAAACGATATTCTTTGTTGTATTTTCCTGTCAAAATAACGGCGTTCCTTTGGAATTCTTCAGCTTTTAAGAACTGCCGGTTTCTCTGGTAGTGGGCGGAACTAATGCACAAACGACAATCTCATTGGCTGGCTCTCACCTATTATCGTCCCTATTTTGATTTCAGCAAATCGATTCGAGCGAACGCAGACAACGTGATTAATATTCATGAACCCAGCAGCTCATTAATCCTTACTGCGTTTTATATTGATGACAAATATGCATTCGTACTTGGTTATTCTAATTACTAAAGTTCTATTATCATATAATATTATATTGTAATGCTTCACTGACTGATGCTAAGTGTCAGTAGATAAATAGTGTAGATTAATGTACAATGTTTTATAATAATAATTTATTCTTATTTAATTTAACATATTTAATATTGGGGGCATCCAAAGTTATTTGACATTTGAACATTTTTTTTTTTTTAAGTAACGGAATAGTTACTTTCCCTGGTAATTAGTTACTTTTATAATGATGTAACTCAATTACTAACTCAGTTACTATTTGTGAGAAGTAACTAGTAACTATAAATAATTACTTTTTTTAAGTAACGTGCCCAACACTGGTTCCGAGTGTGTTTTTATACTTTTCTAGTATCACTCATTTAAATGGGAAGCTTTTTATATCTTGTATGTTATACCTTTTGTACCCTTCTGTCATTGTATTCATCATTTTTATTATTAACAAACAAACCGCATCCATCCCCCGCACTTTTGAAAAGCTTGTTACGCCCCTGTGCAAGAGGATCTGGAGGCAGGCCCGGAGTGGCCATCGGGAGAACCGGGAGAATTCCCGGTGGGCCGCTCTGCCTCGCTCATAAATTGGGCCGGCAGACTCGCCTGCTTTTTAAAAAAAAAATATTTTAATTTTTTTTACATACACAGAATAATGTCTATGTGTTTAAGTTACCGTGTGGCTGATAACTAATGCCGGCATAATGCCGAGTTCACACTGCACGATTTTAGCCCGATTTTTCACTCGCCGACAGGTTTTGATAAATCGCCGACAAATGCCCTATATCGGAGGCAAATCGGAGCTCGTTCACTCGAGTGGCAATCGCGCAGTGTGAATTATCAAAGAAGCGATATGAGGGAATCGCGGACATCCGCGAAATATTTGGCATGCTAAATATCTGGAGCTGTCGGCGATTCACAATCCTGCTGTGTGCAATGATTTCTGACTGAAAACTACATCGCAATGACCTTCAGCCATGAGAGACAAAGATACAGGGCAGAGGGAAGTTCAGTGAGGAGTTATGGACCATATGAGTATTTTAATATGTACAATTAATATCATACAGAAACAAGCACAAACGCCAGCCGCAACATCAGTATAACAGTTACTGCAAAATTATTATTTACCACTCTTTGCAGAACACAATCCCTGTTCCCTGCATCTCCCTCCTGCATAATCTGTTTTTCTTTTTGTAGCTGGAAATCAGGGCACAGACAATTTGCGGGCTATATTTTTTTTAAACTTCTAGTCTCGCTCAAGAACAACGGTCTGAAGCACACAGGTTCTCGCATTATTTCATTATCACTTATCGCGTGTGTTTTGTTGTGAAACGTAGTTTGCGGATCAGACAGAGTTGTCGGCGATTCTTCCTATTGTGAAATCGTGCAATGTGAAAGCCCCTGTCGCCGATCCATCGTGCAATGTGAACACACCAGCGACTGAATGCTACCCCAGATTGTCACGCAGTGTGAAAAAAACAGCGATCCGACGAGTTTGAAAATTGTGCAGTGTGAACTCGGCATAAGCTAACATCACTAGATTTGAATTTAACATTAAAGGTAACACTTTAGAATAATGGTCCGTTGTTAACAAGTAACTATGCAGGAAGTAATAAGTAGTTCTACATTAACACTTAACTTAATACACTTAACTAATATAGAAGCAAGATTAACTAAGCAGTAAGTAATAGGCAATTTAGGACAAAGGTAGTTCCTTATTAGGTATTTGATAATTACTAAAGAAAAATATCGTCATTGAGAACTACTTACGAACTATGACCAATTAATAAAGGATAACCAATTAATTACTAATTAATTACTAATCACAACAGTAAAGTCTATAAAGTGAACAATTAGTTTCTTTGTGGAAACTAATTTATGAATATTTAATTTAATTATTATTATTATTACATTTACAAAAATGTAAATAATAAGGAAATGATGCTCACGATTGGATTAGTTCACTTTTAGAGCTTCATTCAGTTCAATTAATTATTGATCAAACACAAATGAACATCAAATAACGATGTTCTCTTGTCAAAAACAATTTGCATCCTTAATGAATACATTGACTGCATTTATATTGTTAAACACAAAATCACATCTTCCAGATTACAATGTCTGGTAGAATATCACTAGTGCCTCACAGAAATGTACGGCTGTACAGTAGGCTATGTATCAGATATAAAATATGTTAAATAAGTTTATTGTAAATTACTTATGAAAGACAGGTTAACCCCTCACTAATGACTCAAGCGTTACCTTGTCAGTCCACAGGAACTACTAGTGATCTGGACCATTATTTTAAAGTGAAAAACATGTTAACCCCTCACCAATATGCCACACAGCAAGAACTATATACAACAGAAAAGAACTAGTGATTGGGTCTAACATTTTTTATTATAAGCACTGAAACATTTAAATAGAAGAAAACACTGCACAATGCAAAAATGCACAACTGGGTGTGCAAGAATAAAGCACTGTAAAAAATATAACATTCTAAAATTGGACACAGTGATGAAACAGATAAGAAACTGAGCCACAGTAATATCTAGCACACAAATGCTCACTCACACAGGTACTAGCAATTTATTCGTGAGCATACTCCAAAATATTAAACTCTGTATTGTCTTCTAATAAGTCATAAGTCACCTTTATTTATATAGCGCTTTTACCAATACAGATTGTGTCAAAGCACTTAACAGTATCAAATTGGAGGACAGAGTGTCAGTAATATATAATAAGATTAAACATTCAATTTTCAGTCAAAGGCATTTCATTATTGAATTCAGAGATGTCATTGTCTAGCTCAGTTTAGTTTAAATAGTATATGAGCAATCAAATCGGCGATAATCGCTAGAAATTAGGTGTCCCCAACTGAGCAAGCCAGAGGCGACAGCGGCAAGGAACCAAAACTCCCTCTGAGACAGAATGGAGAAAAAAACCTTGGGAGAAACCAGGCTCAGTCGGGGGGCCAATTCTCCTCTGACCAGACGACACCCACAGTTCAAAAGTTTCAGGTTCTAACGATTGTAGTATTATGTAGTTAGGTATTTTATTATATTTTTAGTTATATTTTTTAGTTTTAATGTATTTTAATCGAGGTCTCCGGGGGTCATCTGGGTGTCCTGGTCTCCGCTGACGATCAGGGCTGCAGACATCATCTCTTGGTGCTGATCCACCATCTGATCATAGGAAAGAAACAGACAAATATTAGCGTAGATGCCATTCTACTTACGATGTAACGAGTACACCGTGTGTTGTGGGAAGTGTTCCCGGTTCCGGTTGATCTAATTAATGCAGCCTAACAATCCTTTAACGGATTTGAATAATAGAAGCGTATTAGTGTGTTATGTGTACGCCAGGGTAAAGAGATGGGTCTTTAATCTAGATTTAAACTGACAGAGTGTGTCTGCCTCCCGAACAGTGTTAGGTAGATTGTTCCAGAGTTTGGGTGCTAAATAGGAAAAGGATCTGCCGCCCGCAGTCGATTTTGATATTCTAGGTATTATCAAATGGCCAGAGTTTTGAGAACGCAGCGGACGTGGAGGACTGTAATGCGATAAGAGCTCGCTCAAGTACTGAGGAGCTAAACCATTCAGGGCTTTATAAGTAATTAACAAGATTTTAAAATCTATCCGATGTTTGATAGGGAGCCAGTGCAGTGTTGACAGGACCGGGCTAATATGATCATATTTCCTGGTTCTAGTAAGGACTCTAGCTGCTGCATTTTGGACTAACTGTAGTTTGTTGATCAAGCGTGCAGAACAACCACCCAATAAAACATTACAGTAGTCTATCCTTGAGGTCATAAACGCATGAACTAACATTTCTGCATTTGACGTTGAGAGCATAGGTCGTAATTTAGATATGTTTTTGAGATGAAAAAACGCAGTTTTACAGATGCTAGAAACATGGCTTTCAAATGAAAGATTGCTATCGAACAGCACACCTAGGTTCCTGACTGATGAAGAAGAATTTACAGAGCAGCCATCAAGTGTTAGATAATGTTCTAGGTTGTTACATGTGGGGTTTTTAGGTCCGATAACTAACACCTCTGTTTTTTCAGAATTTAGCAGTAAAAAATTACTCGTCATCCAGTTTTTTATATCGACTATGCATTCCGTTAGTTTCTCAATTTGGTATGTTTCACCGGGCCGCGAAGAAATATAGAGCTGAGTATCATCAGCATAACAGTGAAAGCTAACACCATATCTCCTGATAATATCTCCCAAGGGTAACATGTAAAGCGTGAAAAGTAACGGCCCTAGTACTGAGTAATATCTTTTTACAAACGTCCTAGAGGACCATCACGGTGGTTGTGTCCAAGCCAGTATGTCCACTCAATGCATTCCAAGTGTTCCTTCAAAAGCTTTTCTGTCCTATTGCCTCTCAACCTCCAGACCTGGTTTTTATATGTTGACCATGCTCATTCTATATTCTGGGTGTGGCCTCCATGAACTGGGTCAACAAACCACCTGCTATGATTCACAGTGTAGTGAGTGTAGCCAAGTGTGGTCAGAGCTCTCTTGTAGGGTCTCCATTCGTCACTCAAAATGGTTGATCCCTGGCGAACATGTCTTGAGATTACTGGAATCAGGTGATTTCTTGAGCGCTGTTCAACAAGCCGCAAAATTGGTCGTCTTCGATCACCCTTAATGGCCAAGATACCAAAGACCCCCTTTTTTTTTCTCCATGTTTCGCCAATTCTTCCTCGTTCATACTAAAAATAAATAAAAAACATTCAATAAGTGTCTTGCTTTTTCTTTCCCTGAGAGAAGTGTTGTATTAACACCATTACATTTTTGTCTCTGATGACAAACTAAATATTCAAGATAACATTACAGTGTCCATACTTTTTAGATCTTCTTTTTGTCTTTTAATCATTCAGTTAAATAACTGTCAAGAATAGCCAGTGTAACTTTTGCTCAAGCAAAACTTTCTGATGAAGGCCTTAAAGGGGACATTGTGTGCACATTTTCCACAAGTTTCAATTTTCAATGATTCTTTAGGGTCTTCATTTAATGTCTGTAATATACTTTAGTTAAAATTCCTCAATGATCGTGTAAAACAACTCCCTTTTTCCCTCTGTTCACAGTGACCCGTTTCAGTGCATTTATCTTTAAATGATAATGAGGTACTGCTCACCCCACCCCTCTCTTCCGTGGGGCGTGCCAACACAAGACATGTGAAATGAATTGCTGCTTTGGACTCTGTATATGGCTTCAAATAGCTAGCTATCTATGACTCTGTTTACATGGACATCAATACTCTGATTTTAATACGATTAAGACAATACTCTGATTAAGCATCTTACCATGTAAACAGAGATTTTTGATGACCTTAATCCGGCTAAAGTCATAATCGAAGTAAACACAAATCGAATTAAGACGTGGAGTATTGCTATTTTAGTCGCATTATTGAAGTGCAGTAAAGACATGTACACATCTTAATCACATTATTACCGTCGTGTAGGACTTTTCGCCGCATTTTGCGACAGGATATACACGGCAGCGGTCAACCGTTTGACAGGAAATAAAAGAGCTTCAACACTGCCGTGGTCTGTATGCACGTACAAATAATTAACTACACTTGAAGCTTTCATAAAATTAAAAATGAAACACCCAAAACTGTATATGGCATCATCATGAAGACGAACTATATATTTATGTGTGAATTTCTGGAGGAGACGTCGGATGGCGTCGCGTGGTGACGTAATGACGTGTGCCATTAATCAATCCATGTACTATAACATTTAAAATGGGAACATGAAAGGATTATTCTAAAAGCAACTCATGTAAACACCTTAATCATAATATTGTCTTATTCAGAATAAGGTAAATAATTAGATTACTGATGTCCATGTAAACGTAGTCACTGTAGAAAATGGCTGCAGATTGAAACAGCTCACAGGATGAGAGTTTCATTCTCAGAAAGCCCAAAACGAACCGGCTGCATGTTTTCTTTTCGGCTTTTCTGAGCTGGTAGATATGCCAGAAAACTAAATAGGTGAAAGAAAAAAAAAAAAAAAACAATCTATAAAAGGGAAAATTTAATCTGAAGTCCTCTTTAAGAATTTATGTATAAAAGGGAGCAAGCCGAAGGAAGAGAGACAGAGAGAGAGAGAGAGAGAGAGTTCATGCCAAAACATGTTGCTCCAATCATGCTGCTCCTTGCTTTGTTTTACCCTTTCAGCAGACAGTTTATTTTAGTACATTTGATTTGAAAGTTGGACTACAGCCATGATATATTATAGCCTTAAAAATAAATACCTTTCTTTTGTGACGGAAGTTGCTTTCATCTATAATGACAAACTCTGTCCTTCCCCCCACAAACTGTCCTGTCTTTCTCTTGTACTTTCTCAAAGCTTTTTTACAGACCATTCTTAGCTTCTTTGTCATTTTGCTCAGTGTTGCTGAGCTTCCGGCTATGCCGTCCTGGATCATATCCACCTGAAGTAATCTCAGTCCTTGACAATATCTGTTAACAAGAATGAAAACAGATTGTGTGTGAAAAGATTCACATTGGTTACTGCATTATCACAAAGATGTTTGTTTTAACTTTGCAGAAACATATTTACTCTAAGGCAATGGTTCTCAAATTTTTTATGCCAAGTACCACCTCAGAAAACATTTGGCTCTCCAGGTACCACCTTAATGACAAACATTAAAATACAGTAGTGTAACGACATTAACAGTGAAGCCAAGAGCAAGATATGCTTCGTCATATTTTCAGCATTTAGATTTGAAAGACCTGCCTGGGTCTGTGCAACTTCTATGGCCTTTCTCTTCCCTTTTGCAAACCAATCCATATCCTACTCTACATCCGTTGGCTGTTTTGTTTTTTTCCTTCTCTTTTCTTTTTCTGCTGATGGCCCATTACAACAATACACCCAGACAGCATCATATTGTCGGCCCAGATGCGGCCCACATCTGGCACATGTGGAATGATGATCTGGCCCACATGTAGCGTGGAATGATGGCACTTAGGTGGACCGCTCCTGTTTGCCAGATCTGGGCCAAAAGCAGGCCATAGAAATGCCACATGTCAGCCAAGAGCAAACAAATAAACCACACTGCACCTTATCTGAGCCACAAAATCTTCATATATTATTTATAGAGTCCTCTCAGCTTGTCTAAACTTGTTAACAAGCAAAATCACTGAAGGAAAGAAGAGAACAGAAAAAAAGAGACAAACAGAAACTCAAGAACTACAGTACAACTGACTTCAGCCACAGCCTTAGATGAATTCAACTGAAGATAAAATATATTAAATCTCTGAAGATCTCAGCAGATGAGGAGGTTTAAACAACTACACAAACAGCATCATCATCTTCACTTATTACTAACCAGGGGTGCGTTTCCCGAACAACGACGTAACTCGCTGATTAACCACCATAGTACGATGCATTGTTTTGGAAACGAACTAGCAAGTCGCGACGGTTTCCCGAACATGGTCGCATCTCCGTCGTTTGAACCACATTGGTTCAGCAACATAGGACCATTGTTAATGACGTCACACGCATGTGTTGGAGGATTAACTTATGCCATTTAACTGATTAGAGATCTCTAAGATGCTGCTGTATTGAACATGGCACCTACTGACTAATTTAATATTTTTTGTTCCCTGTCATTTTGCTTTATTTGATGTTTGATTCATCGCGAGTTCCCTCTTACGTCACACTCCGGGTTCCCTTAGGCATTTATGCACATGCGCACTTCTCAAAAACGGCACTTACAAAAATACATAATTAAAATGCATTTTATATTTAGATAGAATGGAAGATGCAGATAGTACTGCATGTTAGCTTGCTTGCTGTGTCCAAGAGCATATTTATTTAAGCCCATATATCTTGTTAACAAGAAACTATGCTTCTAACCACAGGTCGAGAGCTGCAGTTCCAACCACGTAAGTTTGTGACGCTGATTGCGAACGTTCGTTTGAACTATGGTTTCGGGAAACACCGAATCGTTGAACTATGCTGGTAACGACGGAACTTGCGACCATAGTTGGCTAACGATGCTTTTGGGAAACGCACCCCAGACTGACTTTATTTCTGTTAAAGGTCTACAGAAATTCTTATTGAGAATTAACAGAGATTTAAATCTAACGTTTGTTTCATTTGAAGTCACCATAATGGTGACTGTTATTCAAAAGGGACCATCAAAATAAAGTGTTACATGAAGATTTTGTGGCTCAGATAAGGTGCAGTGTGGTTTATTGCTTTGCTCTTGGCTGATATGTGGCATTGCTATGGCCTGCTTTTGGCCCAGATCTGGCAAACAGGAGCGGTCCGCACAAGTGCCATCATTCCAGCTACATGTGGGCCAGATCATCATTCCACATGTGCCAGATGTGGGCCGGATCCGGGCCGACAATATGATGCTGTCTGGGCAGCATTATCACAAAGAAATGAACTCACTCGGTTACTTGACTGATTTACAATGCATAAATTAATGTCCGTTTACATTTCCCATAGTTATTGTTTAATTATATTATTACCTGCTCTCTATAAAATCAGTGAGGTGCATTTCTGTAATTCATACCGGTAAATAAAAGTCATCCAGCTGTGTAAGGTGGTCCTGCTCTTTTCGAATATCGATCCAGCTCTGCAGTTCTTTGTAAATTTCCTAGTATGCGATCTTCTGCGGCATACCCTAAATCACCACATTCAGCATTAGTAGGAGTTTATAAAATTATTTGGTCCCACTTTATATTAAGTGGCCTTAACTACTATGTACTTACATTTAAATTAATCATTTGATACAATGCACTTATTGTGTACATACATGTCTTTACATTGTACTTATATTTTAAAAAATACCTATATGTACTTACATCTGTAATTAATTTCTGTAATTACATTTATAATTATACTGTTGACCGATCCCTTACACCTTAACCCACCCTTAAACCCACCCATACCACCAAACCTATCCCTAACCTTACCCGTATCCCATCTCAATAGCAGCAGAAGTGTTTTGCAATGCAACATGAACACAATAAGTACATTGTACTTATTTTTTGATGTAAGTACATAGTAGTTAAGGCCACCTAATATAAAGTGTAACCAATTATTTTAATGAATTATGTTAATTTTCTTACCACTGATATCCATCCCGTGTATGTGTCTTTTGTAGATTAATCGATTCTGTCTTTTGTAGATTCATCGATTCCTTACAGAGGTTACACGTCATTCTTGACTTAATTAGATTATGTTTTTGTAAAAAATCGATCATTTTTTTCGTCCCTTTTCTATCCCTGTGATTACAGAGGGAGAGAATTTTCTTCGCAAGTCCCATAATTGCAGGCAATTGTTACCATCTACTACCAACTCGAAAATGTGCTGAATTCACAGACGTTGATATAGCGCCTTTTCCACGGTCATGACTCCGGAAGTACTGCCTAAATTATTTTCTACAAGTTTTTCTTTTCTTTCTTTCTTTTCAGTTTTCAGGAAATATTTAAATTTAAAATAAAATAAAAGCAGATTCTGTGTTAATGTTTATGTCCTTTTTAAACATTTACTGATTTATTAAAATTCACTAAAACACTTAAAAATTGTAATTTGCATTTTGTATCCAAGTTAAACATTTACTTCCTCATAACTATTTTAATCAAGTTGTTTTACTATCCCTGATAGCACACGTACATCTAGGAGACGTCTATTTGACATCTGCATTTACATCTGCAAGACGTATTTTTTAGAGTGTTTGCTCATCTGCAATACGTCTATTGGACGTCTCCTTTTAGATGTCAAATAGACGTCTATTAGATGTCTTTAAGATGTTTATGATTTAGAATGTATGTAAAACTGACATCTTACAGACGTCTGTCAGACGTTTATAGACAGCAGATGCTTTCCAGATCAACAGATCTTTAACAGACATCTTGCAGACGTACGTGTGCTATCTGGGATTATCCTGGTTCATAGAATCGGATCCGACTCAAATGATCAAATGAAATCTAAACGTTACAAGATGACACTGATTTCATTTAAAGGAGAAAATATTAAAATAAAGAACATAATTAAAGTTTTGGAAGACTTAAAACTGAGTGGAATAATGCCTACGGTCAACTACGTATTGGGACAATACACTCGAAGAATCGTTTCCAGCAGTAGAATTCATGTGCAGAGATGGATGTTTCTGCAACGTTGCGTTGACGCGTCGCCGTATAGCGAATGCGATAGTTCACAATCAGAAGACAGCATGGCAATGGAGGGAGAGTGCAAAACTGTCCGCAAGAGAAATGCACCTCATCGAGTAATTGAGGATGACAAGGAAGAAGCCGGTAATGTATTGTGTCATTTATGTTTTTTTTTACTTTATTTTTTTTATGTTAATTTCGCGTCCAGTGTTGTGACTGTGGCCCTCAATCCACTTTACTGCAGAGTTTAGTTCAAACTTTGGTCAGTCTCACCGTATCTTTCTAGCAATCCTGGGGACCTTGATTAGCTTGTTCAGGTGTGTTTAATTAAGGCTGAAAGTGGATTTCAAGGGCCAGAGTTGAGATTGAGTTGAATAATCTTTTTGGTTATAAGCAGCCGTTGACAATTTGTTTGCAAGCAAGCTAGCTAGCTAACGTTAGGTAAAGCAAGTTCAAGGCCAAACATTATCAAACACTTAATTTTCCTTTCTCGCCAGGTTTCCTAACTGAATTCTGGTGGATTTTATTTTATTTGTTTAACGTTATTTGAGTAGACATGCATAAAGGTTGGCACCAGACACTTTTTAATGTTAATGGCTAATTGTGTTTTTTCCCCCGTTAATTAAAAAAAGCTTAATCTTGTTAAATAGATACACACACACACACACACACACACACACACACACTTTTGCGATTTTCACATATAATGTTTTAACATATTTATAGCCTAATTTTAGATGATTATAATAACAGGCTATCAGATTAAAAAAAAAATCATCCTTATCTCCCAAAAGACATGAAAGTGAGTTGCTGTTAAACTCTAAAGACTATAAAGTTTACTTAAATTGTTTCAAACAATGTGTGTTTCCTGTGTTAAACACCATTCTAAATTATGTTTGATAAATTACTTGTTTTATATTCCAGCACAAGCACCAACCCAACAGGTGATCATCAATAAACTCAAAGAAGAAAACTCTTTTTTGAAGTCTAAAGTTAAGTTCCTAGAAGAAAAATGCAAAGATGTGGAAAATGAGAGAGATTTTCTTCTGAGCAGTTTAACCAATGGTGAGAACTGTTTCAGATTGTTTGTTATTTGTCCACATTATTATTATTTATTTTTAAAATTTATTATTATTATTACTACTACTACTATGGCCATTTTTGGCAGACATTTGATAAAAAAAAATACAATATGTTAACGTTAAAGAAAAAACTCTGTATAAACTCTAATTCTCTTATCATTTCACCTTATTGCCATTTTGTTCCAAACTTTTTTGATTTCCATCTGTGGAAAGCTCATTTGAAATAATGCCTATTGAAAAAAGCACTGCACCATGGCTTTTCAGACTGTTCCCTTAAGCCTCCCCAGCAATGCACATTTTAGATGTCTCCCTTATTTAACATAGCTAAATGAACTCATCTGCTGGCTGTGTCCAATAAGGGTGCCATTCAAAATTTTGAGGAGACTTCAGGAATAATTTGACTGGACAACACTAATAAAAATGACTACAAATGATTCTTAATTTTTTACAGCCCTGTCAACTAAAGAAGCAAAAGAGTCAAAGAGGTCTATTGTCATCACAGATTCTTCTGATGAGGACCATGTACGAGCAGAGAAGAAAAAGTACAGAAAGGTAAGGAAGAAGACCAAGAGAGACAACTCACCTTCTAGTTCCTCCCAGTCCTCATCTTTTTCCAAGTCTTACTCATCTTCATCACCCCACAAGACCAAAAAGAACAAGGGAAAACAAACACAGAAAAGTGCAAAAAGCAAAAGAGGTATGTTCAGTGGCCTTTCAGCATTCTTTTTATTAGCTTTTTTGTGCTTAATTCTCTTCCATTCCAAAAATGTAAGTTTGGTAAACTCTTGTCCTGCAAATGTTGATAACATGTTGATAAAATGTTGATATGTGACCAATAGGACATTGGCTTAATACAAAACATTTTATGGTGTAACGCAAGTAAATTAACAGTATATTTTAATAATTTGTATAGTACTATATTGTACTGTTACATATTATTTATTATACTCAGAAGCCCTAAAATATGCATGGGTGGCTATGGCTTTACACTCAGTCACTTCTGAATTCAGGAAGTCTGCCTTTACTGAAAAAACAAATTCATATATTTATAAATGTATTCATTGATATATTATCTTCTGTACTGTATGATATGCCATTCTCATGTAGAGTCTGCCTATAGGCTTTCAGAATAACTACAAAATAATGATATTTGGAGAAACTTGTTAAGATTAATGGATTTTAGTGTTATAAGAAGACATTGTTTTTATTAATAATATACTATAATCTAGCAAAATGTTGTTCTTTGTCAGTATTTTTACCAGAGCAAGTAATAGGAAGATACAAAAAGGTTCTGAGGTACCGGTCAAAAGGAGCAACCAAAACAGAGGCTTACCTCAAGTGTGGCGTGGACAGGAAAACGATTGTGGACTCATGTGCCATTGCTGAATTGGAGGCCTGTGACATAACAGCTTACAACAAATTGCGTGCTACATTTAAAAAAGGGCAGAAGCTGTCCGACTTTGCAGAACGTTGCCGACAGTTGTGCACACAGGAACCAGTGTGCACTGCCATAGAGGAAAAAAAGAGAAATGGAGAGCTAATAGACATTACACAAAAAAGTAAATAACATGTTCCCAGTGGCTGTATGTTCTTACCTGTGTAGGATATGTTTTTAGTTTATCCTATATATACAGTGGGGCAAAAAAGTATTTAGTCAGCCACCAATTGTGCAAGTTCTCCCACTTAAAAAGATGAGAGAGACCTGTAATTTTCATCATAGGTATATCTCAACTATGAGAGACAAAATGAGAAGAAAAAAAAAATCCAGAAAATCACACTGTAGGATTTTTAAAGAATTTATTTGCAGATTATGGTGGAAAATAAGTATTTGGTCAATAACAAAATTTCATCTCAATACTTTGTTATATACCCTTTATTGGCAATGACAGAGGTCAAACGTTTTCTGTAAATCTTCACATGGTTTTCACATACTGTTGCTGATATTTTAGCCCATTCCTCCATGCAGATCTCCTCTAGAGCAGTAAAGTTTTGTGGCTGTCACTGGACAACACGGACTCCAAAGATTTTTGATGGGGTTGAGATCTGGAGACTGGCTAGGCCACTCCAGTACCTTGAAATGCTTCTTACGAAGCCACTCCTTCGTTGCCCGGGCGGTGTGTTTGGGATCATTTTCATGCTGAAAGACCCAGCCACGTTTCACCTTCAATGCCCTTGCTGATGGAAGGAGGTTTTCACTCAAAATCTTACGATACATGGCCCCATTCATTCTTTCGTTTACACAGAGCAGTCGTCCTGGTCCCTTTGCAGAAAAACAGCCCCAAAGCATGATGTTTCCACCCCCATGCTGCACAGTAGGTATGGTGTTCTTTGGATGCAACTCAGCATTCTTTCTCCTCCAAACACGACAAGTTGAGTTTTTACCAAAAAGTTCTATTTTGGTTTCATCTGACCATATGACATTCTCCCAGTCCTCTTCTGGATCATCCAAATGCTCTCTAGTAAACTTCAGACGGGCCCGGACATGTACTGGCTTAAGCAGGGGGACACGTCTGGCACTGCAGGATTTGAGTCCCTGGCGGCGCAGTGTGTTACTGATGGTAGCCTTTGTTACTTTGGTCCCAGCTCTCTGCAGGTCATTCACTAGGTCCCCCCGTGTGGTTCTGGGATTTTTGCTCACAGTTCTTGTGATCATTTTGACCCCACGGGGTGAGATCTTGCGTGGAGCCCCAGATCGAGGGAGATTATCAGTGATCTTGTACGTCTTCCATTTTCTAATAATTGCTCCCACAGTTGATTTCTTCACACCAAGCTGCTTACCTATTGCAGATTCAGGCTTCCCAGCCTGGTGCAGGTCTACAATTTTGTTGCTGGTGTCCTTTGACAGCTCTTTGGTCTTGGCCATGGTGGAGTTTGGAGTTGGACTGTTTGAGGTTGTGGACAGGTGTCTTTTATACTGATAACGAGTTCAAAAGATGCCATTAATACAGGTAACGAGTGGAGGACAGAGGAGCCTCTTAAAGAAGAAGTTACAGGTCTGTGAGAGCCAGAAATCTTGCTTGTTTGTAGGTGACCAAATACTTATTTTACAGAGGAACTTACCAATTAATTCTTTAAAAATCCTACAATGTGATTTTCTGGATTTTTTTCCCCCTCATTTTGTCTCTCATAGTTAAGGTATACCTATGATGAAAATTACAGGCCTCTCTCATCTTTTTAAGTGGGAGAACTTGCACAATTGGTGGCTGACTAAATACTTTTTTGCCCCACTGTATGTATATATATATATATATATATATATATATATATATATATATATATATATATAGCCATCATGTTTAGCTTAGTTTTTCATCAGAGTTTCTTGAATGTTGTTTCATTCTGAAATGCAGAATGTTTAATCACTGTGCCAAATTTATTTTAAGAATTTAATTTGTGTAATTTTAAAATTTAGTTTAATTCAGAAATATTTTTCACAGTGCTTTATTCTTGCACACCCAGTTGTGCATTTTTGCATTGTGCAGTGTTTTCTTCTATTTAAATGTTTCAGTGCTTATAATAAAAAATGTTAGACCCAGTCACTGTAGTTCTTTTATGTTGTATATAGTTCTTGCTGTGTGGCATATTGGTGAGGGTCAACATGTTTTTCATTTTAAAATAATGGTCCAGATCACTAGTAGTTCCTGTGGACTGACAAGGTAACGCTTGAGTCATTAGTGAGGGGTTAACATGTCTTTCATAAGTAATTTACAATAAACTTATTTAACATTTTATATCTGATACATAGCCTACTGTACAGCCGTACATTTCTGTGAGTCACTAGTGATATTCTACCAGACATTGTAATCTGGAAGATGTGATTTTGTGTTTAACAATATAAATGCAGTCAATGTATTCATTAAGGATGCAAATTGTTTTTGACAAGAGAACATCGTTATTTGATGTTCATTTGTGTTTGATCAATAATTAATTGAACTGAATGGAGCTCTAATAGTGAACTAATCCAATCGTGAGCATCATTTCCTTATTATTTACATTTGTAAATGTAATAATAATAATAATTAAATTAAATATTCATAAATTAGTTTTCACAAAGAAACTAATTGTTCACTTTATAGACTTTACTGTTGTTAGTAATTAATTAGTAATTAATTGGTTATCCTTTATTAATTGGTCATAATTACTAAAGAAAAATATCGTCATTGAGAACTACTTACGAACTATCAAATACCGAATAAGGAACTACCTTTGTCCTAAATTGCCTATTACTTACTGCTTAGTTAATCTTGCTTCTATATTAGTTAAGTGTATTAAGTTAAGTGTTAATGTAGAACTACTTATTACTTCCTGCATAGTTACTTGTTAACAACGGACCATTATTCTAAAGTGTTACCACATTAAAATGTGACGTTTTCTGTTGTCAGAGCGCTCTCTCTCTCTCTCTCTCTCTTCCGCTACACAAGCGCGTGTCCCAGGTCGTTGCCATGGAGACAAACCGAAACTGCTGTGGTGTTAGCGAGAGAGCGCTAATCGCGTGAAGAATAAAATGGTTACTAAATAAATAAATAAAAGCCAAGTTCAAAAAAAGAAAGGCATTGGAGGATGAAGCGGCCAAATGTGCCAAACTGACAAATATTTTTTCAAGAAGACAAACGAGCACACGTGAATTGGCGACTCGAGGTACAGTGACTAGCAACATTTACAGTTATGCATTTGGCAAAGGCTTTTATCCAAACTGACTTACATTGAAGGAATTTTTTTTATTCAGTTTAGGTTTTTTTCTATTGATTGTCTGTTTCAATTAAATGTAAGTGATTTTAGCCTGATCTTTCTTTCATTTTCTTTCTTTCTTTCGAGATGCTTACTGATTTTCCATTTAGTTATTGATGACTGCATGGCAGCTTTCAATTTTTAATTGAATTTTTTTTTTTTTTTTTTTTTTTTATGTTACAGTTGTATGTTTTGTAGCAGAAATGTTTCATTTAATTTATTTCATTATTTTATTTATTACATTGACGTGGATATAAAAAACAGTGCAAAAAGTATATTTCTTACTGCACTACTTTATTTTCGTTTGAATGCAAACCATTTTTTCATAATGTAACAGTTGGACTACTTGTTGCATAAAACTCAGTATGTGATTTGTTATTGATATTTATGGCCATATTTACATTATTCATATTTTTTTATTGAAACATGTCAAAAATAAATATAACAGGATAGTAAGAAAAGATCTGTCACTTCATTTATCCAGATTCCACCATGGTGGGAGGGGTTGGATGGGGATAGGTGGTGGGCTGGTCATGAGCATTACACTCCCGGGCTGAAGATGGATCCCACTCCAGCCCTGAGTCTGGAGGTGCAAAGTTATATCGGTGAACGCCTCACATTACCAGATAATCCGTGCCTAACATCGGGACCGATCGAAGTGCTCGACAAGATTTTCTCTCCTATTCTCGGGAGGGGGAAATCGGGGCTAAATCGGGCTAAAAAATCCTGTAGTGTGAGCCAGGCATTAACCATTTTTAAAATCACATTTCACACTGTACATTCCTAAACCCTGGGCTACATTCTTATTTGCTTGTCAGTGTCATTGATAGTACAAAAGCAGCACACAGCCTGTTTACATGCATTTGCATATCTTTAATAGGCTAAAATGCCAACTGTATGATCAAGTTTTTTCCTGAAAGGACTTCTGACTATAAAGAACACAAGTCTAGGTAAATGGAGTCTCTTCACTCCAATTCACATATTTTTCTGTAACTACTGACACTTTCCCTGAAACAAATGCTGAAACAACTGTCCAAAGCACATGAATATGAGGTTGTCTGTTGCCAAGCATCTAGCCGCAACATTTTAACATTGGCACATGTACACATTTGGCCCCACAATGCACAAAGGTGCTAAGCCTGCTCCAGAGCAAGAATTTATAACCCTGGGTAAAAAGCAGCACTAACCCTTCTTCTAAATTACAGGGGTGAAACATACTGTACCTTTATCTGGGTGTAAAATGCTACACAAGCTTGAGTAAACAATTTTGTGTTGAGAAAAAAAAAAAAAAGGCAAAGAGGCATTTTCAATCATGGAAATGCAAAACTTTTGCAAAGATCTTGAGCAATTTAGATGCAACAAACATATTTACAACTGTTGTACTTCACTTAAATCAGTGTGGCAGGAAAGAACAGCTTTGTACACACTACTGCACAAATACAGCAGCATATTATCCGTCACAAATCTGCTGCTTAAATCAAATCTGAAATAAAAATGTAAAGCCTATATAAATACTATAGATCATGAATATAAACAATTGGGAATGTAAAAATATTAAATAAAATAAACAGCACATATTCATTTATCTATTATAACATGTAGTTTTGTTCACTTGGCTGTTTCCTGTTTCCCCACCCACAGTAAAATAATGATAACCAATATTAGAACATTATGATCCAGGGCATCAAAGCATGGCAAAGCAATTTGAAGATGCTTCATGATGACTCAAGAGTAAATTGTTTTATTTTTATTTTTTTTAACCTGTTTCAATTAAGTTCCACACATTCAGTAACTAAACATACATACTTCTGAACATGATGGAGAATGAATACTGTAGCAGGCATTTCCTGCATTTGTCTAATTGAGGACAAACACACAGGAACTTGGAGACACACAAAAAACAAGAAATTCCTTTGCAATCTACAGCGAAATAAATGATATGGTAAACAGAGTACAAAACCAGACTGGAAAGCACCCTGAGGTATCGCTAGTGTGTTTGCGGTTACAAGCTTGAAACCTACTCTTTTAAGAGGTGAAATAATGCCATATGCAAGACAGGTCAACAGACAGACCACAGAGAATGTGAACTATGATAATACAGATGCAAACAATGACAACAATAAAATCAATGTCAAGCAAGTCACCAAACCAGCGGCGAACCAAAACATCAAATGACATTCAGTACAAAATATCTCGCCAACCCCTTGAACCTCTTGTTACCCTGGTGACATTTAGGAGAAAGGTGAGCAATTGATTTCTGGAAGATGAACTAGACAAAAGAAGAGTGAAAAATTTAACAACTCTGGGTGTACAGTTGCCATTTTCAACAAAAGGAGGTTAACTGCATCATTCGTTTACACCATCAAATTGTTAAAACTGTATGCCAAACTTCTAATGAGAGAAATGAAATATGTTCTCAACCTTGCTTTGAGAATGATCAAAACTACAAGTGTTGGAGATGGGTCAAAATTTGAATTAAGCATTTTAGTTTGCAATTAAACACTTGATCTTCATGAGCACACTAGGCATTAAAGGAAGACCTTCCATCAGCTTAATCACCTTTCCTCTCAAAACAGAAAAGCATTATTCCAGAACAGTGGATAAATTACAGGTTAGTTTTAAAGACAATGCCATTAACTATACATGAGGCAGTGACACAATGTCCTCATCCACCTCAAACTCCTCAGCTCCATCAGGAGAGAAGAGGTAAGTGGGTGGCTTCCAGGGAGATTCATCAAGGCAGGATGGGTATAATTTACCGACGGCACAGCGGAAATCTTTGCCGAGGTCCCAGAGCACACGTTCGGACACGGGCTGCCGCAAGGACCAGCAATCAAGCTCCAGGTCGTACTGATAGAGAGCATACTTCGCCCGCTCGTTTAAGTGTGTCTCACGTATAAAGATGCATAGCGTATTCAGTAGCACCACAGCACGCACACATGGGTCAGAGTACCTTTTGGCTGGGATGTTAGCAGCCAGACGCCATTCGTTTTTGTTGACATCATATATTTCTACTGTAACCGAGGAGCCATCAATAGTGCTTGTTGGCAGACGCAAACCTGAGTTGCCCACCACATGTAGACCACCAATATAGAAGATGAGGTCTCCTAACGCAGCCGCTGAAGCAAAGCAGCGACTAGTCTGTCGCATGGCCATTTCCACCCAAGTGTCAGCTCGAGGGAAGTAGCAGTACATGAGGTCATGGGTCATGACATAGATGCAGTCCCGGGCTGTTACCGCTGTGCTCCAACTCCATGCGCAGGGAAGAGGGCTCGTCAAGCTCCATTCGTCCCGCTCACAATCGTAGCGTTCAACTGTGCGCTTATTCAACTCTCCACCAACATTATCACCGCCAATAGCGTAAATGAAACCCTGACAATACACCAGCGATGGTTTAGTGCGAGCATACAGCATCGGCGTTTTGGCCACCCATGCATTCTGCTGAGCATCCAGCCAGTAGAAGCTGTCCACTGAACAGTAGGCAGCCTGCAGCTTGCCACTTTTGCTTCCATGGGTAGCTAGAGTGCTCTTCAGTGGTATCTGTCCACCAGCAATGAACACATCATTGTCTGGGGTGACCAATGTCCCAACCTTCTGCAAGTCTCCAGGCAGGCCACAGAGTTTATAAACCTTCTCCGCTTGAGGGCTGTAACAGACCACTGTGTGACGTGGACCTATCACAACTGGGTGGCTTTCAGCTGGTGGTTCAGCCTCTACAAAAATGAGCATTTCTTCCTTGGTCATGCCCAGTCTGGGCTTAAAAAACTTTGGCATAGACTTGTACAGGCCTTGCACTACCACTGATTTGTCGTTTGGTGGAAGACCTTGGAACCAGGCACGTTGGGTCACCTCAGAAAGTGCATCAATTCGAATCTGGCTAAGGACTGAGGACAGATACTGAGAACGTGCTTCCATGTTGTATTCCAGCCACAGCATGGCCGCCTCACGTACTGTTTCCTCTTTCTCCACATTGAGATTATCGCTGCTCAGGAGGTCCAGCAAAAGCTCGTGCGAGAGCTGCAGGAAAGCCTCTTGTCGGTAGACGACAGGAAATTTGTGCTCCACCATGCGCTTAGCACTTTGCTTCAACTCTGTGCAACTAAACAGGTCACCAATGCTTAGCATGCGGACGCAGTTTTCAGCAGTGATTTTTTTGACCAAGTATTCTCGACACTGTAGTAAAACATCTTCCACCTGAAAGAAAGACAATAAAAGCCAGAAATAAGTAGACAAATACTGATTAACACTATTGTATTGTAAATACTGAGATTTTCTAACTGCCCCACTTCTAAAATGTCACTGAAATTCCATTATGATCAGTCATTCACTTCATTGGCTGTTGACCAGCTGTTTTGTAGACATTTTAGAAATGAGACCTCTAAAAAATGCTAGTGTGCTGCTCAAAGTCTACAGCAATGGCATGTTGTGACGGCAATGTTTGATCCATAGGTTTTGTAAGTGAAACAAGTGTTAAACTTGGTAAAACAAGTCAGTGTGAGAGCATGTACAGGTGCTGGTCATATAATTAGAATATCATCAAAAAGTTGATTTATTTCACTAATTCCATTCAAAAAGTGAAACTTGTATATTATATTCATTCATTACACACAGACTGATATATTTCAAATGTTTATTTCTTTTAATTTTGATGATTAGAGCTTACAGCTCATGAAAGTCAAAAATCAGTATCTCAAAATATTAGAATATTTACATTTGAGTTTCAATAAATGACCATCCCTACAGTACAAATTCCGGGTATCTCTTGTTCTTTGAAACCATAATAATGGAGAAGACTGCTGACTTGACAATGATCCAGAAGATGAACATTGACGCCCTCCACAAAGAGGATAAGTCACAGAGGATCATTACTGAAAGGTGTGGCTGTTTACAGAGTGCTGTATCAAAGCATATTAAATGCAAAGTTGACTGGAAGGAATAATTTGGGTAGGAAAAGGTGCACAAGCAACAAGGATGACTGCAAGCTTGAGAATACAGTCAAGCAAAGCTGATTCAAACACTTGTGAGAGCTTCACAAGGAGTGGACTGAAGCTGGAGTCAGTGCATCAAGAGTCACCACACTCAGACGTCTTCAGGAAAAGGGCTACCAAGCCACTTCTGAAACAGAGACAACGTCAGAAGAGTCTTACCTGGGCTGTGGAGAAAAAGAACTGGACTGTTGCTCAAAGGTTCAAAGTCCTCTTTTCAGATGAAAGTTAATTTTGCATTTCATTTGGAAATCAAGGTCCCAGAGTCTGGAGGAAGACTGAAGAGGCACAGAATCCATGTTGCTTAAAGTCCAGTGTGAAGTTTCCACAGTCAGTGATGATTTGGGCTGCCATGTCATCTGCTGGTGTTGGTTCACTGTGTTTTCTGAAGTCCACAGTCAACTCAGCCATCTACCAGGAAATTTTACAGCACTTCATGCTTCCTTCTGCTGACAAGCTTTATGGAGATGCTGATTTCATTTTCCAGCAGGACTTGGCACCTGCCCACACTGCCAAAGGTACCAAAAGCTGGTTTAATGACCATGGTGTTACTGTGCTTGATTGGCCAACAAACTCACCAGACCTGAACCCCATAGAGAATCTATGGGGTATTGTGAAGAGGAAGATGCGATATGCCAGACCCAACAATGCAGAAGAGCTGAAGGCCACTATCAGAGCAACCTGGGCTCTCATAACACCTGAACAGTGCCACAGACTGATCGATTCCATGCCACGCCGAATTGAGGCAGTAATTCAGGCAAAAGGAGCCCCAACTGAGTATTGAGTGCTGTACATGCTCATACTTTTCATGTTATTACTTTTCAGTTGGCCAAAATTTCTGAAAATCCTTTCTTTGTATTGGGCTTAAGTAATATTCTAATTTTATGAGATACTGAATTTGAGATTTTCCTTAGTTGTCAATTATAATCATCAAAATGAAAAGAAATAAACATTTGAAATATATCAGTCTGTGTGTAATGAATGAATATAATATACAAGTTTCACTTTTTGAATGGAATTAGTGAAATAAATCAACTTTTTGATGATATTCTAATTATATATGACCAGCACCTGTATGTGGAAGGTAAATTGACAAAATTTGAGCAAGCAAGTTAGATAGAGCAAAAGTTTGATGATTTTTAACACATTAACATTAACCCGTGGAAGACAGTGTGCATGTCTTCCTAACCTGAAGAAAACAGGCTGTCTCGTAGAGAGGTTCCACAGTGGCGTCGTTGATGACCAAGTTCCCGGTGTAAGCATAGGTTATGATGGTCTGCAGCGTTATGGGGTCAACATTTCTAAGATGAACATGTGTCTGCTTGCTCTCACTGAGCCCACTCATAAACATGGCCCTACAGAAACAGAAAAATTACATTGGTTACAACAAAGACCCTTGATAAAAAAAAAATAATAATAATAATAAACAAACGCTTAAATATGACACTTTCAAATGTGTCTAATCTTGATTCATCGAAAAAAAGTTCTCACGATTCAAAAAAAAAAAAAAAAAAAGATTCTGTAACTTACAAAACAAACATTAGGCTACTAAACAAAAGTTATTTATTCTGTCAGAGGTCTGACAGAATTATTTTTTGTGTCAGCCAACTTTAAATGCAATAAAAAGCAAGTATTATTTGGTGTCAAATTCTATTTTATGGTGTCCTTGTTACAGTGTAATTACATATTTAAGTACTGAGTAATATTAGCTAACTACGTTCTTACTACGTGGTAATGGTTAGGATCAGGGTTTGGTTTATAGTTAGTTGAACGTAATTATGCATAATTTATTGTTGTTATTACTACATGTAACAAGGACACCATAAAATGGGGTTACCAGCTTTAGAATATTACAGTGAGTAAATAATATCTGAATTTTCATTGTTGTGTGAACCATATGACATTCACAAAAAAATAAGTCGTGAAGGTGTAAGTAAACTCTAAACTTTCAAAGAGGAACAGCAAAATAAGGCTTACAGTACATTGTTCATTGTATTTAGTTTTTTTTTCTATTTTTCATATAATTAAACAATTTTTATTCAACCCTCAAGTAAAATAATCTAAGTATTCAACTTCACTACATTTATTTTTAACCACAAGCACAAAAAAAAAAAAAAAAAAAAGAGAAAAGGCAGATGGAACAAAAGGGTGAACTGGCATTTGAATAGGCACTTTTCAAACTACTGGGATAGTGACCAGCACCTAGAGATGACCTCTGCAGCCCTAAATGTCAGCGGAGACCAGGACACCTAGATGAGCCCCAGAGACAGATCCCCAGTGAAGACCTCGTCACCTAGACGGCCAGATGAGTTCTCTACACAATCTGACTTTGCTGCAGTTGGAATTGAACTGCTGGTTTCGTCTGGCCAGAGAAGAACTTGCCCCACAGCTGAGCCTGGTTTCTCCCAAGGTTTTTTTCTCCATTCTGTCACCGATGGAGTTTTGGTTCCTTGCCGCTGTCACCTCTGGCTTGCTTAGTTGGGACACTTCATTTCCAGCGATATCATTGACTTGCACAGATTGCACAGACAGTGTGTTGGGAAGGTTACTTTGGCAATGTAATAGATTACAGATTACAAGTTACCCTATTTAAAATGTAATAAGTAGTGTAACTTTTCAATTACTTAAAGTAATGTAACTGATTACATTTGATTACTTTTTTTAAATTTTGAATGTTTTCAACTGTTAATCATTTTCAAACACGTAAACCAGGCTGGGTCAACCTTACAGTTGCACTCAACACTGATTACTTTCAGACTTTAGAAATCCTTCATCACTTGAATTAAGATTATATTATTTTAATTTTAAAGGAGACATTGGATGCAAAATATCTTCATTTGCATATAAATATGTTTTAGCAGTGTGTGGACACAAGCACCCTACAATTATAAAAATCCATTCACAACTTTTTTAATCCCTTAACTTAAGGATGGATCAGTACCCATTGTTCTGCACATCCAAAAAAAAGCAAGTCTCACTCTTTATATTTTCTATGATTATTTGCGAATTGCCTTTGCTCTTCCACAGAAGAGAGGGGCGGGCTGAGCAGAGCTCATTAGCATGTAAAGAGAAATGAGTCGCTGTGAACGGAGCTGTTTTTGACGAGGTAAAAAAGGGTGTTGTTATACACGACCACTGAGACCATTTCAAGAAGACCCTAAAGAATCATACCAACTTGTGGAAAATGGGCATCCGATGTCCCTTTTGAAGCACAGCCACCACAAAATCACTTACTTTTAGATCATTCTGAGGTTAAATGTAGATTTAAAATCATAAAAAGAGTTTAATAGCTATGATACTGTTTTTGAAATCAAATCTTTGCATAGCTATAACAGGAAACACTGGAATCTAACAGTGCCTTCGGGGGAGTTAATCTTAAAAAATAAAGCACATACATAAACCCATATAGGAAATAAGAGTTATCAAATAAGCATGTTATAAACTCCTGAAACATTGGTGTTTCATATTTTAGAGCAGTCACTGCAATTTATAAAATAAATCAATTAAATCTGTACGTGGGAGTGTGTCAGATGTAACCCCATTTGTAATTCTTAACATTTACATAAGTAACTAATTTAATTACACATTTTTCTCAGTAACTGTAACTGATTACAATTACTTTCATTTTTGTAATTAAATTACATAATTCCGTTACATGTAACTAGTTACTTCCCAACACTGTGCACCGATACTATTTAAACTGAACTGAGCTGGACAATGATGTCACTGAATTCAATAATGAAATTACTTTAACTGAAAATTAAGTGTTTAATCTTGTCATTTTACATTACTGACACTATTTTCCAATTCGATACTGTAAAGTTGCTTTGACACAATCTGTATTGTTAAAAGCGTTATATAAATAAAGGTGACACGACTTAACTAGCACTTCAGGCAATACAATTCAGGCAATAAATCTAACTCAAAAACTTCCAGTTCAGCTGGGGGCCAGAGCAATAAAGTGACATTCACTCACTGGCTTGTTGAATCAATACAAAAAAATTAAAATCATGATTTTTTTAAAAATCAACATTATGATGTTTTTAAGGCAGTATTTCCATGCACACTTTACATTCATGAATACATTTTAGAATTCTCTTATGCGCATCAAGGCTGCATTTATTTGATCCAAAATACAGTAAAACAATAATACTGTGAAATATTATTACAAATTAAATTTAAAAAAAAAATTCAAATGGAATATTCAAAAAATGAATAATTTATTCCTGTGATGCAAAGCTGACTTTATTACTTCAGTATCACATGATCCTTCAGAAATCATTCTAATATGTTGATTTAACAACTTTAATGCGTCCAATGTGTAAACAATATGATTTAAGTATTATTAATCCAGAAGAAGTGTGAGCACAATCTACATATTTTAAACACTCATAACAGATGTCACTACCTGCTTTTCATGGAGATTAGCTGCCCACCCAGTGTTATTCACTTGATATTTGCAAAGTTGAGCATTCAACGCTTTTTTTGCATGAGCGTGAAGTTCAACTCTTTAACTGCAAATATTCACTTGCTCTGAGCCAGAAGGCATGCACCATGAGGGGAGTGGAAGAGAAATCAAGCTTTTTGCAGTTTAGAAATCATGCTCACACCAAGACTTTATTACAATTTTGATTAATCGTCCAGCCCTAATTGTCCCAATTTTGTCCGCCCCCGGAAATGGTCATATTTTTTAAATTACCAGAGCACTGAGAAGTTGAAGTAAACAGAAAAATCATAACCATGGAATGGCGTCATTAAAATGCCAATAACTGAATTTTAGAGAATGTCACATTTTAGTAAAATACTTTCATACATGTATAATTAAATTCTAATGCTTTTTTTTAAAAAGAGGTTTATAGATTAATCAGTTGAATGTTCATACTCCACCCACCTGAAGTAAGAGCTGCAGGTGGCCAGCACCATTTTATGGCAGGGGAACTCCCTCTCCTCCACCAGCAGAGTGATGTCAGTCAGCAACTTCTGCTCGTAGAAAAACTGTAGCTGTTCCAGCACAGAAACGGCATAATCTCTGTTGACTTGCCGACGCTCTCCTACCTCCGACATGTTCGTATCCCATGAGTTTTCAACCAGCTTCTGAATGTCAAAGAGTATCGGTTCCTTTCTGCAATGGCCTGTTCCCTGAATACTTCTGAAATTAAGGTAATTTCTCTATCATGTTGAATTTTTACAGCGGTTCCACAGAGTTCAGCTGTCTCGGAGGACGTTGGGATTGAGGGAGGAAGTGACGTGAGGTAGAGGGAGATGTCTGCATCAGAACACCTGCAGTCCAGTGTGTCTGTGGAAAAAAAAAAATGGGCACATTAGAAAGTTAAGGACAAAAGCTTGGTACACACCAAGCCGACACCGATGAACTAGTGGCGACAAAAGCAGACCGTGGGGTCGGCTCACGTCGGCAGCGTCTAGGTCCAAAGTTGCCCTGACACACCAAGCCGACACTCGACACCCAACGGCCAAGTAGCACATCCATTGTGTGCTTTTCTCGTGCACTGGTTCGCCAGCTGAAAAGCCAATCAGAATGATCAGATGGCTCGACTGACTGACGAGCTCCGACTCCGATTCAACATTCTGCCAAAAAAAAACCGACGACCAACTTCAGCCGACGGCGCAGAACACACCAAGTAAACAAAAACTGCCTGACGGCCGACCGTCGGCTTGGTGTGTGGCTAAAAGAGAACTTGAACCACCCCCTGATGTCCTGTAAAAGAAAAAGTAAAGTCTACATTTATTTGCTTCAAAATGTTAAACCATAGAATAACACTTTCATATACCTTTATTTTAAGTAGGGGTGTCCCCGACTAAGGATTTTCATAGTCGAATCGGAATTTTCGAATCATGCCGATAGTCGACTGATAGTCGAATCATATATTTGGGGGCGGGGCAAAATACATTACCAAGAGTCAAGTCTGACATTCGACAGTCATAAATACACAGGGACAAAATGTAACGGACGCCTCGTAGATACAAACGGGGTAAATAATGTTTTATGTTTTGATTAAAAGATAATTAACATTAAACCTCAGCGAAACCCTTAAGAATTCATAATTTTTTTTACAATAGTCTTCTCATTATAAAGTTATATATATGATCGTATAGTTATAACGTTCTGCATTTCTGTTTTGAGCTGCGCGCGCTGAAGATGACCAGTAGAATGAAGCAGATGATAGCAGGTTTTTAATCAATGGGATTTAACTTGTCTCACATAGAATACGCTTCGTTATTTATATAACATAACATTAATATTACCATTATAGGCTATCTGCACAAAATGCCCCGAATGCACATGAACGCGTCTGCGTGGCTCTGAATGAACTCCTCGTGGACGCGTTCTTCACACAATAACATGCAGAAACACAACTAAACCCTAAAAAACATCACAGTGTTTCATTATAACAGTGTTCTCATTATAATGCTATGTACAGTATATGACAGTGCCAGTCAGTTATTAATATTCTGCATTGTTGTTCTGCTCGCACCGCGTGCTGAATCACTGTACTACACAGCGCTTTACTGTAGCTTAACTCAACCAAAGGCATCTTATACGAGATAAATAATATACTTATATACTCTACCTGATCGAGAAAAAAAACGAAGTCTTCCACTCTGCCTGTGTCAGTTTGAGTCTTTTTAAAGATTTAAATCCCTGCCGCCAAGAATGCTCCTCTGTCGGTGACGGATTAGAAAGCGAAACTTTAATCTATAGGGGAAGTTGGATTTATTCACGCACTTTAAAATATTTATTTAAAGCTTCTTTCTTTTAAGATTCTTATTTACAGCATTATCATAATAGTCTGTATATTAACTTATTGGGAGAAAACCGGTAGTTCGATGTGAAATCAGACAGCACCCCCATATAGCCAAAATGGTATGATCATAACACCCCGCGAATATTCGAAGCATCAAATCGTCGACTATTCGGGGACACCCCTAATTTTAAGTACTTTTATCTATAAACCATCGCTTCTGAACAACTGTCATTCACAGGTTGATGAGCTCACATTTGACAAATCTCAACACCTTGTGAAGCATGACATGTGGGTGTCCTGCAGCTCACACAAGTGACAAATGCACTAGAGGGCCATTACATCTTGCTTTGCAATGTGCTGATGTTTACATCAAGCATGGATACATGAACCCATGTACAACAGTTGGTCAGAAGTGATGGTTCATAGGGTAGAGTGGGGGAAAAGGCCCCCCCTACTGTTTTTCCAAAAATAACTACAAGATAAAGATACATTTTTATTGTAACTATGGCCTACGTTGACGAGAGTAATGTAGAAGTTTTCACCATGAAGCTTATACTGGTGATGTATCGGAGGGAAAACGGATTTCACAGTAAATGATCTAAATTTTCAGCAGTAAGTAAAAAAGTGTTTGAAAGTTTGTTTTGCAGAACACCACAGTTATATATGATATGAGAACAGTTGGGCCTGTAGATAGGGAGTATGTGTTATTTAATGAAAATAATTATTTTCAGAATGACAATTTTTTTCTCAAACATAATCAGTGGGGTAAAACGCCCCCTGGGGGCAATGGGCAATTACTGTAGTTATTCTGTTCTGAACATCAAATCCTTAGTTTTCCCAAATTTATTCTACCCAGGGCTCTGAACCCGTTCAAGGAACGAAAACAAAAACGAACAAAATTTTGACTGGAACAGAACCGGAAACCGAAACGAAATCAAATTTTATAGTTCCGAACAGAATCGAAAATTTGAAATGGCCATTAACCGGTTAATAACGTTATTTTATCGTTCCATATAATATTTGAAATTTGCTTTAAATAATTGTGCTATAATAACAAACAAATACAAATACAGGGGTTAAAAGCAAAAAAAATAAAAAATCTTTTGACTGAAAATTTTTCCTTGGCCAAACCCCATTCCACAGCCATACCTGTCCAGAGCCGATCCTCCCTATACGCAAAATATGCAAGCTGCGTAGGGCCCCCGAAACACCAGGGGGCCCTTGCTCTGAAAGATGTTTAATTTTATTTTTGTTTTTGAGTTTGGTCAGCAGTTATGAAAACATGAATAATCATTTCTTTTAATGCGGTGCGCTGTCACCCTCTCTATGTAAAAATCAGTCAAAGTAACGAGAATGTTGTACAGTCTCTTACTCGAAAGCATATCGAACCGTGGAAGAGATACTGTTTCTCGAGCGCTTTCTGTGAGCGCGATTCGAGATGGAGTGAAACACGGACAAGTGTGTTTTATCCATTCTTTTATCCTCCTAATTAAAAAAAAAATTAGGAGCACCTTCTGATTAATAATCAAACTCTGATCAAAAATTAGCATTCCTAATACGAGACATTTGACTCAAAGTGACTTACAGGGGTATTTTCTTTTTACCTTTGCAATGGCATCATTTTCATCTTTGTCACATTCAAAAATTTATGGTTATAAGCTTTTTAAAATTTATATTCAAAACAAGAAGTAGAATAAGACAAATAAGTTACCAATCATATGAGGCTCAAAGGTGGCATGAGTGCAATTAAATTCATAGATTCATGTGGACATTAATGTTTTAAAATATAACATTTTGAATACAGAGATATTAAAATTATTTAAATAACTGAAATTATATGCTAAAAATGAAACTGAAACCACCAGCAGGTGGCTGACTTCAGCACAGAATCATTTATTCAATTGATTCGTTCGAACGGCTGATTCATTCAGGGATGAAGCAAGTGACTGTCTTTATGAATGGGTAATCATGAATCACTGACTCACTAGATTCGTTCAAAAAAGCACTTTCATTCATGAATGAAACACCGCTGTGTTTGCTTTTAGTGATGCGCAGCGGCTCAGCCATTACTTCATTTGGAACTATTTTCGTTGATATAGAGCAAAATCATGCAGTATTTATTGATCTGTTGTATTAAATCAATATCACATTTGCAAACTTCCTTAATTATTAAAAGCTGTCACTCTCCTTATCGCGATCTGTGGGCGCACAGAAAATGAGAGAGCGCGAGCGAGTTCTCAAGACTCAAAAGCACGTCCCAGCCAACATGTCCATGTGGGCCCCACGTGGGATTTATCTGGGCTATATGTGCGTCAACTGGGCATGGGCTCAGAGTGGGCACTTTGATGGGCTGAATATGGGCCGAATATGGGCCCCAGCTTGGATAAAACTGTGGGCCCCAGTTAAGTTGGCCATTATTGTTTATTGGTGGGTCCCACATGGGCCACATTTGGGCTATATTAGGCTATATTTATACACTCTTAAAAGTGCTGGGTTATTTCTGTAAACACATTGTTGGGTTAATTGTGCTGGGTCGTTTGTGGTACTGTAAACACATAGTTGGGTTGTTAGTGCTGGGTCAAATGACTGCAAGGGGTTCTTTCACCACTGAAGACCTGGGTTGGGTTATTTTGACCCAACCGGTTTGTTTATTTTTCCTCCTCATCGAATTTTCTGGGTTCTTCACTCGTCTCGTCGTCAGACCGTCAAGCAACTCGCAGCAAGCAGGATTATAAGATAAATTAATATGATAATATGATTATTTACCTCTATTTTTATAAGTTGTGGTGAAGGCACACTGATTTCACGGTGAATGTGGTATTTGATCTGTCGCTGTGCGGGTTAAAGTTAGCGTTATTCTGTGAATGAAGTAGCCGCCTATATTTTTGTTGACAAAAAAGGCCTCAGCAATCTCTTTATCGTTATATAAAAGTTATAAATATAGGCTATATATTAGTTGTGTGTGTGTGTGTGAGCGTGAGCGTGTGCGTGTGAGCGAGCATGCGTGCGCGTGTGCAAAGTTTTATAACGCCTCGTGGAAAAGGTATGAACTATCGTTAAGTCAGAAATACAGGGGTAAGTTCAGTTAACTTACTGTCTGTGTAACGTTTCTGTGTGGCTTTGTAATGTTTTGTCATAGTTAGATCTTTTCGTACTAAAATTTATCTTGTAAGGTCTTTTTTTTTTTCCCAAGTAAATGTCTGCGACGTGCCGAATCCAACAATAACTTATTTTCGCGCTCTTTTTTCCTCAGGTAACGTTAGCTGCATTAGCTACCCTTAATGTTAAACCACAGTATTGCAGGTATGTAATATTATTCTTAAATGGTATGTAATATTCTTAAATATTTTACTTAAAATGTTGTCTAAAGTTAGATTTAATCTCTCATGGTGTTTGAGGTCCTTCTTCCTCTGTTTTAGTGAATGATTTTGTTGCTTTAATCAGAACACAAGTTTATCCAGGTTAACACTAAGTTAGAGAGGCTATGCCTGCGTCCCAATGTGCATACTATCCATCCTAAATTCTATGTGATAGTAGTAATTTTCAATACTATTTAGGGCAGATGGGGTGGATAGTATGCACATTGGGACGCAGGGCATGTAATGTGTTCTTTATATATGTTACTGTTAGAAATAACAATTTGTATTTCAGATTGATGAATAATAGGCAGATCACTGGATTTCCAGACTGGC
Organism: Acrossocheilus fasciatus; assembly: GCA_036784905.1. Classification (NCBI taxonomy): domain Eukaryota; kingdom Metazoa; phylum Chordata; class Actinopteri; order Cypriniformes; family Cyprinidae; genus Acrossocheilus; species Acrossocheilus fasciatus. Next base: position 10,424,377 of record CM071949.1, read on the forward strand.
ATACTGTATGGTTTTGCTAGTTTTTAACCCAGTTTTTCATCCTTATTTTACAGAATGTGTTTTGCCTCCCAAAAAAATTTGAGAAATGGTGGATTCGCAGCAATGGGCCTACAAGCATCCCAGAAATCTTGAAGGAGTTCCCCAGGCTTCTAGAAAAACTTGGCATGGTAAGAAATAATTTAGATTTTATGGTTTCGTTTACAGAAATTTGAAATGGTTAAATTGTTAGTGGGGTTGTGCAGATAGATAGTATAGTGTATTGACAATAGTCAGAGATATCGCTGAGAGCTGATGTCGATAGTCAAGGTGATATTACAGGAGCTGCCCCACATCTTTAAAATTTGAGCACATTGTTTTCTGTGAGTGTACACAGCAGCAGCACCTCTGCCAGAACGTCACTAACATCACTAACATCTTTGATTGTGAGATCAGTTTCACAGCTTGCACTGTATTATTCTTATGGTTTAGATGCTAAAAGGGAGAGTGCTTTCAAAGTCCTGCCCACTCTGCTTCTCCAATCAATATACAAGAATGGAGGAAAGGTCTCCAGACCCACAACCAGAATCCTGGAAATCATTCATTTGACGTACAACCTTTCTTTTACTTTTTCTACTCTATACACAGTAGGGTACAACGGGGCTAAAGGCCCACCTTAAGAAAAAATGTGGTATTCACTGCGCAATTAAAATGTATAATTGCCGAAAAAATATATACTTTGTATTGAACATTAATGGAGCAACAGATTTTGTGTGAAAATAAATCATTGAAGTTGTTTATTTTGTTTAAAAATCTTATAAATGTATGAGGTGACAAAGGGGGCCTTTTACCCCACACACGGGGCTCACGATATTGATACAAATACTTCAGCTAAAATAATGTTTTGTTTTTATAATGTCTAAGTTAATACTTGTTAAAAACAATCACTTTAGCAAACTTTGTTCTGTTTTCGGCTTAATTTAAAAAAAAAAAAAAAAAAAAAAAAAGGTGTTCAATAAATATAGGCCTACTGTCATTAAAATATGTTAATATAAAAGATATATATTTTAAAATACAGAAATAAAGTCATTTTAATAAGTAAAGATTCTGAAAGTATTGAAGGAGATTCAATAATAATTTAAAATATATTTACAGTAGTAGGCTAACAACAAATTATATTTTATTATATGATAAATATCATGTTTTTAAATATGATGGTTTAATTTTAAACATTGTGATTATCTTTAATATGGATACATACATAATATATATATGATATTTATAACAACATAATATATGATATTTACCATCTGAATATAACCATGTCATGTGAACAAATGGAAAAGTTAGCCATCTATTAATTATCATGTTAATTACTGTGCGCCTTTAGCCCCAACAGTAGGGGCGCTTTTTACCCCAAATACATACTTTTACATATTCTTTCTTTATTTAAAAACTGTTGCTTTAATTATCTTAAGCAAAACTGAAAATCATAAAGAAGGCCTTGGTCTCAAAATATATGCATTATTTTTAGCGATTCTCATTTGCTACTTAAATCTACAACATTTTAAAAAACATCAAATATAAGATCAAGTAAGCACAGAATCAACTTTGCACTGCTGCGTGTGATCGCGTCACAGATCAGACAAATAAAATCGTGCATGTTGAATAGCGAATGTTTTGCAAAGTGCTACGCCACGTTTTTGTGCCATCTAGTGGTTTAGATGAAAATAATATCAAAGGTGCCTTTTACCCTGGGGCGCCTTTAGCCCCGTTGTACCCTATTGCGCAAAAGTTTTAGGCCACTAGTATTTTCAACAGTTAAAAATGGTTTTAAGTCAGTTATTTCTATCTTTTGCTGTAGTGTGTCAGTAGGAAATATCAGTTTACATTTCCAAACATTCATTTTATCATTAATTGTAATAATCCAGTGAATGTCTGACAACAGACAGTGCTCCACACAGGTCGGATCTGATCATCATCGAGTCTGTCTGGAATGACATGAAGAAACTGAGACAAACTAAATCCAAAAGAACTGTCAACATCTCCAAGACGCTTCAAGAAACTTACCTGCAAAGCTACAGTACTGTTAAAAGTTTTAGACACTTGTGAAAAAATACTGTAAAATGAGGATGCTGTCAAAAATAATGTCATAAATAGATTTTCTTTATCAATTAACTTCTATTAACTAAATTAAATCAACATTTGGTGTGATCATCCTTTAAATTTAAAGCAGCTTTTGCCCTCGGTGCACTTGAGCAGAGTTTCTCATGAGCTTTTCAGGAGGTTTCTTGAAGCATTTTGGAGATGTTGCCACAGTTGTCTCAGTTTATTCTGTTTCTTCATGTCATTCCAATCCAGACAGACTGGATGATGATCAGATCAAACAAAAATGTCACTGGATTATTACAATTAATTGCAAAATGAATGTTTGGAAATGTAAACTGATATTTCCTACAGACACATTACAGCAAAAGATATAAATAACTGGCTTAAAACCATTTTTTTTTTTTTTTAGCTGGCTAAAATACTAGTGGCCTAAAACTTTTGCACAGTACTAATATATATATATATATATATATATATATATATATATATATATATATATATATATATATATATATATATATATATATATATATATATATATATATATATATATATATATATATATACACACTGGGGGCTTTAAATATCCCATAATTTATGCCATGTTGGTTGGATGAACTTTAGGTAGACAACCAAGAAGTGCCAGTAAGCAGAAAGAAACCTAAATCAGTAACACAATAAATATTTAGTTTGAGCAACCTTTACCAGACCCAGTTCACAGGAAAACCCTGATAGTTTGGCTGATTTCCATAAAATACACTTAAACGTTATTTATTTAAGTCAACTTAAATGTTACAACTTGTAAAAATGTAAGTTATGTTATGACTAAGTGTCGTGTAATTAACAGGTGGGGACCAACACGGTGATGCATTCCTGTACATTTTGTGCCTTGGTGACGAGACAGCGACATCCCACACCTTCGCCATTGTTTCGGGCCATGCCGTTGAAATGGACTTGTTTGTGCTTGATGTTAGCTACACTAACATCTTCCTTCCTGGGAATTTCTCCAGCATGCAGTATATCATATTGATGGACATGAGTCTTCATGTGTGAATTATTTGAGGGCAACCGTTTTTTCTGGCCACTTGTAACGTTTTATTTTTCTGTCACATGTATTGTCTGTTGTAGGTCTCTTTGTTTGGCTTAGGTTTAAATGGCACAATATTTGGACTGATTCTCATGTGGCAATAATCAATTTTATAGTGTTATGATGCTGCAATGTTGACAAAGAATAGGAATCTACAGTACCTAGTTTACAAAGTTTTTTTTTTTTTTTTTTTTTAAAACTGATCTACAAAAAAACATTTTATTTGTGTCTGTAGGGATTGGGTGTAATGTGGAACAGTATAGCACCCATTCAGAATTTTTTTTTTTTTTTTTAAAGAAATGTGAAAACTCATTAAATTGATATTTACAGTTGCATTTTTTGTGTTGTGTAATTGTATTACATAAAAAATAATAATTTTACATTTCTTTGTGATTGTTATTTATTATTAGTATTAGTAATATTGGTAAATATAAACATAGCAAGGCAATGAGACAACAAATAACCCAATGTTTGGGTAATGTTTAAACCAGCAACACAGTTAACCTGACCCACTGGTTGGGTTAAATAAACAACCCAGCATTCTGGGTCAAATGGCTCAACCCAACACTTGGGTCAAAACAACCCAGCGCGTGCTCTGTCCCATAGTTACCCAGCGGCTGGGTTAAGGTTGGGTTATTTTTTAACCCAGCCTTTTTAGAGTGTAGTTACAATTTTTTTTTTTTTTTTTTTTTTGCAGTTGGTTTATTTTTATGCAATTATGGGTAACTTAAGCATTGCATGTGTTTTTAAAGGACTATATCATAATGTACTGTATATAGGCAACAACAATCCAAGACCATTTACTTTAGGAATAACTTTTGGTTACACTTTATATTAGGTGGCCTTAACTACTATGTACTTACATCAAAAAATAAGTACAATGTACTTATCGTGTTCATATTGTATTGCAAAACACTTTTGCTGCTATTGAGGTGGGATACGGGTAAGGTTAGGGACAGGTTTGGTGGTCTGGGTAGGTTTAAGGGTGAGTTAAGGTGTAAGGGATGGGTCAACAGTGTAATTATATATGTAATTACAGAAATTAATTACAGATGTAAGTACATATAGGTATTTTTAAAAATATAAGTACAATGTAAAAACATGTATGTACACAGTAAGTGCATTGTATCAAATGATTAATTTAAATGTAAGTACATGTAGTTAAGGTCACCTAATGTAAAGTGGGACCTAACTTTTTATTTATTTATAAGCATCTCCAAAAAAGTAGGCCTACTCAAGTTTTTTTTTTTTTTTTTTCTTATAATCTAAAAGCACTTGTGTTATGCAGTCTTTGAGTCATGCGAAGATTGGCGTGCGTGTCTTCCCGCCCCTTCTCATTTAAAAAAAAAAAAAAAAAAAAAACGGTTTGCCGCTCACCACTTATGCCGAGTTCACACTGCACGATTTTAGCCCGATTTTTCACTCGCCGACAGGTTTTGATAAATCGCCGACAAATTCCCTATATCGGAGGCAAATCGGAGCTCGTTCACGCGAATGACAATCGCGCAGTGTGAATTATCAAAGACGCGATATGAGGGAATCGCCGACATCCGCGAAATATTTGGCATGCTAAATATCTGAAGCTGTCGGCGATTCACAATCCTGCTGTGTGCAATGATTTCTGGCTGAAAACTACACCGCGATGACCTTCAGCCAATGAGAGACAAAGATACAGGGCAGAGGGAAGTTCAGTGAGGAGTTATAGACCATATCAGTATTTTAGTACAATTATATCATACAGAAACGAGCACAAACGCTTGACCAGCCGCAACATCAGCTTAACAGTTACTGCAAAATTATTATTTACCAGTCTTTGCACAACACAGTTTTTCTTTTTGTAGCTGGAAATCAGCACACAGACAATTTGCGGGCTATATTTTTTAAATACTTCCAGTCTCGCTCACCCTTACAAAAAATAACTGCAGTTTATTGTACAACTGCAGTGAAACTGCAGTACAAAGTAGTATAAATGCAGTACAATGAAGTACAACTGGACAATTGCAGTATAATGAAGTATATGCAGTTCATTAAAGTTCAAGAGCAGTAAAACTGAAGTACAATGAAGTGCAACTGTAGATTTGCAGTATAATGAAGTACAGATACAATATAACTGCAGTTCAGTGATATGCTGAAATGCAGGTGAAGATATCAGATGCAAAAACGTCTAAATCTGTCTGATTAAATCTATTTAATTGTATTTTTTTATGAGCATTTTTTTAAATAAAGCTCCTATGATTAGGTTCAGCAATTTCACTTATGGCAATGAGGTTCTTTTCATTGCCAATAAAGTCTTCTTGTATAGGCCCTGTACTGCAGTTATGCTGTATTGTGCAACATGTAGCAAGTGCTGTGGTTACAGTAGACTTGGCAAGTGTTTTTTATTTGTTTTGTTTTTTTTTTGTTTTGTTTTTTGTAACGTAGACTTCCTATAAAATATTCGTACAAAAATATTTTTGTACAAAAAATATTTGCCTATGGAATATGTCACCCGCATAGATTAATAGCCCGCACGTGAGATCTTCCTTCGCGCCAAAGGTCGTTGTCCTGACAACGAGTCTCGCGAGCAGCGGATTACTTGAAACAGTAAATCAGCGTCTTTTCCGGTGTCTACTGCAGGATGGATATAAAAGTATAAAACACGTTTTGGTTTGACAACATCGTTCATATGTGAACTATCACAATTAAAGCACAAAGACATAACAACATTACACTCCGAGACCATTCACAAGTGCGACAAAAGAGAAGAAACGCTTTCCGGAAGAAGTTCATCAGGTGAGTTGGAGACTAGTCGACTCATCAAGTTTAGCGGTGAGTATAATGTCTAATGTCCTCTTATATCTTTAGTTATAATTTTAGAGAGATGTAAAATGACTTGACTGATATCTTATTCAACCCGCTGAGATGAGAAGAAGATCAGAGGAAACGCGCTTCAGTGCTGATCTGTAGCGCTCGCGGGTCTGTGCGCGAGGTGCTTGTGATAGAAAGACAAACAACTGGTTTAATGCTGTTTTTACTACACTTTTACTATAATAAACACCAACACCTCAATCCAACCAGTGACAACCCTGTGTATAGATGTATTTAACTCTGCTATGGCTCAGCAATTTGTTATAAGCAGATCTGTAGAAATTAGTAATGTCATTGTCCAGCTCAGTTCAGTTCTCAATAGCATCAGTACATTTATAATAATGGAATAAACTCAACTGTACTGAATACAGTGTATTTGTTTGTTTGTTTGTTTCTAGGAGAGCATCAACCCCTAATTGACATGAGGAAAAAAATCACTGAAAAGTGTTCAGTGTAAGGTGTACCCCTCTTTGCAACAGAGGAAGCATTAGGAAAGAAGAGAAGAGAGAAAGTGAAAAGGCACTCAACAGATGTTGATGAGACTTTATTTCTGGAAATGCTTCAAATGTCACTCACATTCAAGTTAGCCACAAATGTAAACCTGATTTTAGATTTTAGTCTTTAAATGAAATCCGTAACTCCAGCTACTTGTAGACCTACAGTCCTGTATCTATGGTTTCAACGGCAACAACATAAACAAACGTTACTGCGCATGCGCACTTTTGTGGCCCTAACTTAACTTCCGGTAGACATCCAAATACAATCAGTAACAACAGTTAAGTCCCTCTAGAGTAGATTATGTTTTGATAACAAGCAAAATATTGCTGCATAAATCAGACAGACTGAGATGCAGCGATAACTACTTGGACGGATTTATTAAAAATGCAAATTCATTCTCTGCCAGCAGGAGGCGCTTTAAAGCGGGAGAACTAGAGGTTTCCCCGGAAACGGCTGTTGGGCTGTAGGTTACACTAAGCAGCGCTGAGTTTACAAACGCTGCTTTATCAGGCATATAACTTGCTAGATGAAATGAAAATGACATCGAAAATTTTCTAAAGACAGTTGTCCTTCAGAAATACAGTGATATAAAAACACCTGCGCCTCGTTTTGATTTTTAAACGTGCATTACGTGCTCATGTTTATTCAATGAAGCCATTTGGAAAATCGGTCCGTTGGCGGGTCGCCACAAATAAATAAATGTATGTGAAACACATCCCACAGCACAACAACCTGAGCCCAACTTTACTCATTACTTTAACTTTAACTGTGTTTGTAGCCAGCGCCACTAACAAGACCGATAAACAAACACAGACCGGAAGTTAACTTAGGTCCAGGCGCGTGCGCCTGATGAAACCGTCTATATTTCACACTAAATTGTGATGCAGCCTGAATCATCGCATGTTCATTTGTTGGCCAGAGGAGAACTGATCCCTGAACTAAACATACTTTCTCCCAAGGGTTTTTTTCTCCATTCTGTCACCTGACAGAGTTTGGGTTCCTTGCCGCTGTCGAATTTTGGCGTTATTTGAGGACTAATAATATTCAGCAGTATTATTGATCTGACTCCACAGACACTATTGATGAGGACTGAACTGAGCTGGATGATGACACCACTGCTATCTAGATGCACTGAAATTATTTTATATTTGATTATTTTTATACAGTTATTCGAAATTAACTGAGTCAACACTGATTTCAACTGAACGATGACATGTTTTACTGTTTAGAGCTGCTTCACAGCAGATGTGAACTCTGTTTGAATAATTATTTTTCTATTTATCACTGTAAAGCAGCTTTGAAACAATCTGTATTGTATAAAGCGCTATATAAATAATGGTGACTTGACTTAAATTGGTTCAAATCTTCAAAAAAAAAAAGTGCATGAAACAGGCAACCTGAATAAACACAAAATACAGTTTATTAATGAAACTTGCCTTTGTTTTGTGTTAATTTTCTTAGGAATATCTGACAATATTTAGTGCTGGATATACTCAAAAATAGAATAAATCAGGATTTTTTTTTCACAGCACTGTACACCAGCATTTATGTTTAGTGTGACATTAATGTGTGGAAATGGACATTTTATCAGTGTGTGATTGCTATTTTCAGGAAATGCATTGGTAACAACTAAAAAAAGATGACCAAACATATAATTCAACAGAAGATGATGGCTGTGGTGAAACAAGCACTCAAATAATGGTGAGCAGTAATCTACTTTATTTAATTGATCTTTTATTAACTATTATCTTTATAGTTTACTTGAATGTGTAAGTTGCATTGCTGTCTATGCAGGGTCAGAAAACTCTCTGATTTCTTTATAAATATCTTTGTTTGTGTTCCAAAGAGGAATGAAGGTCTTACGGGTGTGAAACCACACAAGGGTGACTAATTAATGACAGAATTTTTGGGTTAGCTATCTCTTTAAAGGCAGCTTTAACTTAACTTTTTAAACTAGCTGTAACAGGTGTGTATTACACAATTTTAATCAACTTCAGTGGAGGCAACCTGTTTCATGTCGGGTGGTTCTTTGCCTCCACCTCATGCATTAAAATCATGTAATGCACACCTAGCCATGGATTAGCCCGTATGTGTGAAGAGGGCTATAGGCTACACAAAGTATTAAATGAAGGGGGCACAATAACTGTGGAACACATATATTCTATATACTGTATTCTAGTAGTATTTAAATTATATACTTTTATATTTGTAAATTATGTTTTTTTCTATTATTATTATTTTTTTATTATTATTTAATTAATTTATTTAAGGTTAGAATTTTGAACGAAAAACCAAAATGATAAAGAGGGCAAATAACTTTGGAGGACTCTGTACAGTATTTAAACATGATTGTGTCTATGCTTTTTTCCAGAAATGCATGTTATTGTGGGTAGTTGCATGGACTATCAGTGGAGGGACAGAAAGCTCTGAGATTTAATTATAAAGATCTTCAATTGTGTTCTGAAGATGAATGAAGGACTTGCGGGTTTGGAACGACATGAGGGAGAGTAATTGATGACAGAATTTTCATTTTTGGGTGAACCAACCCTTTAACTTCTGTTACCTGGAGTGTTCAAGACATTGTTAATGCTGACCAATGTGTCATAAGAAATGAACTGGGAGTAGAATGAATGCTTTACACAAAGACTTGGTGACATCACAATTCAGGATTTATTTTAAGCATACTAAATATGCCTGTGGTGAAAAGTGTAACTGAAACTTGAGAATTTCTGATCGTTTTTGTTTGTTTTTCCAGACTACATCCAAAATAGTGTTTCCACATCTGAGATGAAGGCAGTCATAAGAACCAAGCGGAACGATGAGGATAAGCTCTTCAAAAAATTAAACCTGCCTGAATAATGCGGGAAGAAATGTGCATGATTGTGTGATTTGTAAATAAACACTAAATACATTTAGTGTAACTCTCAGCCTGTTATTTTAAGTTTAAAGAAAAGTAAAATCATTTATTGTTGCATTGCTGTTTGAGACATTCACTGTTGTTTTGTACCTTGATTTATTATATTGCAGTTGTGTAAAATAAAACTTGTTATTCTGAATATTCTGGTTGCATTTCAGTGTTACTGTACAGCATTTTATTAGTATTGCACTTTGGTAGTACTGAATTATACTTCAGTTGTATTATATATTGCAGTACTACTGCAGATTTATTGCAGTAATACTGCGGTTCTATTGCAGTTGTTTGTTAATAATACTACAGCTCTACTGCAGTTGTATTGTGTCAAAACACACGTTTATGTATAGACTCAGTTGGTTATGTCTAAAATTAAACAGCTGAGAGAAACGGATGCGTGCCTGTATATTAGATGCGTGCAGGTCGTAAAGGGACAGTAGCTACTAAACATGCTGCCAACTGTAATTAAAGGGACAGTTCACCCTAAAATTGTAATTCTGTCATTATTTACTCACTCACAGGTTTTCCCAAACCTGTATTAATTTCTTTCTTGTGCTGAGCACAAAAGAAGATATTTTGAAGAATGTGGCTAACCAAACAGTTGCTGGTCCACATTGCCTTTAACAGTAGGGAAAAAATACTATGGAAGTCACTGTAGACCAGCAACTGTTTGGTTTTCCACCTTCTTCAAAATAGCATTTATTTTTAGCAGAAGAAACTCCTTCAGGTTTAAAACAACTTTTGAGTGAGTAAATGAAGGTATAAAAATAAAACACTAGTCTATTTTAATTTTGGGGTGAATTATTCCTTTAAATGTTAATAAAATACCAAACACAAAGAGAAAAATTACTCCCTACTCTTGACTGAAAAACTTTAATACAGTTGCTTCAGTAGGAATCAGTCTATATAGTGTTTTATTTTTATATTTGTTCATTCAGTTTCTTGAATGCTCTTGCTAAATACCCCTATTGTAGACTACCTGAAAATAAAACACTGTTTATTTTATTTGTATATTATGTGTATTTGTAATGTGTATCTTTGCTCTCATTTTTTAATAACAAAGTTGTAACTGTGCCCTTGTAACGCCATTTTGCCCCTGCCCCTTCAGAGGTCTGTGCACACCACTGGAGGTAAGATTTATATTTAACTTTATATTTGCCCAGTACTGCTGCTTTTATCTACCCTTTAAGAAAAAAAAATCTTATTTTTTTTCAACGGGACGCGGCTGACGGACCGCCGGGGATCATTGTGAAGGCGAAAGGGTGTGTTAAATGGGTAGGTATACGTTAAAATGCATGTATACACTTTTCTTCATTGTCTTGTATGTATTATTTTAATGTAACTTGCTCACTTTCCAAGTAAAGCGGTGCTAACTGGTATTTTCCTCCCGCAGCGCGCTGGCGGACCGGCGGGAGACTCGTGAAGATGAAAAGCCTTAGGAATTCTTTAAACAGGAGGTAGGTGAGCTTTTAAACAGTTGTAGTCGCATCATTTGTGTTATACCAATGCTATTTGCAATGTATAAATACGTTTAAGTTAATAAATGTCTGTAAGAACATCGGATCGAGACATCGGGTGCTAGTTTCTAGTTAAGCCGTGCTAAGCAGCGTTTCTCTCCCGCAGCGGCGCTTGCTGAGCGGCCGGACCCTTGGGAGACAGGCGGCCATAAACAAGACCGTTTTAAACATGTTCAGATGGTAGAGTCTCTGATTGTTGTATACTCTTACTAATTAAGTACTTTAACTCTTCAAACTTTTATTCTTATATTTAATACATTTCATTTCCACTGGCACAATGTGTTGTTAACTGATTTTACTTTTAGGTTATATACTACCAGTCAAAAGTTTTTGAATAGAACGATTTTTAATGTTTTTAAAGAATTATCTTCTGCTCACCAAGACTGCATTTATTTGATCCAAAATACAGCAAAAGCAGTAATATTGTGAAGTATTATTATTATTATTATTTTATTTTATTTTTTTACTAATTAAAATAACTGCTTTCAATTTGAATATATGTTAAAATATAATTTATTCCTGTGAAAACAGCAGAGTATAATTTTTGTTCAGGTTTCTTTGATAAAAAGTTCAAGAACAGCATTTATCGGAAATGTTACAAAATATTTCCATTATAAATGTCTTTATCATCACTTTTGTTAAATTTAAAGCATCCTTGCTAAATTAAAGTATTAATTTAAAATTATACTGACTCCAAGCTTTTAAATAGCGCATATTGTTACAAAAGCTTTTTATTTTAGATAAATGCTTATCTTTGGATCTTTCTATTCATCAAAGAATCCTGAAAAAAAAATGTACTTAACTGTAATATAAATATTAAGTGCGTTTACATGGACCCTCTTAATGCGATTATAATGAGATTTTGGCGATATTGCGATTATGCTTTACCTCATGTAAACGCAATACTTCGATCTAAATAATGCGATTAAGCTCATAATCGCAGCAGGAATAATCGTATTAACATAGGTGGCGTACGCCGATTTTAATCGGAATATACAGGCATGTAAACACCTTAATCGCAGTATTGCCGCTCTGACCAAAGTGCGCATGCGCTTGTGACATATGAATAACATGAAACGCACCTGTAATAATACGGAGATTAGAAACGATGGAGGGGAAGAAAGCATCGCATTCTGAGGAAAACACAACAAGCTGCCAGCAGTCTCTGTTCCTTACCCTCATCCAGAGGGGCGAGCAGAACGCGACGGCAGCGTAGGCAAACAAATTCCATCACATTTCTATGGTGCCGAAAAAGCGTGGAATACAGCCATACAAAATCATTATGCATTAGACAAATTAATTAAAACAGCGACCAGTAACACTGCTCTTTCCGAGTCCATCATTTGTGCTGTCCAGTGGGGTATGTGAATAATGGCAGTAAAAAAATTAACCACAATTCTTAGCGAATAATACGAATAATGGAAATTGCATGTAAACAGGAGTAAGAACTTGCTCTTGACATGTAAACATCAAAATGCGATTAAGTCCTTACTCTGATTATTGGAAATAATCGCAATATTCCTGCGCATGTAAACGCAGTCATTGATAATATTAATTAAAAAAAAAAGAAGTTTCTTGAACGGCAAATCAGCATATTAGAATGATTTCTGAAGGATCATGTGACACAAGACTGGAGTAATGATGCTGGAAATTTAGCTTTGATCATAGGAATAAATTACATTTTTAATAGTAAAAATATTTCACAATATTACTGCTTTTGCTGTATTTTGGATCAAATAAATGCAGGCTTGGTGAGCAGAAGATCATTCTTTTTTTTTATAAGAAATCTTGGTGTTAAACTTTTGACTGGTATGTTCACTGATGAAATATGGTTAATATGCTGGTAATTCTGTGTGATTGAAGTTCAGCTATGAAATATAAAAGATGAATCATGAATAAAGCTGTTGGTGTGAAGCAATAACTTGTGTTATTGAATATATAACAAAATAAAATAAATGACAGTATAACTCTGTACTTCATTTTATAGTGTGCTTAAAACTACTAGTTTTACAGTGGTATGAAATACAGCAACTACTGAATAATTGTAGCCAGTAAGTTATTTTTAATTTGACTAACATTTTACGGTTATACACTCTTTTGAAATCAAACTGTTGCATCAGTCGTGGCCAAAAGTTTTGAGAATGTCATAAATATTAATTTTCACAAAGTCTGCTGCTTCAGTGTTTTTAGATCTTTTTGTCAGATGTTACTATGGTATACTGAAGTAAAATTACAAGCATTGCATAAGTGCCAATGGCTTTCATTGACAATTACATTAAGTTTAAGCAAAGACTCAATATTTACAGTGTTGACCCTTCTTTTTCAAGACCTTTGCAATTCGTCCTGGCATGCTGTCAATCAACTACTGGGCTACATCCTGACTGATGGCAGCCCATTCTTACATAATCAATGCTGGGAGTTTGTCAGAATTTGTGGGTTTTTGTTTGTCCACCCGCCTCTTGAGGATTGACTGCAAGTTCTCAATGGGATTAAGTTCTGGGGAGTTTCCTGGTCATGGACCCAAAATTTCAATGTTTTGTTCCCCAGGCCACTTACTTATCACTTTTGCCTTATGGCAAGGTGCTCCATCATGCTGGAAAAGGTATTGTTCGTCACCAAACTGTTCTTGGATGGTTGGGAGAAGTTGATCTCGGAGGATGTTTTTGTGTCTTTCTCAAAACTTTGGTCTCCTAAAGTTGATTCAGCTGTGGGATCAGGGCACCTCCAGTGCAGAGCTTGCTCAGGAATGGCAGCGGGCAGGTGTGAGTGCATCTGCACGCACAGTGAGGCCAAGACTTTTGGAGGATGGCCTGGTGTCAAGAAGGCCAGCAAAGAAGCCACTTCTCTCCAAAAAAAACATCAGGGACAGATTGATCTTCTGCAGAAAGTATCGTGAATGGACTGCTGAGGACTGGGGCAAAGTCATATTCTCCGATGAAGCCCCTTTCCGATTGTTTGGGGCATCTGGAAAAAGGCTTGTCAGGAGAAGAAAAGGTGAGCGCTACCATCAGTCCTGTGTCATGCCAAAAGTAAAGCATCCTGAGACCATTCATGTGTGGGGTTGCTTCTCATCCAAGGGAGTGGGCTCACTCACAATTCTGCCCAAAAACACAGCCATGAATAAAGAATGGTACCAAAACACCCTCCAACAGCAACTTCTTCCAACAATCCAACAACAGTTTGGTGAAGAACAATGCATTTTCCAGCACGATGGAGCACCGTGCCATAAGGCAAAAGTGATAACTAAGTGGCTCGGGGACCAGAACGTTGAAATTTTGGGTCCATGGCTTGGAAACTCCCCAAATCTTAATCCCATTGAGAACTTGTGGTCAATCCTCAAGAGGCGGGTGGACAAACAAAAACCCACTAATTCTGACAAACTCCAAGAAGTGATTATGAAAGAATGGGTTGCTATCAGTCAGGATTTGGCCCAGAAGTTGATTGAGAGCATGCCCAGTCGAATTGCAGAGGTCCTGAAAAAGAACGGCCAACACTGCAAATACTGACTCTGTATAAATGTCATGTAATTGTCGATAAAAGCCTTTGAAACGTATGAAGTGCTTGTAATTATATTTCAGTACATCACAGAAACAACTGAAACCAATATCTAAAAGCAGTTTAGCAGCAAACTTTGTGAAAACTAATATTTATGTTATTCTCAAAACTTTTGGCCACGACTGTAAGGCTATTTTACAAAAATAGCTCCTAGCACATAATTACATTTCTTAACCGAATATTGTCACCTTTAACTTGTTCATATTACCTTTAGTAATAACTATCCCTTTAAGTGACAGTTTTGTCACATAGGGAAAAGTACTGGCACGGCTAAAGTATAACCAAGCATGCCTTTTTAAAGGGATAGTTCACCCAAAAATGAAAATTCTGTCATTTACTCATCCTCAAGTAGCTCCAAACCTGTATAAATGTCTTAGTTCTGCTGAACACAAAGAAAGATATTCTGAAGAATGTGGGAAACAGAGCAGTTCTGGGGCACCATTGACTTCCATAGTATTTTTTTTTTTCCTACTATGGAAGTCAGTGGTGCCCCAAAACAGCCTGGTTACAAACTTTCTTCAAAATATCTTCCTTTGTGTTCGGGCAGAAAAAAAGAAATTCATACAGGTTTGGAACTACTTGAGTAGTTGAAATGTTTAGTAGTATTTTAAAATAAACTACTTGTCTCTGTTTTTTTCTTTACTGTTTTTAGGTATGAAGCTGAGGAGTCTGCACAGGCCTAGGAATATCATTTTATCCTGATCTATTCAAGTGTTTTTGTCTATTTTTGTTTTAATATTTTGTTTTACCCAATAAAAAAAAATGTGATTTAGAGATTGAGTTGAAGTAATTTTCTTCACAGTTGAAATATAATTTTATCATGTAATTTAAAATGTATTGAGCACCACATAAAAATCATCAAATCAGGTCAGGTACAGGTTTCCAAAAAAAAAACATTGTAACTTAAGAGTTAGAGTGGTTTGAAAGATGATTTTGCATATTAGCACATTAACTTTATCTAGAGGAATTAATAAAGAAATATAAATGGGGCCCAGTTCTGACCCACTGTGGTCCCACAAAATCCCCATATATGGGCCATTTGTGGGTTCAGAGTGGCCACCCATTTGGGCCCCATTAGGGTTCTGTATGTGGCCCACCTTGGCCCCAGTTATTAAGAACCCATTTGGGACCCATGTGGGCCAATATAATGAAAATCTACATGGGCCCCACTTAGAGCCCACTATGGACCCATCATATGCCCATATGGGCTAACACACATGGGGCCCAAGTGGAGTCGATGGACAAAATTCTACGGGTCCCATTTGGGTTGCCCGTGCGGGGCCCAAGTGGCAGCCCATCAAAAACCCACATGGGGCCCACGTGGAAATGTTGGCTGGGGTGCAGATGTGATATATTCTTTCGGAACCTGCGGGAATGAGTAGAATTATTAAAAATAGCCGAAATCAAGTTCTGCTCTGTGTTCTCTGCTAATAGCCCGACTGTGAATGATGCTAGCGGCTGACTATGTTGTCAGTGAGAAGCTGCAGACATGGCGGAGATGATTTTTGGTGTGCTGGCAGAACAACAACAACAACAACGTGCTACATATTTCTTTTCCCTCATTTTTTCCAATTGACGGAAATCCGTCGTAGACTCGCTGCAATTAACGGAAATCCGTGGTGGCGACGGAGAACTTTAATCCCTGCAAATACAACTCATTACATACAATATAAACACTTTAAAAGAGACAGACAAGATGTTTGTGAAAGATGTTTTCTGTTTTGGAGGGATGATCATACCCTATTTATTGCATCAAAATTTGTTAATATTGTACTATAGTTACGGGTGGATAATTGAATCAGTTGTTTATTATTCATGCAACAATATGTTACTGTAATAGTTTTTCATTAATAACCATTGATATACAGCTGATAACTTTGTCTAGTGCTCTTCTGAAAGTTTATAACATGATTTGTGAAAATATAACTAGCCTACTATACTGAATGACATAGAATAGACTTATCCATGGTTTCTTCATCTACGCTAGTGTTTGCGTGCTTCATTTCATTTCATTAACCTACTTGTTCTACAGATCTGTGCACTAGTGTTAAATACTGTTTTTGACAGATAACGTTTCTGACAGATAATATCATATGTTTGCGTTTCCCTTACCGAATGTCTTATCATGCCAGCAATAACCTGTCCATGGCCTTTTTTGATTACTGTCAGTTTGCAACCCAAAGCCGTGTTGCCAGATATTGCTATTAAAAGCGAAAAGTAAATTAAAATAAACCGAAATTATTTCAAATCTTTTGCAAATAAGATATCGCTGACCCTAAACTGCAACCTCCTACTTTATTAACTAAAGTGTCAAATTAAGTGGAAAAGATTAAAAACGCTTATATTAGTTGGATCTGGCAACACGGAGGCTGCGCCCGCGTCCTCATTCATAACCATCTCAAAGAGACTCGTTTACTTCGTCAGCATCTTGCAACGATCGTTTTCATACCACGGACGCTAAAATTCTTGCAAACTGTCTAAACTGAATTATACATGTCATGCAGACATTCATATGAGGAGTTTAACAGCAATTAGTCATTCAGAGAACAATATGGAAACATTTGGATTCGTGCCCCAGATAGCACAGTACGTCTGCAAGATGTCTGTTAAAGATCTCTTGATCTGGAAAGCATCTGCTGTCTATAAACGTCTGACAGACGTCTTTCAGATGTCAGTTTTACATACATTCTCAATCATAAACATCTTAAAGACATCTAATAGACGTCTATTTGACATCTAAAAGGAAACGTCCTATAGACGTATTGCAGATGAGCAAACACCCTAAAAAATACGTGTTGCAGATGTAAATGCAGACATCAAATAGACGTCTCCGAGATGTATGTGTGCTATCAGGGGCCGAATGAGAGAGGTAGGCATCAGTTTTACCTTGTAATTTGTTTTTGGATTGAAGTTTTTACAGCCTAAGTTTAGAGGATTTGTTGTGGAGAGAAACTATTAACTGTTTATAATGTTTGTAAACATTTTGATTTACCAGCATAGCATACATCATTTCTGAATGTAATAAAATGCGACGCGACTTAGCCTGTTTTTTTTTTCTCCTTAAACTACAATATGTAGCTTTTTTTTTTTTTAACAATGCAGCAAACATTTTTAATTACATGTAAAAAAAAACACTTTAATGTCTTTAAAGCATCGATAGATTTTTTTCTTTTGTTTAGTAGCTTACATTTAGGCAAATCTAGAAAAGATGATGCTGGCTGTGACGTAACGGGTTAAGAAACCATCTCTTCCTGTTTTTTTCCCCTTTCTTTTTCTTTTTGTGTAAAGAAAACACTATACTTTATTATTATTATTATTATTAGGCTATTATTATTATTATTATTATTATTATTATTATTATTATTATAGGCAAAGACATTTTTTTTTCTACTCAAACCGGTTTCAGAACGGTAATAATACAGAGGAAAGCAGAAACAGAAACGTTAAAATATCGATTCTGCTCGGAGTGAACTGATTTACTTTTTTTTCCATTTTCAAGCCCTGATTCTACCTAGTTGGTTGATTCAAAATATTTGGACTTTATATTTTAAAAAAATTACCTCAAGTTAGCATCAGGTAGCTAGTTAGCATCAGCTAACTTTTTTTTCTCTCAAACAGGCTATTATAATTTTGTAATCCATATATATATATATATTTTTTTTTTTTTAAGCTAAAACTGTATGTACTCTGATTTTGCTGTAAATGTTTAAAGCAAATTGCTTTGCTTGACTGGGGGGCATTTTACTCCACTTTTTAACAACATGAAAATTTAACAACATGAAAACTCTGACATAAATTAAAAACCAAGTATGAAAAATTTCCAGTGTCACTAAAACTATAACTTTTCTGAACACATTTAACTTTTGTTTTACAAAAAAATAAAAAAGAAATTACAGTCCTTGGGGGGGGGGGGGGGGGGGGTTCCCCACTCTACCCTAAATTTAAAAATGTAATTATTTTTCTTAACCACACCTAACTTTTTGCTTCAGAACACATTGATTCATCAACTGGGGTTGCATGTTCACTTCAGTTTTTGAAGCATCAAATTTGGGAGTCTCTATGTTCATCTGAAGTCAGTCATATACATATGGGATGGCATGAGGGTGAGTAAATGAGTCTCGCAAAGTCTTGCAAAAAGCGAAAAAAAAAAAACCCAAAAAACACAAAAGAGAACTCAAGTACTAGTGTGCTCTTTGATAGGTGGTTTTCTAACCGTCTCAGACAATAAGACGTCCAGGGCATTTTGTGAGCGGTCGCGACCACTGCATTGCCCAAATAAGCGCTATTATTATGTGTTGCATATGATAAACATCCCTTACGAAAATTAACCATGTTTTTTTTTTTTGTAGTAACCATGGTTTAACTATGGTTTTTGTAGTAAAACCATAGTAACTACAAAATGAACATTACTTAGTTTGTTTGACCATGGTTTTTTATAAAACCATAGTAACTACAAAAAAACCATGGTTTTTGTAACTACGAAATTAACCGACATTAACCATGATTTACCTATAGTTTTTGTAGAAAACCATAGTAATAACAAACCGTCAGTGCAAACGCCCAAAAAAAAAAAAAAAACGTTTACTATATAGTATTACTACAATATAACTGTAGTAAAACCATGGTATCAGAACCCAAAAAAACACGGTTACTACAGTCACGGTTAACTACAGTTTTACTATGGTTAATTTTTGTAAGGGATCAAAGAGCAAACGTGTAACAATACCGCGCTAGTCGTTTGAGCGGCGCAGCACGGACTGATAATTGAGCTCAGCGCAAGCGAACAGGTCCGAGCTCAGAACAGGTTTTCTCGGAAGCTGTGTTGATCTTGCGATACTGTTACTGCACAGCGCTGCTGCGAGATCCAGGGAGAAGCGTTTGCATTCGCCACAGAACGATCTAGATCTAGTGAGAAGCATTCAAATTCTGCACAGAATTCTCTAATATAAACATAAAACAGCGCGTAGAAAACCAGAAGTAGTAACGCTGACTGTAACCATGGTGTTATAGCCGAAATGGTCAAATGTTGTTACATTATGCCTTTCAGGGTTTGTACAATGCCTTTTGAGAGAGAAATTCAAGCACTTTTAAATGACTTTCAAACAGCTATTTTCAGCTCTTTAGAGCTCTAAAAATGATCCAAATTAAATGTCATTTTAATGGGATGACCCAAATATTCTTTGTGGTAAACACACACTTATGTAAAATCAAAACATACATCAAATCACCACTATAACCAAAAGATGGCCGCAGGAGGAGGACATATTGGGTGATTAGTCATTCATTTCTACATTTTGCTTTATATTTTGAAATTTTAAAATCTTTATTGTAAAATATCAAATAAATCAAATTGTCAAAATGCTGCACTTTTTGTGCATGAAGTAAGAAAAGTCACAAAACGTAACTTTTCAATTAGCGACTGAACCACACATAAAAAGCAATCCATTTATATTCACTGAAGTTGTTGGTCAGTTCTGTATAATCATATAAAAGAATAATTCTACTCATTTAATAAAAGTAGAAATTCAATAAGAGTAGAAGTTTAAAAGTATAAAGTTCCCATATGAAATTACATTTTGCACATTATCATGTACATTCTGAATGCTACCCAACTCAAACTCAGTGCTTTACTGTCAAATGTGCATTACCAAGAAATAAACACATAATATTATTAGTAACTGCACTTATTAGTAACGGGAGATCGATTGCTTCAGTCTGTTGCGCGCTGCTGAGAGGTTGTGATTGTAGCTCCGTGTAGCTTCGCTTTTTATTGAATCTCTACCTTACTTTCACTCCTTTTTGTCTAAAGTGATAACATATAACTTAATTCCCACCATATTTCAGGTGCTATCCTTCAAACTAATCTTTCCTATGATCAGATGGTGGATCAGCACCAAGAGATGATGTCTGCAGCCCTGATCGTCAGCGGAGACAAGGACACCCAGATGACCCCCAGAGACCTCGATTAAAATACACTAAAACTAAAAAATATAACTAAAAATATAATAAAATACCTAACTACATAATACTACTATTGTTAGAACTTGAAACTTTTGAACTGTGGGTTTCGTTTGGTCTAGGGTTGGGTATCGTTTGGGTTTTTTTCGATACCGGTGCCAAATCGATACTTTTAAAACGGTGCCGGTGCCTAAACGGTGCCTGAATCGATACTTGTTGTATATATATATATATATATATATATATATATACACACACACACACAGGTATATGTATATATAAACATACTGTATATGCAACTCATGAAGCTCCAGGAAATCCCCAATATGGACAAAGGCATTGCTATTCCTGTAACTGAGTAAACAGAAGATATAAACGTTTTGAATGATAAAACAAATACATTAAACACTCGACTACAACAATATATAGTTAAACTGTGTAATTCAAGCCATCGCTGATATTTTCATAATAGTTAAGTATATTTATAATCCATTGCTAATCGATGCATTAGTAGCCTATGGAACATATTTTCTGCCTCATTCTGTGACAAGAAGCTACATCAGATCACAAAAGGAAGCATTTAACTGGTGTTGTGGACTAAAAAGGTTATAATGCTCTCTTTTGTTGGACAACAGGTTTAAAAACGTGAATACAAGATCATTTTAGTTTTAGGCATTTTAATTTAAGCTAGGGCTGGGCGGTATATTGAGTTACCATGATATATCGATATATTCTTTATAAGCTTGATACGAGCACAGCTGAAAAAAAAATATCTAGGGAGGACACAGACTGAACTGCTGCGGAGAAAGTGCATAATACAATTTGTTCTAAACGTGACTAGCTTTATATGAAGGGCTTTTAAAAAAAAAACTCGTAAGATATACTATAGTTTCAGTTTAAAGCGGCTCTGACAGAAAGGCTGTGTGTGCCACTGACAGAGACGTGCTGTTTAATGTGTTTGAGACGTGTTGTATTCCCTAATGCATACTTACATTTCACAGGTAATGTGAACTCAGGCCCGTAGCCAGCTATGAGGTCACCGAGGTCCGAACCTCGGTAACTTTTTAATGTTTAAAAATAAAAATTTGTTCTCTGAATGACCAATTTGCTATTAAACTCCTCATATGTCTGTATGTATAATTCAGTTTAGACAGTTTGCAAGAATGTTTAGCGTCCGTGGCATGAAAATGATCGCTGCGAGACGCTGGCGGAGTGAACGAGGCTTGAGAGAGTTGAGAGTGAGGACACGAGCGCAGTGTTGCCAGATCCAGCTATTGCGCATTTTTCACTTGTCTTTTCCACTTAATTTGACACTTTAGAAAGTTAATAATGTAGGACGTTGCGGTTTAGGGTCAGGGATATCTTCATCTTATCTTATTTACAAAAGAAGTGTAATATATTCGGTTTATTTTTATTTACTGATGGGCTTTTGCTCATCCTAATAGCAATATCTGGCAACACTGCATCGCCGTAATCACCAGTAATCAAAAAAGCCCATTTCTGACATAAGCCCTACCCTACGACATTCGATAAGGGAAACGCAAAAAATAAAATTAAAAAAATGTATATTATCTGTCAGAAACGTTATCAACGCTGTCAAAAACAGTAGGATTTAACACTAGTGCAGAGATCTGTAGAAAAAGTAGGTTACAGAATGAAATGAAATATGCAAACACTATGAAGAAGTATATGCCGAGTCATTCATAGTAGTTAAATTTTCACAAATCATGCTATAAACATTCATAAGAGCACTAGACAAAGTTATCAGCTACACAGCAATGGTTATAAATAAAAACCATAACAGTATTGTTGCATGAATAATAAACAACTGATAAAAGTATCCACCCCATAACTATAGAAAAGTAGGCCTATTAACAAATTTTGATGCAATAAATAGGGTATGATTTAAAAATTAAAATCCCTCCAAAACAGAGAAAACATCTTTCTTTTACAAAAATGTGTCTATTTTAAAGTGTTAATAGTGTATAATGAGTTGTATATATAGGGGTTATTATAGCACAATTCTATAATAAGAGGTTATTATAGCATCCAATCTCCCCCCCAACCATCCCCCCATCCGGACCTCACTAATTTTCAAAGCCTGGCTACGGCCATGTGTGAACTTACATATTCTCCATCTGTAAATGTTAGAAAGCCATGGAAACATTTCCATTTTGCAGTCAGAAGTGCGTGAGCTTTTGCTTTGCGATTCTCCGCTAAACTTCACAGACTTAATTTAGAACGAGCGCGCCAAACAGACGGAGCGCAATAACTCTGACTAAAATGCTGAAATATTTGAAGTTGGACAATAAATGCGACATATGCAGAATTTTAAACCTACAAGTAAGTGTATTTGTATGACAGCACTAACTGTAAAGTAATGGGGTAATCAAAATAGCCATTTCTACTCAGTCTGTGCTTTATTTTCATTTTTAGTTTAGTAAATTTAACTTCTGCTTTAAAAGCATTATTTTTGTTTTTAGATTGAAATGTTACAATGTTAGAATGTAATGTGATTTTAACCCTTTTTGCACATAATATATGCCTACATGCTTACATTCACTTTATTTGTTTAATCCAAATACAAAATACCGAGATATATACCATATACAACACGTCAGCCAAAAGATATCGAGATATGCATTTTTGCTCATATCGCCCAGCCCTAATTTAAGCATGTTTAGCTTAGTTAATGGAAAGCTACCTGCTGCTGTCAGAGCAAGTGTAATTTCTGCATTCACGTGCTCCTCGGATGCTCTCATTTCCCGAGTTGTGCTTTTAAGTCGGAATGTGAAAACAGCACCCTTGCGTTACTACTACAAAGATTTGTTGGAGTTGTATTATTTGAGCTTTCCGACGTGAGTTCACGTGCATTTTCTCAGTCTGGAATTTATTTTTCACGTGCGGTGATGATGCTTCTTATACTGTAAAAAATTTCCACCTATTTCAACTTAAAAACTTAAGTTTTGTAGCTGCCTTAAACGTTTAAGTATAAACAAATTACAAATACAAGTAATTTCAACTCACTTTGTAAAATCCTGACTGGCGCTGAACTGCTCTCTGTAAGTTGATTGGACTTTTCAGTATTAGTTGTTTCAACTAATCATGTCAAGTTAAAAAAAAAGTAATCACTTGTGAACCTCAACAATGGTGACCATATATATAAAAAAAAAAAAAAAAAAAAAAAAAAAAAAAAAAATCATGCAGCAATGCATTCTGGGATCCATGGATGAGTTTTGTACTATGCTAGTACCCAGCATGCATTGCAGCATGAATTTTCTTTTTTTTCTTGTTTTATAATGGTCACCATTGTTGAGGTTCATAAGCTGATTCTTGATGTCTGTGTGAGTCTAGTTGCTACCATAGATTAAAACTTTTTGTGGACAAACTGTTTGGAAAGGCCTTTCTATTAACTGACTATCACAGAACCACTGCCTCTTAGAATCACTTTTACTGTAATCAATACAACATCCATTTAATCAGAGATTAGACACAGAATGAGATCAGTTCGCTAACAGATGATTGTCATTATAAACATACAACAACCAACTACTGATCATTTTCTCTGGGCTTTTGAATTATAACAAATATTTTTTAGAAACACATGGTTACAACAGCCAGAGAAAAAAAAAAACTAAAACAGAAGTCAAGGGTCAAGAGCCCAACTAAAGCAGACACTGATCTCTAACATGGTTACTTCAAATGAAACAATAAATCAACATCTAAACCTTAGTTAATTCTCAATAACATCTTCTGTAGATGTCTGACAGAAATAAAGTCAGTCTGGTTACTAATAAGTGGAGCTGGTGATGATGTTTGTGGGGTTGCTTAATCAGATCTTGAGAGATTTAATGTATTTTATTTCAGTTGATTGCATCTAAGGCTGAGACTAAAGTTAGTTGTTCTTGTGTTTCTTTTTCTTCAGTGATTATGTTTGTTAACAGCAAGTGTTCATCACTAATGCTCAATTATTACTCAATTAATCACTTAATTGCAATGTATATCTTATTTTAGTGAACTCAACTGAAATAAGTTCAGAGCACTCATAATTGTTAGTTTTAAATACTTAAACTGTTTGAGTAAACTTATTGCCTTAAACCATTTGAGTTAACCTAACTTGTCAGGTTTTACAGTGCACAAAAATAAGTCGAGCAAACTTTTAAGTTGGCTAAACTTTGTTTTTTACAGTGTGCCAGTAAGTTAGAACTTAAAATGTTAAGTTCACTGAATTAAATTGGTCTCCTTGAATTTCAATAACATTAAACTGACTTAAAAAAATCAAGTTGAATCTAGCATAACTTACAAAAGAAAGTTGAAATTGCTTAAATTATTTTTTTTAAGTTAAAGTAACTTTAAAACATAAGTTGTCATGACTTTTTCACCATATCATTTTTTACAGTGGTTAGTTTCGGAGAAACAAAGGAAAAATACTTTAAATCGATCGCTCCGGCATGGCACCGAAATGAGGCACCGAAATCTCTGTTCTGATTCGGTTCTAGTACATACCGGTTACTTAGGTACCGGTGCCATATTGGTACCGGGTTTCGGTACCCAACCCTAGTTTGGTCAGAGGAGAACTGGCCCCCGACTGAGCCTGGTTTTTCCCAAGGTTTTTTTTTCTCCATTCTGTCACAGAGGGAGTTTTGGTTCCTTGCCGCTGTCGCCTCTGGCTTGCTCAGTTGGGGACACCTAATTTCTAGCGATTATCGCCGATTTGATTGCTCATATACTATTTAAACTAAACTGAGCTAGACAATGACATCTCTGAATTCAATAATGAAATGCCTTTAACTGAAAATTAAATGTTTAATCTTATTATACATTACTGACACTCTGTCCTCCAATTTGATACTGTTAAGTGCTTTGACACAATCTGTATTGGTAAAAGCGCTATATAAATAAAGGTGACTTGACTTGACTATTAATGTAAAACAATAGTAATTTTATGATTAAACTATCTTTATTTTTAATACCCCAAAACCACCCCCAGCACTACCAAGTCTGCTCCTGGCACCACCATCTGTAGAACTTAGTGGCGCTGGTGCCACTACTCTCAAATGTTAGTCTGGAGCCCTGACATCACAGATCTCTTACCACGCTTGAATGGACAAAACACACACAAAATTGTCAACTGCCCATCTTAGCAAGTATGCTTGTAAACATAGCTGGTTTTATCTAAATGAACATGAACAGCTGGGATAAAAATCTTTATCTTAGATAATTTTCTTACCTGAACACTACTGTTAAATCTACAAGAAAAATTTAAAGCACTATTTATTGTTTGTATCTTTGTTCTACTGAATTTACTAGTGATATTGCTTATATTGCTTACTATTGACATTTAATTTAATACATATTGTGTCAGAAGCTTCAAAGAGATAAACAGGAAAATCAAGTATGGAAACCGTCTATGGATACAGTTCAGATTCTGATGTAAAGCAGCTTTAAAAGACAGTAGTGTCATTGTTTAGTTCATGCAGTGGTTGGTACTGTTTAGATAGAAGCAGAATTCAGAAATGATTCATCATGCAGCCCTCATTATTTATTAAGCATGATCATCTGTAATATTTGCCCTCTGATTATTTATCATAAAAAAAATTTAATTTGGCATTTGTGTTATCATGCATTGGAAGCAAGAGGAGTGACCTTGGCGTTGCTACCGCTATACTCTACTGTTGGAGCTGCAGGAAAATGACCCTTAAAAAAAGCACTTTTTGCTCTACCAGCATATTAATGGAATTATAATGACTGGAGGTTTGTACTCAGCATCTTATTTATTTTAATTTTTTTTTTTTTGCAACATCTGAATTTAATTTATTTTTTTTAATTGTTGTCGCAACATGTAGGAGCCTGTTTCTGTTTTATTCATTTGCACTCAATCCGAGTGTGCACTGCCTCAATCTAGATGTCTGCATATACACGCACATTATCTGATATGTGCTGTCAAAATTAAGCCACGATCACATTAAAAATGAGCTCCACATTGACACATTTTTGTACAGATGTTACTAAATTTTGAATTTAGCAAAATGCCATCACACACAATCATGTCAGATTTGATTGCACAGATACTATTTAAACTAAACTGAGCTAGACAATGACATCTCTGAATTCAATAATGAAATGCCTTTAACTGAAAATTGAGTGTTTAATCTTATCATTATATATTACTGACAATCTGTCCTCCAATTTGATACTGTTAAGTGCTTTGACACAATCTGTATTGGTAAAAGCGCTATATAAATAAAGGTGACTTGACTTGACTAGCATTTAGCTTTTGTTTTTAAATTGGGTTGAATCTATAAACAGGCCTTAAATTAAAACATTAACTGTAACCATGTAATTTTAAAGGCAACAACTGCATAGTTCCACAATCCAAACAGCACACTCAAAACACATTCAAAGATGTTACTTAACCAGCATTCAGCATTTGTTTTCATTTTTAAATTTGGTATAAAGAAAAAAGGTCTTTACCAGTGAAACTAAATAAAACCAAAGTTGGCTATATGAATATATTATTCCAAAATGTTAAATCAAATAATGTTTAGTGCAACGAGTAAAACAAAGATGCTACAGCAGGTGCTTTTTAAATCAAATTTAATGTAATTTTAAGGTAAAATAAAAAAATAGGCCTAATCATCCTATATCTTACAGAACCGATGTTTACTTCTGGCTTTTCAAAAGTGCATGCGAGTTCTTCTTTACAAAAAGAAGCATTTCAGCTTTGTCACAAGTTAGTCTGTTTCGTTTCTCATCCAACATGTGAGAAGCTGAGCTGAAAAAACGTTCACTATCTACGCTTGTGCAGGGCGCGGACAGGTATGCTCGCGCAACTTCAGCGAGTGCAGGAAAGCGGCTTTTATTTGTGCGCCAGTACATCAGCGGCTGTTCGCTTCTTGGTATCTCTGCCTCAGACAGGTAGCTCTGCATTTCCAGTGCTGTACGGCTGCCCGTATCCTTAATCACTTCAGAATTTTCTTCCAATATCTCATCATGCATCGCCAACAGTGAGCTTGCTCTGCGTGGTATTTTTTCTGCTGGCGCCTCTATGCACTCTTCATTTCCTTCAGCATACCTCGTCTCTTCCCTCAGTTCTCCTGTTTATAACACCTTTTGAAGCATTACTCGTACAGTATGTTTGACTGTGCTGGAGAAATATAGATACTTGTACCTTTTGATTAAACAAACAAAAAATGACAGATTATAGCCTGTTATTATGTAGAGCCTTATTTATTATTATTATTATTATTATTTTGTTGTCGTTACCTCGGATCGGGCTCCAGTTCAACATCGCTGAATCTTTTCTCAACCGCTTCTAAAAGAGTGGATTTGAGAGTTTTAATGCCATGATCCTTTTCAGCGCTTTTTTTTAGGAGACATTTCAGTGCAACGATTGAGGGAATGACATCTGCTGCAGTCGCAGTGGAAGAGCTGATCTCTTTTGTAAGATCCTCAAATGATGCAGGAAGAGTAAATATGTTCTCGATTAGACCCCATTGGTACGAGGTGAGGGTTACAGATAATTCGTAGTCTGCAGCATATGCCCCCAAAGCATGCTTCTGCTCCATAAGACTTGACAGCATATAATACGTGCTGTTCCATCGAGTTGGGACATTTTGTTGTAGCCTTTTCTTCGGCTGGCCCAGCTGTGCCTGCACATCCTGAAGTAGGGAGTATGCGAGCGGCGAATGTTTGAAACTATTTTTCTTCCAGTCGCTACTATGTCAGTTACCCTGTGCTGTGAGAGCAACCCTTCATTTATGGCCAGCTGAAGAGTGTGGGCCATACAAGGCAGGTTAGGTAGGTGAGCATCCTGCATTGCTTTACACATGCTTGCGGCATTATCACGCACAATTACGTGCACTTTGCTTTTGGAAATGTTCCAGGTTTTAAGCATGTCGTCAAAAGCCATGACAGGCGTAGATGCTGTATGTGAACCAGAAAATTCTTGTGCATGCAAGAGAACTTTTTGTAGTTCGAAATCAGCATCAATATACTGGGCCGTCAGACTCAGTATAGATATTGGGCTCACATGAGCGCTCCATATATCGGTGGTGAAACTAATGTATCTGACCTCAGCATTAAGTAGACTGTGAACATGAGCTGACACAGCATTGTAGATTTTGGGTAGAGCCACACCTGAAAAGTATCGTCTGCTGGGCAGAGTGTATCGCGGACCCATGTGCGCAATTAGACGGCGGAAACCTTGGTCTTCTACAACGGAAAACGGCTGGTCATCCAGTACAATAAATTCCATTATTTTCTTTGTAATTGCTTGCGCTTTTGGACTATCTTGGCTGTAACTCTGGTTTTTTAGAATGATGGATTTCACCGATGGTTGAGTGAGGGATGAAGGTTTTGCCTGTTTTGCATTATCAACGGACTTTTGATACTCATCGTGTTCTTTCTGGTGATGAACTTTTAAATGTCTGACCAAGTTTGTTGTGCCGAATGTTTTCGCTGTTGTTCCTCCGCGATTGACTTGTCCTTTGCAGACATTGCAGATTGCAATCTTCACGTCCTGTGCACAGATTTCGAAATACTTCCACACAAATGACATGTTCGCAAATGATTAGGCTTACAAATGTAGTCTGTGCACGCAGGCGCACTTCCGGAAAAATCGGCCGGAAAAAAAGACAAAAAACCACCGCCATTTCGCTTTCATAAATCGTAACCGGCCGGTTTTTGTTTATAATGTGCGATAGGAAACCGGCCGGTTACGATTTATGAAAGCGAAATGGTGGCGCTTTCAAAGAAAGCTATTACTGCTCTAAAAAGGGGGAAATATATACATATATAGATACTATAATATAAAAAAAAATAATACTAATAAGTGTTAAAACTAATATTATTAATAATACTAATAAGTGTTAATACTAATATCATTTTGTTGTTGTTTGTTTAGGTTAGCAATAACACATTTATCACAGTCATTAATAATAACAACAAACAAACAGTAATTATTTTTACCTGACACGCTTTGTGTTCTGCAATATTTAGCAGTAGCATACAAATGTAATGTTATGTGTTTTACAGCTGCCAGTAACATTTTCACGCAGTTGTGGGATCATTTTGTTGACTGTCGCTATAGAACCGGATTATCCCCAATCAGAGGACGTGAACAGTACCAAGTTGAACATCATGAGTTGTCATCTCGGAATTACGGTAATTACAACATGGTGTGAATGCAGCATTATTCATATAAATATTGTAGAGTGCAATATTATGTTGCCACATTCAAATAAAGATTTTAAAATGTAGGCTATGTGTCACTAATTAAACAAGTATATGTTCAGCTAATTGTCAGCCTCTTACATGTGTGCTTCTCGTAAACAATTAGTGAATATGCATATAAACAGCCTTTTAATTAAAAGAGTAGAATAATCATGGCTGATAGTAAACATGCAAACAAAAAAAGAAAACCAAACTGGATGCAAGAACAGCTGTTACTTCTTGCCCAACTGGTTAATGAAAGTAAGCATATAAATCAAAGAAAAATTTGGAGTTGGGATAACCTCCAAAACCAAAGGCAATACTTTCATAAAAGCTCATTATTGTCAAATATTTCTAAAATGTTTACGTTCCGAGGCAGATTGACGGCAACAGCCATTTTAAGGATAGTTTGTGGTTTGGTCTTAGTGACTTAGGAGTCTTCTTCACTACTCCTAACGTTTCACAGATTTAGGAGCTAGTTTTAGTGCTAAAACGCTTTGTGAAATACTCTTAGAGCCCTAAATCTAGGACTGACACGCCCATTATTTTTACGATTTTCTAATCGCGTTCTAATAAAATAACGTGAGCCAATAAAAGGGACATGGTTAGCTGGTTAGCAGTAGTCTGTTGCATTACAGTACATAAGATTTCACTTACCACATAAACAGAGTAAGGAGAGATGACTGAGGATGATGGCTAAATATTTACAGATCTTGAGCACCACTGACAAGCATCTGATCTTGTAAAATGTGTGGTAAGTACTGGCGCTATATAAACAGAGTAAATGCGATCTCGAATCTCGAAAGTGAAACTATAACGCAATCGACCGATCGTTCAAAAGCAGTTTCAATGCCCCACATATTAATAGCGGTTCCCTGATGCCCGCATTTTCTATACAGTATAATTACCCGATGATATAACTGCAAGAGAATGTATTCAAATATATATTTCCCCCTCTGTGTTTCCTTCCTGCTGTGAGCTACTGAAATGAACCTTTTGGGGTAGGGGCGTGTTTGTTTTGGTGATTTCAAATATCAACATTGGCTACCAGAAATCGCTTACCCTGCACTTAAAGAATTAACTAGCACATAACCGTGTATTTTCCTTTTAACTGCAACAAACATTTTAAACACTTTATGTAATTTCTCTTATACATTTGCAATATGCATTGAGTCTTTCTTTCTTCCCCAACTATAAATCCAGTTTGACAATTGGTTTTATTACTCAGCCTGACCTAGTCACAGTTTCTCCCTGTGTTTTACTTGGTGTTCACAACTCCGGTTGATTTGCATTCCTGATGTGCACTTTTCCAAGCATCTGTTGACTCTGCACCGGTATTTCCGCATTAGGATGTTCTGCTGGCACTGACTGTAGGTATCTGCAGTTCCGCCTCTTCTCTCCCTCCCCATTCGAAGCTTGTATCATGAAAGAACAAGGAGCGATCTCTTCTGATGTGACCTGTATGTGGCCTTTCCACAGCTTTTCACTATCCAGTTTCATCAGTATCGCATCGCCTGGTTTTAATTCAGGCAATTCTCGCACTCCATGTCTCCAATTGAAGTAGAAGGTTTGTTGTGTTTTAGCAGAAGCATCTCTTTCTCTCACCTGTAGTCTATTTGGCCACTTTAGCTGCAGGTTTTTCTTCAACGTAGGCAGTGTGGTACAAATTTTCCTACCCATCAACAACTCTGCAGGGATTACGCCTGTAGATGAATGTGGTGTCGAGTGGTAACACATCAAACCGAGGAACGGGTTGTCCTGTCTGAGGATACGTTTAGTTACTTGGATTGCTCACTCTGCATGCCCATTTGATTGTGGGGAGTACGGGCTAGATGTGACATGTTCAAAGTCATACTTGTCCTTGAATTCTGCCCATGCCTCGCTAGTGAATTGCGGATCGTTATTGCTGAAGACCTGTTCTGGTATTCCGAATCTAGTGAATGTGGCTTTCATTCTATTTATCATTGTTGAACGTCTTTGGCAACGTATGGGCACTGTGTCCAGATCTTTTTTATTAAATCAAAGGTACCAGAGGCTTGTGGTCAGTAATGAGGCGGAATCCGTCCAGGCCTATGAGGTACTTCTTAAATCTCTCCCATGCCCAGACCCCAGCTAAGCATTCTTTTTCAATTTGTGCGTACCAGGTTTCTGCCTCATTTAACCTCCTCGAGCAATATGCCACAGGTTTCCAGCTGTCTCTGTGCAGCTGTAGTAGGACTCCTTCCAGTCCGTAATTACTAGCGTCTGCAGACACCGCTGTGGCCTTCCCAGGATCATAGTACGCGAGAACAGATGATGTCATCAAAGTTTCTTTCAGCTTTTGAAACGCTCTTTCTTGAGGTTGATCCCAAGTCCAGGCTGCGGCCCCTTTCAGCAAGTCAAACAGCGGACTGCCCACTGTTGCCAAGTCTGGGATGTAACATCCCATGTAGTTTATCATGCCGAGGATGCGTTTCAGCTCGCTCACAGTCCACAGCGATTGTAGTTCTGCAGTAGCGCTTACTTTCCCTTGGTCAGGCCCGACACCGCTCTTGTTTATAACGTGCCCCAGGAAATGAAGCTCTTTCTGTCTGAAAATACATTTCTCTTTGTTGAGCTTAAGTCCTGACCGCTCCATTCTCTCCAGAACGTGCCTCAGATGCTCATAGTGCTCTTCTTGACTTTTTCTGTGCACAATTAGATCGTCCATATAGACAGCTACTCCATCTAAATCTCCAAGGAGTTCGTTCATTTTTTGCTGGAATATTTCGGGCGCTATGCTTATGTCGAATGGGAGCCGTTTGAAGCAATATCTTGCGAACGGCGTTATGAATGTTGTGAGGAGACTGCTTTTACTGCAGGGGAATCTGCCAAAAGCCGCTAGCAGCATCCAGTAACGAGAATACATTGGACCCCGCGAGTTTGGCAAGGATTTCATCGGTCGTAGGTAACATGTACCGCTCTCTTTTTATGTTTTCGTTTAGTTTTTTTAGGTCTATGCAGATGCACACTTTCCCGTAAGGTTTCATTACTGGTACCATTGGGGCGCACCAGTCCTTAGGATACATTATCTTTTCAATCATTCTGTTCTCCTCCATTCGTTCACTGAATGCTGCACTGACTTACTTGATTCGCTTAACGAAGCCCATCTCTATAGCTTGTTCTCTGCTCAGCAAATTGTTTACAGTGTCACCTTCCATGACGTGAATTGTGAACTTGAACTTCCTGTCTTTATACTCCGTGCTTGTTTCAAATTGTCCCAAACAATTTATCCTTCCACCTGGACTATCATATCTTGCCAGCATTTTACTCAATTTCACTATTCCCAAGCGAGTTGAAAGTCTCTTCGTTGATGACTGTGACATTGGCTCCAATATCAATTTTAAATGTCACTCGGGAGCCTTCCACGTTCAACTTCACAGACCAAGTCTCTGTACCCTCAGTCCCAGTTTTACTTACAGTACCCAGGTAATATAAATCATCCTCACCTGGCTGTGTGTGTGTTTATTCTGTTACCTCATTTACGGTCCTTGAATAACACATACATTCCCATACATTCTCTTTTTACATTTCCGACACTCAGATTCTGCTGTG
Organism: Acrossocheilus fasciatus; assembly: GCA_036784905.1. NCBI lineage: Eukaryota > Metazoa > Chordata > Actinopteri > Cypriniformes > Cyprinidae > Acrossocheilus > Acrossocheilus fasciatus. The sequence goes on from CM071949.1 coordinate 10,457,621, forward strand.
GGACATTTCGCTCTGTCTCTGTGTTTCGTTTTTCCACACTTTCAACACCTGTTGCAGCTGATCATCCTTTTTTTCCTTTCTCTCGCCGATCTTTTTTCATCCCAGGTCTTTTTCTTTTCAGGTCATCTGCCTGTAACCTCTTGAACACTGCTTGACGCTCCTTCCTCCTGTTGGCTCACCTGCTGAGCGATGTCCTGTCTGTCATTAACTGTAACCTCCTTGATAGCTCTTTTATCTCTGATGCCAACCACGAGCTTATCTCAGATGTTTTCGATTTTCTGTGCACCAAAGTCACAACTCTCTGCTAACTCAAAGTGCACGGATGAACATCTCTGCCTTTTCTCCCGGCCTTTGTACACGTTGGTAAAAAGCACGCTTTCTCGTGGATTATATTCTTTTTTGGGATGAAGTAGTCATTGAACTTTTCTAGCACTGCCAAAGTCTTTATGTTCGTCTCTTTCGAACGTAAACGAGTTGAATATATTTTCTGCCTCTGGTCCCATGGCATATATGAGGGTACTCACTTCGAGGGTACCTCGCCGTCCTCCTCTGTGAGCTTCGTGGCTATCCTGTACCTCGTGAAAAGCTGACGCCATGCGATCCAATCTTGAGGTCTATCAAAAGGTGAAGTTTTGGGGTGGAGCGAATTTCGCCATTTAAGTCTCCACAACTTCTGACACCATGTCAAATAAGTCTCTCTTACAACCACTCAGTTGCTAAGAACTTATTTATTGAAGCGATCGGAAAAAAATCTGTCAATCTCTACACATACATGACTCTGCGTTGTCTTATCCCCCACCCCCCTTTTTCCTTTAGCGGTTAGGTTCTCAATCAACACACAAATTATTCCATCTCTATGACAGATTACACGAGAGAAAAAAAAAATACCATGATAATTTTATCATTCAAATAGCCATCATTTTAACGTTACATTTAAAACATTTTATATAAGTTAAAATAAAACTTTTGAAAAAGAATACATCAAAATATTTAAATATATAAATATTTTTAAAAGCGTATCTGGGTGGAATCTGCATTTTTACCTCAGACCTCGCATGGGTTTTCTTCATGTCAGTTGCGGCGAGCTCAAAATGACCACGCGAAGAACCAGCAAGGTGTGTGATTATTTTGACTGAAAAGTTGTGTGTAAACTGTGTAATGTCAAATTGGCTTACAATAACTCTACTGGAGCAATGCGTAATCATATTCAATATAGGCACATATACGTTAGCTTGGAGGCTAGCAAAAGCCAGCAAATGTCAATCATGTCATACACTATGATCACTAGCATGGTTTTGTTTTTAGACAATACAGCCAACATGAAGTACATTTTTAAAAGCTGTTTTAAATTTTATTCCTTAATGAACTTTGCTATTGTTTTTTGTGTTTTAATATGTTGGCTAACATTATATGAAAATGAAGAATTCTGTCAGTCTATTGATTGATTTTCCATTTCTGCATTGCTCCAGTCAATCTGAATAAACAAGCTATGCACTGGTTTATGTTGAGTATGCTCTTCCTTTTTTCTGTTTAAAGACCGCCTAAAATTAAATGATGATAATGCGAGGGAAGCATACGACATAATCGTGACCTAGCAGAGTTCATTGAGGGATTTGATAGTGTGATTCAAAGATTAAGTATTTCAAGTGTAGGCTGTTATATAGACACACAGTTTTTTTCTTTTGCCATTTTTTGGGGGTTTCTAGCTTTTAGACTAGTCGGATACAAAACTTCAGTTTAAACGACAGTCAAATTAGTCGTAGCGCACATCCCTAGCCAGCAATAATTTGTAACATGAATATCATTAATTATACTTGTTACAAGTACTACTAACATTACTTTTGAAAAGAGTAATAGAGTGGTGGAACTATGATGTCACTTTGTAGGCAAAAACCCGGAAGCAAGTTAGCATGTTAGCATTTACGGTTTCATCGTCCCAGAGTCAATGGGTTTTTTGAATGGGATTTTGGTTAAATCCCTTAACCCTATAAAACCGACGGGAGCGCCCGCGCTCCGGTTTTCGTGTCTCTGTTTAAAAGTCAATCGAAACCGAAACCAAAAGGGTAGCGCAATAATTCTTTTTGCATTCAAAATCAGAGACGTTACACAGTCAGATCAAGTCTACAACATGTTCCTGTTGCGTTGTTTTCACCCTCTAACAAGACTGCACAAATCGCATAAAATGCGTATACAACAAAATACACTAAAAATAACATTGCACGTCTTTGCACACATGTTCTATAGATCTGAGGTTGCTAGATACCTGTTCCTACGTCTACTATGACGTAATCACGTTCTGTGCACTATGACCCCAAGGTGTGTTGCATGTGGTGACATCACAAACCGCGTCATTTGACTTTCATTTGCTGTACGTATATACTACTGCTGCTGCTGCGTTCTATTCATCACTCTTATTTATTTATCATTGCAATCTGTTGCTTTTTTTTCTTTTTCACACATGCACACAAATGCACCTTCACAAATGCAAGCACAATCACACACTCGCGTGCATAATGTTTCGACTGCATGGAAACATAAGTACATGCTCGCGGAGGTTTTGGAGCTACTAACGTTACTCGCGTGCAACGACAAGGAACTCTCCGACTGCTCATCTGCTCCAGAATCTGTTTCTAGTGGGTTTTTTTGTTTGTTTTATGTATTTGTTTTGTTTAGTTTTTACACAAGAATAACTGAGATGTTCTTTATGTATTTAATTTTCAATCAACATCGCTCTCAAAAGCAAAATGTAATATTTTTTTACCCCACAAATTCAAATGCACTCCATTCATCTGAGGCATGCCACATACCCCTCTGCATTATTCTAGTCAGGAATTGTCACAAGTGTTATCACAGCCTTTTTGCATTTTTAGTTATGATAAATTACAGATTTTAGAGTAGTGTAACTGATTATTTTACATTATCTTTTGTAGTTGTTCAATCAATATTGCTCTCAAAAGCAATATATTAGCGGTTTGACTTCAAAATGCATGTTTATAAAAATGAGTATCTCACAAACTAATTTATGTAATCAGTCCAAATAAATTGTATGTAGTTTCAAAGTGTTTTATGCAAGTTTTTTACATTGACAAGTTTGAGGTTTGACATTTGTGATATTTCTGTATTTAGTAAAATATGTTGAAAAAAAAAAATCGATTTTCATATTTTTGTTGGTTTATTGCACCTTTGAGCTATTTATCTAGTAATTATGGATTTCTTACATACACAGCCTTCAAATTGGAGGTGTAAGGATTGTATTGATATATGGCATTTGAAAATACTCAAAAGAATGACAGCACAGCATGTAAAAATACTAAGATGTACTCTGGCGGAATTGTTCTATGGCAGGTCTTAAAGGGTTAATGCACCTTATTTCAAAATATACAGAAATACGTGCTTTCAAATTTCCTTTAGTTATGATTTCATTTATTCACTATACTATTTATTACTACTGTCTCATTTCAATTTTTAGTTTGGCTCTAGTTTTGTATTTATTCCAGTTTATATGAAAAGCTTCATGTAGCGTGCTATTAAAATCCATATACAGAGTAAATCCATTTCACTGAACGTGTTAAAAATAAGTTTGAAAAAGTTGTCGGAAGCACGGTGGTGGTGACGTTGAAGACAAGCGACCGTGGTGCTGTCGTTCGTTTATAGCCTAAGTAGCTTTTGAGTTCTGGCACTTGTATTTAGGCATCAAAATCCAAAGTTATATTATTTTGTGAAGATTATCTTGATGGCCAAAACGTGTAAGTTTCATGAACTATGATTGAACACAGAGCTTATTTTTTGTGATAATCCAAAAGCCTGTGGAAAAATCCCATTGGCTTTTTGTTGAGGGAACCAGTTTCATGCTAACCGCCGATCCACATACAAAGTGACGTCATAGTTCCCCCACTCTGTAGGAGAAGTAAGTAACAAATTAAATTTTGTGAGCCCACCACTGGAGCTAGTGTGTTGTAAAACAGAAAAAAAAAAAAAAAATTACATTTAGAAAATATATGCATTCACAATTTTCTCTCCACCACCAATACAAATCAATGATTTCAATAACATCGTTCTGCACTTCATCTTCTCATCAGAATTTTTGTCCAGTCAGCATTAGGGATGCTCCGATCGATTGGCTGGAGATCGGTATTGGCCGATAATCACATTTTATGACTCGATCGGTACTCACTACACTTGGCCGAACTCACGGACCGATCGCAATTTGATGATGTCGAGATTGGTCCTGTCTGTTGTTTACTAATGCAAGCGGTGACGTTCTACTATGTTGTCCGTTGACGTTGTACATAATCATGTCACTGGAATTCGAGTGATCACTGTCCCAATGTGCAGCGAGTCAGGGAACTTACCAGTAACCAGTACTGATTCACGAGCTCGGGAGCTAGGAAGCTGATTGAGACGCACCCAATGATTTGGTGATTTGATGACATCGCCGGTGTGTAAATGCTATGATGTTTCGAGAAACACTGAAAAATTTGCTATTTGTCGTGTATGTTTTGCATCATGATATGATGAATGGATGGAGCTGATCTGCACATCACTGCACATGTCTGCAGCGCGTTATGGCTCCACGGCCACCGGAGCTGATCCAAGCGCCTCTGAAGCGCCTCTCTGCGCTGCTTGGCTAAAAATAGTCTTTTGTGAGTTGTCACAGCATGGAGGACGGAACAAAACCTCGTCGGAGCCGTAAGGGGTAACGGTGACATAATACGCTGATCGTGGGCTGCTTTTAAATGAACATTTATTTATAACCAAATATCTTCTTTGGCCATATTAACCTATTCAGTAACATTAACACAGGCTATACTCCTTTCAAACTTTATCTGGAATGTCACCATTTCTGTCACTGCAACTTTGCGATCAGGCGAACACACACACACGAAATTGTCTGCCTGATGAATTTTTTTTTTTTTTTTAAATGTAGTTAATATTTGCATCAATTGTGATTTATTTTATCCACCCGCGATCAATCCGCAAATAATCAGAATGCATTTTTTTATTACCTGACCTGTGGATTATCTGCAGCGCCCATGGATATAACCGTGATCTTTCCTAGTTTAAATGTTTCAATTTCTTTTTTCCTCTTCAGTCTTATATTGGACAGTATTAAACTTTATGAGTTAAATCAGACTTCTCCATGTTGGAGTTTAAATATTTCTATTTATTTTGTCCAATGTTAAATTAAACCTAACGAGTTGCATCAAACTACTCCAATTAGTTCTTTTAGGAGTTTTAATGTTGTTGTTTTTTTATTATTATTACTCATTTTGTCCAGCTCAGACTTGTGTTGGATAATGCTTAAGTTACATAAGACTCAATTTTAGGAGATTAAATGTTTATTTTGTCCTCCACAGTTTACTATTGGATGTTTAAATAAACCTTGTGGGTTGCATCAGACTGCTCCATTTTGTTTGTATTTATTTTTGTCTTATATTAAGTATCCTGAAATATATAATGTTATGCATAAAACCCATTTAAAAGGCATATTAAAATGTTGACTGTATAAGGTATAATTTTTGTGATTATTTATATAACATTATTACATGTGTTATATAAAGCTTGCCTTGAAGCATCAGAATCGGTATCGGCCGATCATCATGACAAGAAATCGGTACCCGGTATCGGCTGCAAAAACCTTGATTGGAGCATCCCTAGTCAGCATCCCTCCCCCTACACTCTACACATTTACTACGTTTTATCGTGAATGCATAGTAGGTGATTGGGAGTGATTTAGTATAAACATGCTTTCCATTGAGGTGAATGAAGTCTGGTTTCCGGTCACGTGAACCATGCAACTCACATGCTGCATGCTCCGGTCCAGAAAGATGACAGCACAGAGTGGATCATATGCTCGAGTCAATGCAGGCCACAAAACGTATCCAACCCATCAAACATAGCAAAATGGTTACATAGTTTCTGCTTTTAAACCGCACTGTTGAGTAGAAGAGATAACACTGGTGCCATGTACCAACCCGGCTTTGCTGAGCTGTGGAGTGAATTGTGAACTGTATTGGCTAATTTAAAAAAAAAAAAAAAAAGAGAGAGCGTGCCACTTCGTATGTCCCAGTCTGACTTTAGTGGAAATCACATCAATACATTGAATAACTTAGATTTTAAGGTGCTTTAGTGGTAGTGTTTTCACAATACCAAAATTATGACTTTGATATGATACCCGAGTAAAAATATCTCAAAACCAATCCTGAACTGATACCACAGGAAAAACCTAAAACAATAGCAACTGGATAGAACATGAACTTAAAATTATTTTTATTTATTTAGCAATTTAAACAACACCACTTGAAAAGTGTTATCATTCAGAACATTGCGTTTGAATGTAGAGATTGCAGTATTGAGAAGTTAGCTAAAAGAAAAAGCCAAATTAAAATGTTATCACTGCCCTCAATTGCCTCAAACTCTGATGGTGAAAAAAGTTTATCACAAAATAAAACTTATTTTAATTATGTCTAATTATGTTATTAATCACATTCAGTAACCTGTTGTTTAGGGGTAGGTAATATGACCAAAATCTCCCTGTGTTTCACTTGCACAATCGCAGAAATGACACTGAAAAAGAGGATTTGCTGCAGATGTGTCAACTCATATTACATGTAGGCAATATTATCATGATATCTTTGCTGACTACATAAACTTAGAGATATTGTAATAAGGGTAAAAGCTTAAGCTGGGCACACAGGCGCATACTAGACGATTTTCAAATCTTAACCGATTTTAAACACTTATTGACTATAGGAACGTTTTCACAGTGACATGAGGTCTCACGGAGACTCGTGAGATCAAATGTGACTAGAGAAGAAAAACAAATAGAGAACAACCGACGCTGTCAGCAGGCTCACCTGGCGCGCATTCTGTTTCACAGTGAAAAACAAAGTATAACAAAGAATATGGGTGATGTATTCTGCTTTCGTGGAATTTTTGTGGCTGCCAAGTTTCAGCTATAGAAGCACGCAACAGGTGACACTTGCTCGCTCTCATTGGCTATCGCGGGTGTCATGTCAGAGGCAGCCCAATCAAGAGTCCTAAATATCAAACATGCTTGATATTTATGTTTTGAGTTCAGGGACGCTCCATCTCGATTGGGAGCAGTAAATAATCATAATGACACACAACAGAGGATTTTTTGGAAAATAAATAAATAAATAAAAACACGCTTGCAACAAGCCGCAAATCGGGCCACACTCCCCGATCATTCAGCGGTGCAAATTGGGCTTAAAATCGGCCTTAAAATCCTCTAGTGTGTGGCCAGCTTTAACTTATAAAGACAGTAAACCTCCACTAAATACCATTGAAAACGCTTTCATTTCATTCAGTTTTCATTCAGCAGAATCAGCACACTCACTTACTGCTAATTACACACTCAGAAATAAATGGAGTACTCTTTGCTCGGTTTCTGTTTATTATCTATTCACAATTTAAGTGAGAGTTTTATTTTTTATTTATACTGCTACCTACACACAGCAACATTTCTGTATTGACAAATGTAATTAAATGTGGGATTGCTTCTGAAAATGCAATGACTGACAGTGAAAAAATCTGATATGGTATGTCAGAACAGATCTGCGCATTGTCTTGGAATGTAAATGCAATCTTACCCCCGCCACTTGTTCCATGTTTCCTTTTTCTTTTCTTTAAACAAAGAAGCTTTACAGTAAGTTTTAAGTAAAAATATAGTATTAATCTCATTAACTGTTATGTGTAACTTAATGTTAACTGTGGCTATAATACACCTGCTGCCCAAGTGTAGTCATGTGTTTTATGTTTCCAAAAGAATTCATATAAGGTTGTAAGAAAAGGTTTGGAGTTGCCATCTAATTAATCTTTTGTTATTAGGTTGGTAAATATACATTGGGATCAAAGGAATGTGGATAGGCAATTCATGGTAGGCCAGAAAACAAATAATAATAATTATTATTATTATTATTAAGTAAAAATAAATTATATTACATTTGACAATATTTTGTGTCACCGTCTTTTCTCCTGAAAAAATCAAAATGAAGATAATATTTTCAGCTGCTGAAAATAAGCTTTTCCAACTTACACCCTAGCAATGGTGGCATTGTGATTATTAGGAAAATTAATCTGTGGATGGATGACTGGATTGTTGGATTTCAAATAAGCAGGGGCTGAGACAACATAAATAAGGTTGTAATAAGCTAAATTATGAAAAGAAACTGTCATTAGAAAAATTATTAGTAATGTTAAATTACTCATTACTGGAGACGTGCCCAACACGTACTAGCATATAAAACCATAAAACGTTCATATAAGTGCCAAAATAACTTTACTTTTGATTTAATGTGTACTTTTCATTTTGAATAAGTAAACTGTATATTTACATTTTGGATGTAGGCTATCATTATACGTTTAATTTATTTTCTCAAACGTCGCAGAGTTGTCATATTAAAAAAAACAGGTCGCCCTAGATATTACCACGGTCCACGACATATTTCTGGGTTTGGGTCACTCAGGTAGGCTATAACGTAACCAGCCGCTGAATCACACAGCACGTGAATAATATGACGTTGTCGGTCATCGACGTCAACTCGATCAGCACGTGAAGGAATTATGAGAATGCAAGACGCAGCCTATTGAAGGCACAGTATAGTCGTGAACTGTCGGCAACAACTACAGTTCTCATTATTAAGGTTTGTAAATTGGCGGGACAGGAGCCTTTTCCTGTGAAAGCTCGTTAGTTCAGGGCTGCGTTTCCTAAAAGCATCGCAAACCTAAATTGATCGTAGAACCATTGTCATCAATGGAGCTACGATCCGCTTACGATGCTTTAATGGGTTCATAATGCCACCACGTGGACCTATACTTCCACATTTCTCTTTATATATGAAAAACGTCGAAGAAACAACTATTTAACTTTACTCGTACAGAAATACGGTTAACGATTATAGCTTATCCTAATTTCAACGTGTTTTGCCCCGGCATTATAGTGTTGTAGTTTTGAGTACTATAATGAGAGATCAACATCTCTTTATGATACGCAAACATTTTTAGCTTCAGTGAACAGTTGCTCACATCTGGAGTCGAAAAGGGACGCAGTAATCCGGATCATAACCACACTGCGCTGTTAAACAGGCCTGTTAGAGGTCACCTTACCTCCGATGTGCTGCTTGGAACTCCGGCTGCTGTGGGTTTCTATAGGATCCACAACACAAAGACGAAGCTTTTTTCACAGACAGTGGGCTGCTTAAAAAAAATGCTCTGTCCTAACCGGATCGAAACCCGATGCTATATGTGCCTACATCAAACACCCTTATCATAATTTCAATATTTCAAGAAAAATCAAGCGCATCTTACACACTGATCACTGCTGTAGCAGTATGTAGCTCAATATATCCGTATGAGAAAATCTGACATGCTAACGCAGCTAGCTAGCTCTTGTTCCCCTTATACAAACAACAATACTTTCCTGCAATCGAATAGATCGATGTTAAGGTATCAAAAAAGATCGATCATGCACTAATTGAGTATCAAGACTAACTATGTAAGCAACGGTGAAGTGACTTATTCAGGCCCTTACACACCTTGTGAGCTACGGAAGCCTAATTTAAGAAGTTGCTTCGATCAGGAAAGCTAACTGCATGCTAGCAGCTCGAGAATAAAACTGGTAGAAGAGAAACCAACGTCAATCGTGTCACCGACGGGGGTGGGAACAGGCTCATTCCGCCTGCCCAGGTGAAAAAGACGTAGTATTAAATGTATTAAAAATATACTTGAAATTCAAGTAGTATGTTTATAATACATTTGTATTCCCAACATGCTTATTTGAAGTGCATTAAAAATATATTGAAATGCATTTTAATATATTTCTAAAAAGTATATAGAAGTACTTTTGTATTAAATATATGCTTAGTTATACTCCTAGAAATATGCTAAACACAAACATATTTTTAATGTATTTATAAAAAAATTATACTAGAAATACGTTGGTAATAAATATATGCTCAATTACACTTTTAAGGAATATGCTAAACACAAGCATATACTATATTTCTAAAAAGTATAGTAGAAATACTATGTTAATAAATATATTCTTAGTTACACTTTTAAGGAATATACTAAACACAAGCATAGTTTTAGTGACGTTTTAGTGTATTTACAGAAAACATAGGCTATGTTACCCTTACTTAAAGTATTTTTTATGTGTACTTTGTGTAAGAACATAAAATGCTTACACTTTTAGTAGGTTTTTAATGTACTTTATATTGCAGTAGTTCTACACATGGTTATATTTTAAATAGCCTATTTATGTATTTATAATTTTAATATTTGGAAAAGTATGATATTTTGAAAAACATTTTTAACATTTACAATGTACAAACCTGTCAAATATTATTAACCATTGCAATATTTAAAATATGTTGTTTAATATGGGTTATGCTATTTTGGTTGATTAGGCTGTTGTTCAGTATGATACATTAATTGTTATAAGCTAGGTGTTTATAAATTTGTTCAAGCTTGATGCCTTCCCAGATAGCAAAAATCATTTGGGCCAGATCTGGTCCAGACCCATCGGACGTTCTGGACCAGATCCGCGTAACGGACTCGGGCCTGTGTCTTTTGGCACAACGGGCCAATACCGGCATGGATCCAGTTTTTCCGTATCTGGACCAGAACTGGGCCAGCTCCAGACCAGATGCGGATTCCTTTATGGTGATTTGGCCCAAATGTGAGCAGGATCTGATCCAGTACCATGCCGGATCTGGGCCAGCTCATTTTGTGTATTTATATGTGTATTTATATGTGTATTTATATATATATAGACCTTCATACAAACACACACACAAATAAGTTGTATACATATCTAGAATTCAAACACAATTTGTTTATTTGTACAGTGCTTTTCACAATACATATTCCAATACAGCTTTACAGAAAATGCATTTAAAAAGAGTATTGCATTAAAAAGTTACAAATAAAAAGAGTAATGTCCATATGTCACAGTATTTGTACAGTTCCCAGATAATACAAATCATACAAGTAGATAATGACTATTCAAGTAGAAATGATAAATACCTTTAAAGCAATGATTACAAGCATCTTACCCAGACAGCAAGGAGTGTTGGCCCAGATCCGGCCCACAACTGGCCCACATGGATTTCACACGGGCCAGATGTGGGCTGGATCTGGGCCAAAACTATGTTGCTGTCTGGGTACATAATACATAATTAAATATCTTTTTTTTTCTAAAGGTATAATACGAAGGTCTTAGACAACAAACAGTTTAAAGAACTGATTTAGATGTATAGACAATTACTGTCCTGAACACTATTAAAACAATATTCATATTAAAACAATTGAATTACTACACAAAACATATTTTACTACACTACATCTGTTCTTTTGATAATTTTTGCATCAAAATCAAAATTAAAGTTAATTTAAAACTACCCCAAGTAGTATAAGTCTCTACTTCTAGTGCTTACTGTACATAATATTCACCAAGCTTAAAACAGTGCTACACAATGAGAATGAGAAGAATCTGAATAATTAACACAGCGAAATTTTAAATCACAGGAAAAGGTCTTACAAATGTGTGTCACCATTGTGTGCTTGAGTTGGTTCTAGTTGTTCAAGTCTTCTGCTATGCCGTTTTTGAGGTAAATGTGAGCCCTCCATCTGACTCCACAGCTTAAAGACAGTTCCCCCCTTTTCGTTGTCTCTAGAAAAAAAATATATTAAATATCTTTTTAATATTAAAATATTAATATTAAATATTATACATACACGCATACATACATACAGTACATATATACACAAACACACACGTAAGGTCAAAAGTTTACATACACCTTGCAGAATCTGCAAAATGTTAGTTATTTTACCAAAATAAGAAGGATAAGACATTTACATATTGTCCACAAGAGAAAAAAATTGTTGAATTTATAAAAAGGACCCCATTGTTTACATCCACTTGATTCTTAATACTCTGTTGTTCCCTGAATGATTCACAGCTGTGTGTTTTTGTTTAGTGATGGTTGCTCATGAGTCCCTTGTTTGTTCTGAACAGTTAAACTGTCTGCTGTTCTTCAGAAAAATCCTTCAGCTCCCACAAATGCTGTGCTTTTCCAACATTTTTGTGTATTTGAATACTTTCCAGCAGTGACTGTATGATTTTGAGATCCATCTTTTCACACTGAGAACAACTGAGGGACTCATATGCAACTATTACAGAAGGTTTAAACGCTCACTGATGCTCCAGAAGAAAAAATAATGCATTAAGGGGGTGAAAACTTTTTGAATTTGAAGATCAGGGTAAATTGAACTTATTTTGTCTTGTGGGAAACATGTAACCCAGACAGCAACATAGTGTTGGCCCAGACCGGCCCATCGATTTCACACGGGCCAGATGTGGGCCGGATCTAGGCCGACACTGCTTGTTGTCTGGGAAGTATCTTCTGTAGCTCCTGAAGGGCAGTACTAAATGAAAAAATATTTAGGCAAAATAAGAAAAATGTACACCTTCATTCTGTTTAAAAGTTTTCACCCCCTTAATGTATCGTGTTTCCTTCTGGAGCATCAGTAAGCGTTTTTCACTTCCAGTTCTTGTTGATTATATAATTATAAAATGATTGTACACAAAATTAATAATAGTTATTATGATTGATGTGGTTTGGAACTGGTAAAAGTGCTTAAAAAAATATGATCAGAATATTGAATCGCCTAAGAATTATGCACACACTGTATATGCTTTTCCACATCATAAATGTTATCCATGGTTAGCATTTTTTAATTGCCCTGTAATCGAGTAATTTTGTCCTGCTTTGTGTGTAACAAAGATAATGTTCATTCTGCTTACTGCCCATAGGTGTGAAGTATAATAACTGATATAACAGAGAAGAAAAGCAAGGGGAAACTGTGCCACCTGTTTTATATATTAAAAAAATACACAACTAATTGCATATTACACAGATATGTTATGAATGTATTTGTTTAATTTAGAATTACAAAGCAAGGAAGGCAAAGCTTAAGCCTTACACATAAGAGTCACAGTTTATTAACATGCTCCACTGTGGAAATTAGTGCATGGGACATCAGTGTCATACACACACTTCCTTTAATCACCGACTTAAGATGAAAAAGGGTTTGTACCCAAATGACACACAGACTATAGCATTGCTAGAGGACTATGACTGTCGTAACAACTATATTGTTCAGGATGAGTGTGAAGTTATTTGAAGGAGCATTTCTCCAGAAAGCTGCAATTCAAAATCGGCCCTAACAAACAGTATGTTTTGAACAGCACAAGTTGTAATATTATCAGGCACTCATTATTATCAATACTCAATTATAAATTGTGGTATTCAAATAGCTTGAATAACTCAAACTCCACTGAAAACTTAAAAAAAAAAAAAAAATGGACTCACCTTACTATTTGACAGTCCCGGCTCTCAGGTGGAACCTGAAATTGAAACAGATCGTTATATAGTATTGCTGGACAATTTCTCAGTTCATTTACCCAATTAACATGGAGCATACCGTTAACAGAAATAAAAGCATATTTTGGCAAAGATTTTTTAAATAAAAACCATACCAAACAATATAATTTAATACATGTCTGTCTCCTCAGTGCCCGTCTATTTCTATCGGTCAGGATGTGCTTGAAAGCGTTCTGCCTGCTTATTCAAGGGGACTGGGCTGGTCAAAAGTTTGGACATATTACTGTTTTTAATGTCCTTGAAATAAGTCTCTTATGCTCATCAAGCCAGCATTTATTTGATCAAAAATACAGAAAAAAAAAAAAACTAATATTGTGAAGTATTAAAAATAATTAAATGACATAAAATAATGGTTTTCTATTTTAAGATACTTCAAAATATAATTTATTTTTGTGATCAAAGCTGAATTTTCAGCATCATTACTCATCTTCAGTGTCACATGATCATTCAGAAATCATTATAATATACTAATTTGATACTCCGTTATTATCGATGTTGGAAACAGTTGTGCTGCTTAATTTTTTGGGAACCCCTGTGATAGTTTTTTCAGGATTTATTGATGAATAAAACGTTAAAAAGAAAAGCATTTATTTATTCAGCTTTTTCATCACAGAAATAAATTATATTTTAATTACAATTTTAAAAGTAATTATCAGTTAAAATATGTTTTTTTTAATGAATATATTGTAAAACATAATTTATTCCTGTGATCAAAGCTGAATTTTCAGTGTCACATGATCCTTCAGAAATCATTCTAATATTATTATTTGCTGCTCAAGAAACATTTCTGATAATTATCAGTTGAAAAACAGTTATGCTCCTTAATATATGCAGAAACCAGGTTATACAACCATTCAAATGTTTGGTGTGTTATTTAATAGAAATGACTGTTTTTATTTAGCAAATAGACATTAAATTGATACAAGTAAAAACATTTATAATGAAGCAAAAAATATTTTTCAAATAAATGATGTTCATTTTGTAGTTACTATGGTTTTACTGCAAAAACCATAGTTAAACCATGGTTACTACAAAAAAAAACCATGGTTAATTTTCGTAAGGGTAATTATACGTAATTAACGAATTTGAACTTAATTACTTAATTTAAACTTCAGTAATTTTGACTGCTTCTATTAAAATTTAATTTATGATTTCTGCCTGATAATTAGTCATGGTGAGCTAGCAGTGTTAACGTTTAAGTGCTAACCCTCAAGGCTGCATGCATTTATTTGATCAAAAATAAAATTTAAAAAAGTAATGTTGTGAAATATAATTTGAATAAATTTTAAAATGTAACTTGTTCCTGTGAATTTTCAGCATCATTACTGCAGTCTTCAGTGCATGATCGTTCAGAGATCATTCTAACATGTTGATTTAGTGCTGGATTTTTATTGAACTGTCTATTCATCAAATAATCATAAAAATGTTTCCAGAAAATGTTAAGCAACAAAAACTGTTTTTTTTTTTTTTTTTTTACATCTAATAATAATAATAATAATAAATATAGCTGCAAGCAGCAATGACGGGGCCAAGCACTCCAGAAGCAAGCAACAGACCAACTGCAGAAATTGGTAATTGAAGCCATTTTAGGATGTTTTTAGTCAAAACCGTAGAAAAATCATATATAAATCTACAGCAATATGATTTATTGGCTTATCATGTTTGACCGATAGGTGGCGCTGTTATCAAATCGATGTGGAGTGTTCTGTGTGAGGTGACAATGGCACACACACAGTTTGGTGTCAATATGCCAAAGCATTGCAGAGATACAGTCTCAACTGTCATTTTGGCATCATGCCTCAAATTCGTTGCTGTGGTATGCGAAAACGGTTTTGTCTATCGACACGAAATCCATAACTTTCGGTCAGCATGGTCTGAAGATGATATGATTCAAATTTGGTGAAAATCGAACAAACGGTTTAGGAGGAGTTCGAAAAAGTATGTTTTCAACATAAATAAAAATGGCGGAAAGGAAGTTCGGCATATTATGACATAATTGGTATGTATGTTCTCGGCATGACCCAAGGAATAATTTGAGACCAGTTTCATTACAATCGGCTAATGCAGTCAAAAGTTATTAGCATTTATAGAAATTTCATTATTAATGATTAATGAATGGCTTATTACTCTTGACCGATAGGTGGCGGCGTTACCAAACTGACGTAGCGTGGTCAGTGTGAGATGACAATGTCACGTACAAAATTTGGTGCGAATATCTCAAAGTTTTGCTAAGATACAGCCTCAGATGCAGTTTGGCCTCTTTCCAGCAAATTCGTTGATGCGCTAAACGGAAACCGTTTCATATATCGACACAAAATCCATAACTTTTTGCCAGCAAGGTTTGAAGATGATCCGAGTCAAATTTGGTGAAAATCGGACTTACGGTCTAGGAGGAGTTCGAAAAAGTAGGTTTTCAACATGAATCAAAATGGCGGACAGGAAGTTCAGCCAATTATTTTAAAATTGGTATCGATGTTCTCGGCATGACCGAAGGAATCTATCAACATAAGTTTGATTACAATAGGCTAATGTAAGCAAAAGTTATTAGCATTTTTAGAAATTTCATTATAACTTTTGACCAAAAGGTGGCGCTGTCCCCAAACTTTTTGAGTACCATCAGGGCATGGTGCCGAAGAAACACAACGAGTTTCGTAACGATAGGTTAATGCGTTCGTAAAATATAGCATTTTTCGACAAAATTCAACATGGCCGACGCCCAAAATGGCTGACATGGGAATATTGGACATGGTTGGACTCGGCATGATGCACCGAATCCAATGAGGCCATTTTTGTGATTTTTAGCCAAATCACTCACAAGTTATAAGCAAAAATATGCATTTTTCATATCTCCTGACCACTAGGGGGCACAGTGCCGAAACACTGCAGGTCGCCTTAGGTCATGCTTGTTATAACACACACCAAGTTTCTTCTTAATACGCCAAACCATTGCGGAGATATAGCATCAGATCCATTTTTACGTGTTTTTCGACAAATTCATTAATGTGCTATTCGAGAACGCTTGTACGAATCGACTTGAATTCCATAACTTTTTGCCTCCATGGTCTGTAGATGATCTGAGCCAATTTTGGTGAGAATCGTACAAACCGTCTAGGACGAGTTCGACAAAGTAGGTTTTACAAACAATTAAAAATAGTAAAAAAACTAAACCTTACGATTTTTTAATTCTGGTCTTCATTCGACTCGGTATGAACCAAGGATTCAGAGAAAAAATAATTGTAATTTTGTGGCTTACGGTTCAACAGTTATTAGCATTTAAAAAGTGCAAATTTGGACAAGTGGTGGCGCTACAGAGTTTGAGCTAGAGACGCCAATTTTGCTGTGGTTACTATTGACACTGTCCTCTATCAGTGTGCCAAATTATACAACTTTCCCGCAATCGGTTCTATGGGCTGCCATTGACTTTGCGGCGGAAGAAGAAGAAGAAGAAGAAGAAGAAGAAGAAGAAGAAGAAGAAATCTAACGATTTCAATAGGTGCCTACGCACCTTCGGTGCTTGGCCCCTAAATATAGCTGCAAGCAGCAATGACGGGGCCAAGCACTCCAGAAGCAAGCAACAGACCAACTGCAGAAATTAGTAATTGAAGCCATTTTAGGATGTTTTTAGTCAAAACGGCTGAAAAATCATATATAAACCTACAGCAATATGATTTATTGGCTTATCACGTTTGACTAATAGGTGGGGCTGTTATCAAATCGATGTGGAGTGTTCTGTGTGAGGTGAGAATGGCACACACAAAGTTTGGTGTCAATATGCCAAAGCATTGCAGAGATACAGTCTCAACTGTGATTTTGGCATCATGCCTCAAATTCGTTGCTGTGGTATGCGAAAACGGTTCTGTCTATCGACACGAAATCCATAACTTTTGGTCATTATGGTCTGAAGATGATATGATTCAAATTTGGTGAAAATCGGAGAAATGGTTTAGGAGGAGTTTGAAAAAGTATGTTTTCAACATAAATCAAAATGGCGGAAAGAAAGTTCGGCTTATTATGACATAATTGGTATGTATGTTGTCGGCATGACCTAAGGAATAATTTGAGACCAGTTTCATTACAATCGGCTAATGCAGTCAAAAGTTATTAGCATTTATGGAAATGTCATTATTAATGATTAATGGATGGTTTATTACTCTTGACCAATAGGTGGCGCCGTTACCAAACTGATGGTGCTTGGTCAGTGTGAGGTGACAATGTCACGTACAAAATTTGGTGCGAATATGTCAAAGTTTTGCTGAGATACAGCCTCAGATGCAGTTTGGCCTCTTTCCAGCAAATTCGTTGATGCGCTAAACGGAAACCGTTTCATATATCGACACAAAATCCATAACTTTTTGCCAGCAAGGACTGAAGATGATCCGAGTCAAATTTTGTGAAAATCGGACTTAGGGTCTAGGAGGAGTTCGAAAAAGTAGGTTTTCAACATGAATCAAAATGGCGGACAGGAAGTTCAGCCAATTATTTTAAAATTGGTATCGATGTTCTCGGCATGACCGAAGGAATCTATCAACATCAGTTTGATTACAATAGGCTAATGTAAGCAAAAGTTATTAGCATTTTTAGAAATTTCATTATAACTTTTGACCAAAAGGTGGCGCTGTCCCCAAACTTTTTGAGTACCATCAGGGCATGGTGCCGAAGAACCACAACGAGTTTCGTAACGATAGGTTAATGCGTTCGTAAAATATAGCATTTTTCGACAAAATTCAACATGGCCGACGCCCAAAATGGCTGACATGGGAATATTGGACATGGTTGGACTCGGCATGATGCACCGAATCCAATGAGGCCATTTTTGTGATTTTTAGCCAAATCACTCACAAGTTATAAGCAAAAATATGCATTTTTCATATCTCCTGACCACTAGGGGGCACAGTGCCGAAACATTGCAGGTCGCCTTAGGTCATGCTTGTTATAACACACACCAAGTTTCTTCTCAATACGCCAAACCGTTGCGGAGATATAGCATCAGATCCATTTTTGCGTGCTTTTCGACGAATTCATTAATGTGCTATTCGAGAACGCTTGTACGAATCGACTTGAATTCCATAACTTTTTGCCTCCATGGTCTGTAGATGATCTGAGCCAATTTTGGTGAGAATCGTACAAACCGTCTAGGACGAGTTCGACAAAGTAGGTTTTACAAACAATTAAAAATAGTAAAAAAACTAAACCTTACGATTTTTGAATTCTGGACTTCATTCGACTCAGTATGAACCAAGGATTCAGAGAAAAAATAATTGTAATTTTGTGGCTTACGGTTCAACAGTTATTAGCATTTAAAAAGTGCAAATTTGGACAAGTGGTGGCGCTAGAGAGTTTGAGCTAGAGACGCCAATTTTGCTGTGGTTACTATTGACACTATCCTCTATCAGTGTGCCAAATTATACAACTTTCCCGCAATCGGTTCTATGGGCTGCCATTGACTTTGCGGCGGAAGAAGAAGAAGAAGAAGAAGAAGAAGAAATCTAACGATTTCAATAGGTGCCTACGCACCTTCGGTGCTTGGCCCCTAATAATAAATCTAACGATTTCAATAGGTGCCTACGCACCTTCGGTGCTTGGCCCCTAATAATAATAATAAGAAGAAGAAGAAGAAGAAGAAGAAGAAGAAGAACCATTACTGATAACTGAGCACCAATAAAAATCCAGCACTAAATCAACATGTTAGAATGATCTCTGAACGATCATGCACTGAAGACTGCAGTAATGATGCTGAAAATTCACAGGAACAAGTTACATTTTAAAATTTATTCAAATTATATTTCACAACATTACTTTTTTAAATTTTATTTTTGATCAAATAAATGCATGCAGCCTTGAGGGTTAGCACTTAAACGTTAACACTGCTAGCTCACCATGACTAATTATCAGGCAGAAATCATAAATTAAATTTTAATAGAAGCAGTCAAAATTACTGAAGTTTAAATTAAGTAATTAAGTTCAAATTCGTTAATTACGTAGACCTCTGGGCCGTTTTCTTCATGTTAGCTAGGGATGGCTGACGCGAAACTGACATTTCGACACGGTGTCGAGATCCCGAAGCGCAGATGTTTCGAAACACTGCTCCGAAGCACCCATGTCACGTGACTAAGGCGATTTCGAAACACCCATGTCACGTGACGAAGGCGATCGAAGCATCAGGGCGTGTCACAAGTGTTTCGAGACTTGGCATACCCGCCGAATCTGCGTTTGATTGACAGGGTCGGTAACAAATCCCACAATCTGTCTCAACCTAACTCCCACAAAGTAGAAAAGTGGAGTTAACGCATCTTCACTTCGTGGGTTTTTGTGAGAGGATTTTTTCAAAGGCTGGAGAAATTACATGTAAAAAAAGAAGTAGGCTAAGTCCATCAACAGCAGAACAATTAATATTTTTAAATAAAAATCTCTATATGTAAAAAAAAAAGTGTCTTGATGTACTTTAATGTATATTTTTCATTACCAAAATAACACTTACTTATTCACAAAGAGTTCATTCAGAGGTTAGACTGATGTTTCAACACATTACAAGAACAGAACAATAAAAACACACATTTTAATTATTTTGGCAAGATGACTGCGGAGCAGTGTTTCTGATATCAGTGAGCACGGAGTGGAGTGATTATTAGATCAGAGATGGCAGGATTCGAACCCAAGGTGACAGCATTCCAGTCGAACACACTAACCACTCTCCCAAATCACTTAGTGGATCAATTAACATAACATAGGTTATAAATCGTCAATTCGCTTAACTACTTCTTTGTCGACGCTGTTTCAGAGCAATACTTGAAAGTGGCCACTAGGTGTCACCGTAGAGACGGGTGTCGAAACGTTTCGAAGCCTCGACACATTTGCTTCGACTGCTTCAGTGTTTCACGAAGCCTCGCTTTGCCCACCACTAATGTTAGCAAGTCCTCTGATAACACAGGCCTAAAGTGTTCGCTGGTCCAACACCGATCTAAGGAGCAATAAAAACACCAAACCTTTAAGTTATGGAGTACACAACATAATAAGAAATTCATTTGTTAGTAGAACAGTGTGATAACAAGGTGTGACATACCTTGGTGAAGCTTTTGAAGATAACAGCGTACAGTCCGTGCCTCTATCGTCTTGACGTCTTCTTCTATCAAGGTAGAGGTCTGCATTCCCGCGGGAACCGCGGGACCCGACCAGATTTCTTGCGACGTGGCATTAAATTCCTGAATAAAACGCGGTTGCGGTCGGTAACTCTGGTGCAGTTTGAACGGGAGCGGGCGGTCTAACAATATCCCGTTCCCGACGTCTTTTCAGAGCAGCATATCTGCGCTTTATCCAAGCACCGGTACAGCCTGCACTGGACTGTTATGCACGCGCTGCACGCATGAACCAGTGCTTCGTTTTATTTGCGAGGTCTGTGCGCAGCATGTGCATAACGATGCTCAGAGCAGGCTAGCCTACCAGTGGCGATGAATATACGGCCCGCAGACAGATAGGCAGGTTGTCGATGAGTGACATAGCAGAATAAAGATGGAGAAAAGTGTGGATGCGCTGCCCTGGAAGACGGCTCAACTCGGTTTTGTTTATAATTTGCTTAGCCTATAATTTTAAATGACAGATGTTGAATTAATTTATTTATTTTTCTTCCGCAACACTTTTCCTAGGCTACTGTTTACAGCAAGATGTTAAACGAATTTTTTGATAAGACGAATAAAATTATAATAGGCCATTTTTGTACAACCTACTTTTTTTTTTGCTCTGCGACACTTCCTGTTGTGTTGTAAAGGTTAAACGAATTGTATCCTGACAAGACAAATAAAAATAAGGAATACAATTTTTGTACATTTTTATTTTCTCTGTGACACTTTTTTTCCCTACTGTGTTGGCAGCAAAATTTTAAACGAATTTCGTGTCTTAAGACACAAAATTCGTTTAACATTTTGCTGTCAAAAAAAAAGATCTCTTCACAAGACGAATAAAATAACAAATAATTTTGTGCACACTACACTTTTATTTGTTAGCTATCTCCCAGCTAACCATAATAGGTGATTGTTACGTAACTGCAACGTAATTTGACGACCAAACTTTCGTTGTGACAACGTAACTAGTACGTTGTGACAACCGGAAAAGTGAAATTCCCGGATACGTTGCTACAACGTAACTTCGTGACGTCGCCAGTAAGTAATCACGATGTTGTGACAACCGGAAAAGTGAAATTCCCGGATACGTTGCTACAACGTAACTTCGTGACGTCGCCAGTAAGTAATCACGATGTTGTGACAACGTCGTGTGCTGGTACAAACTTGGTCATTTTCAGGGCGGACAGTTTGTGTCCTCATTTGCCCAATAAAGACTAAATATTTTATGAATGATGGACGCACACTCAATTAGGCAAATCCAGCTCTTTTATTTTGTTTTTGAAAACAGTACACATTATTATATTAATAGAAATGGAACAAAACAAAACATAGAACTCCATTTCTACAGTAGGCCTACTGGCAGACGATCCTAAAAAAACAACAAAAGAACAAGTTAGTCGTTTTCATTTTAACTTTTAAATAAGAGTTAAGTGTTACAAGGCTAGTCTTAAAAAAAAGAGAAACGAAGGCATAAGAATCTACTGAAAACGTGCCACGTAAGATAACCAGTGATCCTCAACGTTGTCAGAACGTCCTCATTACTAACTGGCAACGTCACAAAGTTACGTTGTAGCAACGTATCCGGGAATTTCACTTTTCCGGTTGTCACAACGAAAGTTTGGTCGTCAAATTACGTTGCAGTTACGTATTATGGTTAACTTATTTACGTTGCCACTAAGTCGCAATTACCTACGACTAAAGTTTGGTCTTCATACAGTGTTGTCCTAAATCATTTTATAACTGTTCAATGTCACGAGATTGCATAGTAGCCTACTGGTGATGACTAGTTTAAAAGTCTATATTAAGTTGTGTTGCAAATTATCTTTACCTCCAATTCATAAACTGGCCTTACGGTTCCAAACGGCGTAATGATACCTTTCAAGGGCACTCAGCACATTTTAATAGTTTCGTTTTTTCTGCAGTCGAAGAAAGAAGCCTAATGTGTCAGTGATTCTCTCATTTTAAAGATTATCAAGAATTATTTTATTTTCCCTGAATATTCAGTTGTTTATGTCCCTTTTTTATATTTGCATACAGTACATCTATTGTGTCTAGAATTATTGTAGCAAAACTGAGCACCTACACTATGAGCATGGAATGTGTATTTGTAGAGAATATTTCAGTACAGTCATCAAGTAAATGTTTTAGGAGTTGCAAAATTATATTTAGTTTCTTTCTCTCTCACAAACCAACATAACTTTCTCAAAATCTTCACTGCAGGTGCATAAATCCTATTCTTCAAATCACAAATGCAGGGATATATTTAATTTTTCCAGAATTTAACTGTGGTATTTGTAGATAAGTTCATGTTGGAATGACCTCCTTATCTCAATTCAAGCAGCTTTAGCTTTGAGTCTTTAGCCATTTTCAAAAAATGTCTAAAGACACATCTTTTTCATCAACACCTGACCAATTAATGCTATAACTTACCAATTCTATTCAGTTTGATCGAATTTCAAATTCTAATCAAGCGTGAAAGTGGGATCTCACATTCTGATATGTCATGTGAAATCTCACATATAAGTTCTCATTCTTACAGTTGTGGTCAGAATTATTGGCACCCTTAGTAAATATGATCAAAGAAGCCTGTAAAAATAAATCTGTACTGTTTAAAATGTCACAGATCTGCCTGGAAGAGGATGTGTGTCCATATTATCTATATGCAAGGTGAGGAGGATAGTTTGAGTGGCCAGTGACTCTCCAAAGATCTCTTGTCAGGTGGGCTTCAAACTGACCAAGCATTATAGGAGAGACTCAGAGCTGTTACTGTGGCAAAAGGAGGTTGCAAAAAGTACTGAATAAAAGGGTGCCATTAACTGTGGCCTATGTGTATTAGAGAAAAAAAAATACTCCTAATGAGCTTCCCCTACCCCTTTTTGATCTTTTATCAAAAAGGATTGACAATGCAGATTTATTTTCACAGGCTTCTTTGTTCATATTTACCAAGGGTGTCAATAATTCTGACTATGACTGTATATATGCAAATGTGCAAAATTAGTTCATGACTTTACATTTTTTATTTGGGTGTGTGAATGTGTTTTGCCCCGCATTCACATGAGTTTCTTAATTTTTTATTTGTAGAATATGATTTGTGCACCTCAGAATTTTAAATGATGTAACTGTTGTGTTGTGTTTGTTAGAGAGAAAGAGTAAAAAAAACATTTGTAACTCCTAAAAAAATAAATAAAAAACTGTTTAAATTTACTACCTGTAATACGCATGTGTCTATTCTTTACAACTACAAATTCCACTGTCACAGGTGCTCAGTTTTACTATAATAATACCTTAGAACATAATACCAATAATACTATAGAACATGGTAGTAGTCAGCCATCTATGCAAAAGCAGAGAGGTCAGTGTGGTGTACTGTAGATACAGCTGTCCAGGTCAACATCTGATGTACTGATGTCTTCAACTGGGAATCCATAAAAACCTGCAATAAAAATAGTACAGTTCAAAATTACAAAAGTACATTGATAAAACTGTATTTTCATAGTGGATCATTTAATGAAGTCACTATATTGCCTTTTTAAATGATCTCATTAATAACTTCGCTAAATAATATTATTGTTATAATAAATAACATTGCCAACCTTATGAGAAAGGCATGTAACAGCGTTTTAGGTTCATTTACAGTCATTTACATTTGCATCATAAATACATACTCAGTCCCAAAGTGATTAGTAAATGTGGTAAAAAGATTTCCAGACTGATTAATAATTTAATAATAGTAGTATATATAAAAAAATGAATAAAATAGAGAAAAGGGAGAAACACAGCTGAACCCTCCATCTAAATCTTCTCAAACAAGTCAAAGGAGTATTAGTTCCTGTTCAAAAGTTATAGTACACAGGACAAAGAAATGAGGCATACAATCACCCCCTAAACCTTTTGCATCATCTGGCAGAGTTTTTCACAAATAAATGTGACCTGTGCTGGCAAAATGAGTCTGAAATGCACACGAGCTAATTTCGAGTCACAGGCAAAAGAAGTGAAAGATGTTGATTTTGGTCGAATTTGAGGTTTTCACAAAAATGAGTTCATTAAGCCCTCTTCTAGCGATTCCAATGCTCCAAATAGTATTTAAACATCTAAATATATCTTTATTTGCATGTTTTCTGAGAGGAGTACCTTTTCTCCACTCGCTTCTCGTGCTGACTGTCATCTGAAGTGAGCGCATAACGGCGCTTCTGACGGCGTGCGATCCCGATAAATATACACAGAATTACAGTATTTAAGTATTAACGCATAATCTGTTATGTCTTAAATGATCATAAACAGTGACTCATTTTTTTAAATTTGTTCATTTTGACTCATTTTGCCAGCACAGGTCACAAATGGTGAAATCTCGATACAAGTAATTCAGAGAACAGGTAAACCTTGTTCATTTACATTTATTACCAACACTGTAACAATACAAAGCTGGTTGAAAATCTGCAAACTTACCTTTTAGGGCAATGATTACAATATAAGGATTATTTGGCAGCTTTGTATGTTCATCTAGTTGCCATCATCTGAAGTCTTTGTGAGTGCTGGCGTCTTCTGAAGTCTTCACACGGCAGGCTGGATCCAAACTGGAACTGGTGTAATCTCTAGTAACATTGGGATGGACATCCCAAGATATAAACAGGAAAGCAAAAGGAGAAAGATTATAATAGCTGCTGTTATTATTTCAGACAAAAGATTATTTCATCACATATAACTGAAGTACAAGGTTATGAGATTTTTTCTGTGTGAATATGTTAAAATGTAATTTGGAGTTGTGTCACTGGTGTTACCGTTTAACAAAAACCATTTATTTTGAAATAAAAATCACACTGATGACATCACTTGACTTCCTCCTTCCTATTTCCTGAAGATCTATGAAGAAAGGCCTATGATAAGTCCACTGTCTCTTATCAGTTATCAGAAATTTTCTCATTTATCTCACGATTTCATATGAAGCTTTTAGTTGAAGTCACTGGTATGATCTACTTTATTGTTAGGGAATTGTAAAAAACTAGAATACAAAGGGATTAAACTACTTAATTTAGTGAGTATAACATTTTTTTAAATAAATTCAGCCTTTGTGAGCATTAGCCATATGGTTCATTGTGCCTGGGAGATGTTGTCCGACAGGAGGTCCGCTCTAAGTCTGGGGTGCAGGCCATCAACATGGAAGAATGTAGGAACATAACAAGCAATTTGTCACAGAGCCAACAATATTTAGTATACAATGCCAGCCAGGTTTATTACAAGGAACCAAGCTAGAGCAGGTGAAATGTAGAAAAGAGAAAGAAGAATATGCAGAAAATATTTTTTTAACATAACAATTTGCTTCTAGGTTTACTTATTTAATATTGCTCATACTTCTTACTTGTGGATGTCAAAGCCCTCTTAAAATGTTAAGAAGCTTCACCTGTTCACTTGTGTTCCTTACTTCTCCGTCTGCGGCTCCCTTCAGAAATTGTGAAATCTTGGAGCCTCCCATGTTGCTGTGATTTTTTTCTTCTTCTGAAATCACAGAACAGTTTATCATCAACATTTGTTTACCATGAGAGATCAAAATACGTTTGAACTAGATTCAGTTCCCGCTGATGTAAGTGACGTCACCGATTAACGGTACAGTGTAGGCTATATGTTTATGTTAAATAAATAAGCCTATTTCCAATCACCCACTGAAAAATTACCAGCTAAACTTTTAAAGAACTGTCAAAACCTCTCATCTACACATGAAGATGCGATTAAAATCCCAAACTTTCAAAAAGAGCTCAGTCTATGGAGTTAGCCTAACGTTACGTCCTCTGAAAACGGCTAAGATGCTAACGGACTCGTAAGAAGACACTAAACCATTTCTATGAACTAATTTCACCAGAAGCGACTCAAATACAAGCAAGAGATGAGTCAGGAATAGTTATATTTAATATTTGTGAGATTTTAGGGACTAAACTTACCGAAAACAGTAAAAACAGCAGCGAGAAACGGAGCTTCCTGCTTGTCAGTCGTTGTGTTGACGCCCCGTTACCATGGCAACTCCCTCCGCTCCAGTGTTCAGCACGCACGCATTTAAAACACGTCACAGTCACGCAGAATTTACATAAATAATCATATAAAATTAGAACATTACATAAATAATTAACTTAATCTAATTAAATTATTATTAAACCATACATTTAATTTATTTAAATGTAGTATTGTGACACTCTGCACGTGACTCACACTTTTTTTTTTTTTTTTTCAAATGAACACTCAACCACCTTATTTTATTAGAAAGCCTTGAATGTAGACCAGGGGTGGGCAATTAATTTTCCTAAGGGGCCACAAGAGAAACTTGGGCAGTTTAGTCGATTCTTTATTTTTTTTTAATAAATAAAATAAAAAATAAATAAATAAAACTGTAAATGAATGAAATTGTCAAGCACAATATTTTATGAACGTTCACAAAAACAGTTGAAATTGTGCATTTCTTTTCCAGTGTTAACTAGCATTACAACTTTGGACAAAAAAAGCAAAGACCATTCAAAGACCAGCATCACATTAGAGCAATTCCAGCGTTATTGACATTACATTCGCAGTCAAAACATAAATTTAATATTAGGCCTTGGATTTTGTGTAATTTCTATTCTTGGGCCATATTGTCCCTTGAACTTAAATATTTGTATTCATTTGTTCTGGTTTTTCTGTTTTTCACCTCTGTCCTTTTTAATACATATTAATTGATAATGTCCTCTACTGCTGTAGTATTTTAGTATTTTGAGAATTACATATCACAAATCAGTGACTATACTTTGAGGGTTTATTTTTTCTTTTTCAGTTTTGTGGTGTGAAGAACTGTGTTATGGTAAATTAAATATGTTAATAAGAGGGTTTCTGTGGTTTGTGGTTTCTGTGTCTTATGCACCATTTCTGTATGAAATAGGTAAACTTATCTAAGTAAACTTTATTTAAACATTTTTGCATATACAATGAACTCCGTTTATACGTGATAAGCCAATATCTATGCATTTAAAATTAGTCAATAACTGATTTTGGTTATTGTCTCAATCCAGTGTGCAAATGTTTAATCAGGTTGAAAAACCATAGACAGAATTGTGATCACTTGTAGATATAATACATAAGGCCAGTTATGCACTTGTTTTGTCTTAATAGGCCAATAGTGTCAATAGTTTTACAAAGCACTAGACAACTGTTGCAGGTGGGTGTTGAATATGCTGAAAGCTTTAGATGTCTGATACATAAAGTCTAAAAGTGTGTGTGTTTTGTTTTTATCCTATCTTGCACATAGCAAATTTATGGTATTCATTTTTCATTGTACACCCTTACAAAAAAACCTGCAGGAATCCTGCAGGAATATTATGCAGTTTTCCTACAGGATTTTCAGCTCATTTTCCTGAAGGAATACCTGCAGGAATTTTATGAAGGAAACAATTATATGCAGGAATTATGTCCTACAGGAATTACAATCAGGTCTATTTAAAACATATAGTTCCTGCAGGATTATTGTGCAGGATAGATATGAAGTTATGCAGGAGTTGCAAATTGTCTTCTGCAAGATACCTGCAGGAGAAATAACTTCACAAGGAAACAATGTATTTTCACAATTTAATTTATTGAAATTGTTAAAGCAGAGCGAAGGAGAGTCCAATTCACAGCCAGAAGGTGGCATCTACTCCATTTTCATGTAAAAAGAAAAGATGCATTGATGTTTTAAAATATGGTGTGTGTGTGTGGTCCTGGTATTCCCAACGTTATGTCTTTTTTTTGGTCCCAATGAGGAAACAAGCTTGTATGTACATTATAAAACCTTGCGTCTATGGAATGCGCCCATAAAACATGAAAACCCAACGTGTGTGTGTGTGTGTGCGCACTGGTTTGGGTGGTTTATGGGGACACAATTTTGACATGGGTATGACAGAGGTATTAAAATGTGAAGGTTTATGAGGACACTGCCTAGGTCCCCATAGTTCAGAAAGCTTAAAAAACACACACATTTTGTACAGTATACAGTTTGTACAGTATAAAAACCATTACGCCTATGGAGAGTCCCCGTAAACAACAAGTGTATGTGTGTGTGTGTTCCACAAATTATTACCTTATTCGTAACTTGTGCTCATCATTTAATTTTTCTCTGAGTGCTGCCCTGATAAACTTTGTTGGAACATTTGGAAATTTCTTCTGTACCGTGTCTGTAAATGCAATTTCACTTATCAATCATTACAATTTTGCACTGTAACATAATGTTTGTGCAAAGAAATAAAAAAAAAGGACATTTAACTCACCCAAGATAAGAATAACTTTGTCTTGATCAAGAGCTGGCTTTGCTGTAGTGTCTTTGTTTGCATTGCTAGCCCTTCCAGACAGCCCATGAGTGGCCAGCGTCTCTCGCCCAAACACTGCCACTGCCAGATCTTTAACCATGGCAGAACATGATGTGCCACCCCGTCCACAACTTGCCAGGACAGTAGGACTAATTCCTAGCCCCTGTGTCTGCAAAAAAAAAAAAAAATTAGTTAAGGACACTAAAATTAAAAGCATGTAACATAGACTACATATATGCTATAAGTGCTATGGCCTGTTAGATTCTTCATTCAAAAAGTTACATCTTTTTCTTTAGTGTACTAACTTTTTTAAAGACAAAGGGTTGTTCATACCAAATTTGGATTCAGTTACAAAAGTAAATTGTACATGAAGTTAACATGCCTTCTACGACTTCTGCACAGCACTGCACATGAATATATATATGAACAAAGAAATATTTTATTATTCACCTTTTCAGGGGGATTTTTGCGGCTTGAATTCTCTTGTGATTTTTGGTTGTTGAGAGTGTCTGTTCCAAGTGTAATGTTCTGGCTCATGGATTCTAGCATTGGAAGAATTTCTTAAAAAAAAATAATAATAATAATAATAAAATTAAAAGTGATTACTAGCAGACAACCACACTGATGGATAAATTGATAAATAGATGGATAGACAGAGAAATACAGATATAAAAAATAATACTTTGTTGCAGAGATATATTCAGGGCACGTAGATTTTCATTTTCTTTCTGTAATCGAAGAATTTCTTGCTGTAGCTGAGTTTCCCTGCTTGACTCTTCAGCTTGACTGTCCATGCTGTTTATCTCTTGCATTAATATAATATTCTTTCTGTGAATGACCTAAAGATGAAAACACAATATTGGCACCTTGGTGTCATTACTATTTGTGATAAAATAAAATAAATAATGAAAAGCAGTAATGTAGCAATTACTTGTTGTTTCAATGGAGGCTCTGCATCAGATGATGGGGACTGAGTTGGAGTGTAAATTTTCTTTTTCTTTGCCACTCTTTTTTCTACATTTGGCACACATGGCTGTTTTCTTTTTTTTCCCTCTAGCCTGAACATCCTCCTCCTGAGGGTTTCTTTGTTCTCTAAAGGGACAAAAATATAAAGTAGGAAACACATATCCTATCACGACTGAGTCTAGTTGTTTGCAGTACTTTTTACCATCAATGTCTATAATTGTGGCTGGTGAACTTTCATCCTCGTAGGCAACATCCACAACATCCCCAAGTTCAAACTTTTTTTTCAGTATGTCCTTTTTAGGAACAATGTCATAGGTGGGTGGCTCCTCCCTCCATTCAACCAGAACCCATGTTTTGCTCATATTCTAAGATAGATAGATAGAGAGATAAATAAATAAACACACACACACAAATATACATATCAATCATTCATCTGTTGCCTTCAGCTCAGCTGACTGTATCCATGACAACAGTGTTACCTTAAGGGCAGCCAGCGCGCTCTCACGGTCTTGTCCAGTGCTGATCAAAATGATTTCTGAGGTAACAAAAAAGTACACTGCCATCAATTATAAGCAGTGAAAATACAAAACAAAAGTCCGTTTTTGTTAACAATGCAAAAAGCTAATTTTATTTCTTAAAATAAGTTTTGATATAGGCGGTAGGCCTTGTACTGGTCTTGCTATAATGTATCCTCGACAGCAAAAAAAAGAAAACAAAATAACATTTTCATTTGTTTTAGTGTTAGAAATACACAGCAATTTAATGATTTAAAAAAGAACAGTAATTTAGAGCACTATAACGATAAAATAATTTAATAAAAGTAGGACTTTACCTTCAGAAGACGGTTGGTGACAGTTGACTGACGTGCATTCGAATCGGCGACGTGAAGCGAATATGACAGGACGCAAAAGAAGCACGTCATCTCAGTGAATCGAATCTTTTCTCTAAATGATTCATTTACCGGTGCTTAATGTAAATTATTGTTACACCAGCAGGTGGCGAAAACGAGCGTCTTTTTATGTGTGAAATGCTCTGAATTATTCCACGACCAAAACTTTTATTTTCTTAAAAAAAAACTGAATTAAAAAAAGTATGCTTAGAATAAAGAGTGTTTATTTTAATGTTCCTACTCAAGTCAATTTTGTCAAATACACAGACGTTATTGACAGTAATAGTTTTTAATAGAATTTTTAGTTTTAGTTTTATTTAAAATGTAATCTTTTTTTTTCATAAAATGTTATGATATTACAGTTTGGATCCTGTAATATTGCAGAAAATATATTATGTTTACATATAACGCTAAATTGTATCTTTTTAAAGGATAAAAATGGAGTACAAAGTGTACTTAAATGAAGAGGCACCAGTTCCAGCTGCCACAAAAAGACGATGGACACAGAATAAAATAGGTTGCTGAATTCAGAATAATCTGCAATTAATTCTAATTTAGGCAATTTATTTCATATTTTACAGTTACATATCAACTTATATTAATCAAATAAGCATGAATTCTGCTCTTTCTACTTCAGGTTCAAAAAAGAGAAGATCATACAAGACATGGCTTATTCCAGAGGTAGTTGAAGTAATTTATGTTTTGATGTTGGCCTAAAAACATTTTCAGTTACAAATCCATGCCCATGTAGTCAAGAAGTTCAATGCCACTTTATCTTTATTATTTCATACAGGAAAACATTTCCAATGATGATAGTGATGACAGTTTCAGCAAATCAAATAGGAACTCTCCTGATGCTCATGTGAGAATACCCCCCCCCCCCTTAATTATTCTTCTTAAAATGGTGCTTCTTTATCATCATGCACATATAAATAAGTATGGCAATTATTTGTTCCTTTTTCAGCCAGTACATATAACAATTAAAAATTGAAAATATTATGTATAAAACCAGAGGTCAAAATAGCTGTACATGTCTCACAGGGAAACCTTTCTACTAACGATGACAATGAATTCATCAGTGATGCTGATGGGAACTTTTCAGATGCTGATGTGAGAATTAATTTTTGATCTTTTCTTTAAATCCCAAATGCTGTCTTTTTTAAAAACCTTGCTATTTTTTATGCATACATTTGTAAATATGTGCATTTGTTTTTTACTGTGCAATAAATGCACCTTGTCCGACAGGAAAGCTTTTCTGCTGATGAGGAGAGTGATGTTTTCAGCACAGCTTATGAGAACTTTCCAGAGACTCATGTGAGTTAGAATACAGTACAGAATATTTATCTAGATTATCTAGTCTCATGCTTCTTTTACAGTACACTTCATTATGTGTCAGCATGTAATTAGTGCAATATCTACTTTCTAGATGCTCAGAAACTACAGTGCAGTTTGCGAGGAAAGCACAGAAGAAAGAGAGGAGTTGTGTGCCAAGGAAAAAATATATCCAAATGCCAAAATCACCAATGAAGAATCTTTACTGTGTATACTTGCCTACAGCCTCAGACATACAACATCCAAAGTGGCTTTGAGTGACTTGTTAGAGCTTATCAATCTTCACTGTCCTGATTCAACCAATGGTGTTCCAGACAGTTTATACAAGTTCATCAAATCCTTTCACTGTGACACTTTTGAAGTCCAGTATATTTGCCCGTCCTGCCAGTATTTCTTTGGTAATCAAATCCCCACCCATTGTGCTTCATGTGATGGTACCCCAGGGGACATTGAAAACTTGATCAAATCTGGCTCTGTCTTTATCAAGCTATCTATTTCAGATCAGTTACGAGGTAAATTTGAGAATGCAGATTTTTGTCAGTCTTTGGATTACAAATGGTCAAGGACCAAGTGCAACTCACAAAATGTTGAAGACATATTTGATGGCGCTATGTACAAATCGATCAGTGCACTAAATGACCCAAAACTGCCAAATATTTCAGTGTCATGGAATGTTGATGGTGTTCCAATTTTCAAATCTTCTCCTTTTCACATCTGGCCACTTCAAGTCACAATCAACGAGCTCCCCCCTAATCTGAGGGCAAAACATGTCATTCTTGGTGGATTGTGGTTTGGGCCTAGAAAGCCAGAAATGAACTCATTTTTGCAATCATTTGTAAATGAGCTGCAAAGTCTCGAAAACCATGGGTTGTCTTGTCAGTGGAAGGGAGAAAAATCAGTAGTCCGTGTTTACAGTTTGCTTTGCATTTGTGACTCTGTGGCTCGTTGTGCTGTACAGAATGTCAAGCAGTTTAATGGAGAGCATGGTTGTAACTGGTGTTATCAAAAGGGTGAAGTTGTAGAAAAGGGTAATGGGTTTACAAGGGTGTATCCTTTGCAGTCAGTGGAGCCAGAGGTGAGGACACATGAAAAACACACTAAAGATGCTCACCAAGCTGTTGATTCTGGAACATGCATACATGGAGTAAAAGGCCCATCTCCTCTAATGCTGCTGACGTTTTTTAACATGGTTTCTGGGTTTGCATATGATTACATGCATGGCATATTATTAGGTGTTTGTCGCCAACTGACTACCCTATGGTTTGATTCCAAATACCATACAGAGCCTTGGTACATTGGGAGAGAAATCGAGCAAATTGAAAGAAGGTTGCTTGCCATTCAACCACCTGCAAGTATAACAAGACCACCCCGTTCAATTTCTTTGCGTAAATATTGGAAAGCTTCTGAATACAGACACTTCCTCCTATTTTACAGCCTTCCCTGTTTGTTTGGAATTTTGCCCCAAAAATATCTTGACCATTTACTACTTCTAGTGCAGGCCACATACATTCTCCTTCTAGATTCAATTTCCCCCCAAAACATTGACACAGCTGATGCCCTTCTAAAAGCATTTGTGGGCCGTTTTGAGTCTCTGTATGCTAAATGCCATGTGTCTTTTAATGTCCACATACTTGTACATGCAGCAGCATCTGTAAAAAATTGGGGTCCTTTATGGAGTCACAGTGCATTCTTATATGAGACTCAGAATGGACACCTACAGAAACTCTTTCATGGCACACAAGCTGTAGCAGAACAAATTGTTAACATGTTTAACCTTTACCAGCATGTTCCACGACTCATAGCTGCTGTATTCAAGGATGAAGAAACACAGCAAAGCAAAAGCTTCGTTGAAAAAATGTTGGGAGGCAGCAAGATTGTGACAAAGTGCATTGGTAGGTCTAGCGTGATGTTTCTTGGATGCCCACATGTACGACAGCCGACCCCAAGAGAGTCTTATCTCCTTCAAGAGTCAGGTTTCAGTGCAAATAAAGCCTTCAGTTTTTATTCTAGGGCTGTGGTTAATGGCAAGCGAATTCATGCAAAAGGAACAAAATCTCTAACTAAAAGAATCAACCATGCAGTTCAAACCAAACATGGGTCTGTAGCATTAATACGGTCATTTATAGATGTAGGTAGTGGGCAAGGAGAGGGACATGCCTTCATTGATGTAATGAAAACAACATGTAACAACATCAGCAAAGACAGAGAATCAGGGATAACAGCAACAAACATTTTAAAAGAAAAAGGGCTAGATTCAGTTGAACTCATCAAATGCAAAGACATACATTCAACCTGTGTCTACCTCAAGGACCTACCAGGTCTTGCAGATAATTTTTTTTGCATCCAGCCAAACAGATGGGAGTTGGATTAAAAATAGATAGCTAGATTGGCATTTTAATGAATGTATAGAAATAAAACATAAAAGTGTTACAGTTTCATATCTCTTGAATATTGAAACTTATTGAATGTTTGCATAAATGCATAATTTTGAATGGTTTAGGGTAATGTTTATATTATATATATATATATATATATATATATATATATATATATATATATATATATATATATATATATATATATATATATATATATATATATATATATATATAATTGCCTATAATCTATTCATAAGTATACTTTTATTTATTTATTTTTTGTTTGTTGTATTGATTTTTTGTTAGGACTATTTTTTTTATTGCTGCCAACAGCCAGTGCCTGATCAAAAATAGTTCCATGAAATGTACATTACTTGAATCTAAATAAAAATATAGTATAAAATTACAGCAACTATCAGAGTTTTATTCTCTATATACCTTAATCCTGTATATTCCAAAAGGTATTTAGGTAGGTAGGCATTTCTTTCTTCTTGTTTTTCTTTTCTTTATTTCTTTCCAATTACAAGAAATAACTCCTGCAAGAAAACTACTTTCCTTTTTGTTATATATATATATATATATGTCCACATGAGGTGGAGGTGAACAGCAGTCCTGCAGAAATGATAAAATCCTGCAGGATTTTTCACTTGTGTTTGCTGGATGTTTCTGGGTCCATTGTAAAACCTGTAGGAATTTCCAGCACATATTGTCAATGTGTCCTGCAGGATTTTAAAATTCCTGCAGGACACAGGTATCCTGCAGCAAAAAAAAATTAAAATCCTGCAGGATTCCAGTAAAGAGTGCTGGATCATCCTGCATGATTCTAAAACCTATAGGACTTGCCTGCACATATTGTTAATTTGTCCTGCAGGATTTCATAATTCCTATAGGATACCAGCAGGTATCCTGCAGAAAAAATGAAAATCCTGCAGGATTCCTGTAGGTTATTTTTGTAAGGGCATTTATGAAATGTGCGGGGATGTCTCCCTCTAAGGAGGGTTTTCCTGGAAATGAATTTGATAAAAAGTCAAAAATTGATAAATATTTGTTCCTTTTTGTAAAATTATGTTTTCTCACAAACGTACCGCATAGCAATAAAATCTTTAAATGAAATGCAGTTTAATTAAATTAACGTACGACGTTGCAGACTAAAAACGCGCACACACTGGCGACATGTAATGTTCTGGTAATGAAATTACGGGCCAGTGACGTTGCAGTTACGTTGTCAGTAAGTCATGAAATTACCAAATTATTACGAATAGAGGACCTGTCTGAGACGTTTTTGGTTATCTTGTTACGTTATGAGGACGTACTGACGACGTTGTGAGTTGGTAATGGGATGGTAATGGAATTACGAGCATGCGACGTTGTGGTAACGTTGTCTGTTGGTAAGTCATGAAATTACCAAAAATTACGAATAAATTACGTAACTGTTACGTGTGTTAGCTGGGCTGTCTTTCTTTCAGTAGAGGAAATTTAAATGTGTGGTTCTGGAAACGAGATCTAAATTTAGCAGGAACGGTCGGGTCCGGAAGAAAATTATTCAAAGGACAGCGGGTGAACAAAGAGTATATCGCGGGAGCGGGATTTAAAAAACAGTCCTGCGCAGACCTCTACTAGTGGGGGGCACATCCACTAAAGCCCAGTATCCAACTCCCTGCAGCACTGACTTTCCTCAGCTGTGACCATGGCCTTGCATTTACCACAAACACTTAATGAAACAAAAACGTGTTTATCTCTCTCGCGCGCTCGGTGATAAGACACCGCTATATCACTTATCCGATATTAACGAGCGTGACACTGATCAACGCTTATTAGTTTATGTTGCAGGTAGCAATACTCATAGATGATCATTTGCTATTGCCTGATTACATATCGTTAGCTAACACTGGTCTTTCACCAAGACACCTGCCCTCCTCGCACATCAACTCAATCCGTCTCCTCTGACCGCTGTCTAATCCTGGCCTGTCCCTCTCTTGGCTGCATAACAGGCTCATAATTTTATCTGTGGTCCATCATAGGAGTGTAAATAAACATTTAAAATTTCCTCAGCGTCCGAACTGTCATTACGATTCATTGTTTTCCTATGGTTTTTTTTTTTTTTTTTTTTTTATTAATGCAATACAACACAGAGCTGACATTTCAATAATACTTTTCCATAATACACAACGTATCAAAAATGTACAATGTCAACTGAAATCAAGTACTAAAGATTACATGAGAAAAAGTAGGAAAAAAGAAGAAAAGAAGAAAAACATAATAACTTGAGGGTAAGACATTTAAGTATCAATTACAGTATATAAATTAAAGTCATTGCAGAATGAAATAGTTCGTCTTGCTTTCTTATTTCCTGACAGTGAAATGGTATTTAGATAATTTTTGAATTCTTTCAAAAAAACAATAAAATGTGGTTTGTTGTTAGTAAATTTACATTTATGAATATAAAATTTACAAAGAAAAAAAAATAAATTTATAATAAAACAAGCATTGCTTTTAGTAGAGTCAGCCTCATAATGTCCTAACATAATTCCTTTAAAAGTAATGGATACATCTTGCTGGATATTTTCTTTAATAAATGAACCAATATTTTTCCAGAGTTGTTCAGTATAATGACAAGTCCAAAATAAATGAAAAACAGTTTCAGTATGGAATTGACAAAATGAACATTTAGTATCAATGTTAGCCTTATATTTCTCCATAAAATGTTTAACAGGGTAAAATTTATTAATTAATTTAAAAGATACTTCTTTTACTTTATTAGTGAGGAAGTATTTCTGTTGCAAAGACCATATTTTTTTCCAATTCAAATTTCTAAATAAACTATTCCAATAAGAGATTACAGGTGACAAAGTAGTAACTTTTTCAATAAAGAGAGATCTAATTTTATAATTTCTATCTTTTTTAGTAGAAAAACATATTTTACCTATAGTGGTATCTATTGGTTCAGGAAAAGAAGCTTTTTGAAGTGGGGA
The DNA here is from genome assembly GCA_036784905.1 of Acrossocheilus fasciatus. Lineage (NCBI taxonomy): Eukaryota > Metazoa > Chordata > Actinopteri > Cypriniformes > Cyprinidae > Acrossocheilus > Acrossocheilus fasciatus. Next base: position 10,495,042 of record CM071949.1, read on the forward strand.
GTAACTGCTATTTTTGAAGAGCATACAAATTCCTGATGATATTGCTCCCATAACAACGGCGAATTCCTTTGGACTAACTGGTATGTTGTATTCTGAAATAAATTCTATAAAAGTCATTAACAAGCCTCTTCTGTTAAAAAACTGACTTACTAAAAGCAAACCATTATTAAACCACTGATTAAAAAACAAAGATCTATTTTTATATAAGATATTTTGATTATTCCAAATAAAAAATTTATGGGGGGTAAAATTGTGTTTATAAATTAATGCCCATGCCAAGAGTACCTGTTGATGGAAATTTGAAAGTTTAACAGGTATTTTGGATATGTTATAATTGCACATCAACAGAAATTTAATACCTCCAACAAAAGAAAATGCTTGTTGTGGAAAAACATACCAGATTGAATGTTGATTTTTCAAATACTTATTAAGCCAATTTATTTTAAAGGTACAATTTAAAGAATTGAAATCTATCAAATTTAGGCCACCTTTGTTATAGGAATTTAGTATAACAGACTTTTTCATATAATGGCATTTATTTTTCCAGACAAAGTCTGTTAAAATTCTATCAATCAGTTTACATGTTGGCTTATCTACATAGAGAGATTGGGCTGCATAAGAGAGACGCGACAGCCCCTCAGCTTTAGTGAGCAAAACTCTACCTTTAAGAGATAAATCTCTTTGAAGCCAGCCATTCAATTTTTTTTTTGTTTTTGCGATAACTGGATTAAAATTTGTAGCACATCTGTTTTTATTCTTCGTTATATTTATACCAAGGTATGTTACTGTGTTTTTAACAGCTACACCACATATTGAGGAAACACAACAATTTTTAATAGGCAGTAATTCGCATTTATCTATATTAAGATTTAGACCTGAAGCTTTGGTAAATGCTTGGAGAATATTTAAAGCTACCGAGACTTGGGAGGAGTCCTTTAAAAACAACGCTGTGTCATCAGCTAGTTGACTGATAATTAATTCTATATTTCCAATTGCAATGCCTTTTATATTACTCCTTTTAACGTACAAATTAAGAAATTGCACTGCAATTAAAAACAAATAAGGAGACACAGGGCATCCCTGCCTAACTCCACAGTTTAAAAAAAACCTTGGAGAGGTACCACTGCTTAACCTAATTGAACTATTTGCATTTTTATATAACATTTTGACCATTTTACAGAAAATATCACCAAAGCCAATTTCTTTAAGGGCTTGAAATAAAAAATCATGCTCTAAAGTGTCAAAGGCTTTATAATAGTCCAAAAAAAAGATGTAACTATCTTCATTAATTATATCAGAATAATCCAAAATGTCTAATATTAATCTTATATTATTAGATATGTGTCTATCTTGCATAAAGCCAGATTGTGTTTCATCAATGACAGAATGTAATATCCCTTTTAATCTTTTAGCTAATATTAAAGCAATTATTTTATAATCATTGTTTAACAACGTTATTGGACGCCAATTATCTAATAAAATAGGATTTTTATTTGGCTTGGGAATTAAAGTAATCAAACCTTGGCATAAAGTAGGTGGAAGAAAAGATTTATTTATACTTTCCTTATAAACACTAAGCAAGAAGGGAGCTATGTTTTTACTGAACATATGATAGAATTCTGATGTGAGACCATCTGTGCCAGGAGATTTATTTACTTTTAATGATTTAATTGCTTCTTCAACTTCTTTTAAAGTAATAGAAGCATCACAAAAAGCTTGATCAGCATTACTCAATTTATTTATACAAGATAAAGATTCAAAAAAATCAAGAGCATGTTGTTTATTAAATTTAGATGTATATAAATCATTATAAAATTTGGCACAAAAATTGGCAATGATTTTCTGGTCTTCACAGAGACTACCATCTATCATAAGCTTTCCAATCTGATTTTTTTTAATTTGTTGCTTTTCCAATCTAAAAAAATAAGAAGAATTCTGCTCACCTTCTTCCATCCATCTTTTTCGCGATCTAACAAATGCTCCCTCAGCTTTTTGTTTGTAAAACTCATCCAATATATGTTGATAATGGACAAGTTCAACTTTTTCAGCATCAGATAACATAGATTTAGATAAAAGATTTGAAATTTTGCATATTATAATAGTCTCATCATTTTTTTTCTTTTTCGCCAATTTACTGCTAAATGTTCGTAAAAATTTGCAGATTTCATATTTTGCCAACTCCCAATTACTACCAAAATTATTTTCCCTATTTGCTTTTTTCCAATAACTACAAATTATAAAATCTATTTTTTCCTTTACTTCTTTATAATTAAGCAATGAAACATTTAGTTTCCAATAGGAAACAGCCCTATGCTGATTAACAGAATCTGAAAAAGGAATAAATATAGAGATGCATTTGTGATCAGAAAGTGGTGATGGAATAATGTCAGACAGAGTATTACTTAAATCTCTAGAGATAAGCCATAAATCGATTCGAGACTGCTTTGAAAGAGAACTATTGCACCATGTAAAACCTTTTTGAGAAGGATGAGTCTCTCTCCAGCTGTCAACTAAAGAAAAGCGTTCCATAAACGTCTTTAAATAAAGATTTGAATTATCAGGAGACTTTGGGGGACACCTGTCTAAGATGTTATCCAAAGCCACATTAAAATCCCCTCCAAAAATTAAAAAAGAATTTGGGTATTTGGTTAGTAAATTCAAAACATGTTCTTCCACTTGATCAATAAGTTTTTCGTTTTCTTTTTGTTGATTGTATCCATAAATATTAACAATAATACACATTAAATTTGAAATTTCTGTTACAAGGCAAATATAACGGCCATTTGGATCACAATCAGAGCATACAATCTTCCCATTAAACTTATTTTTAAGGATACAGACACCAGCTGAGTTACTTGCTCCATGAGCCATCCATAAATCTAACCCCCACTGAGATCTCCAAAAGTTACAATCATCTTTGGTGGAATGACATTCTTGCAAGAAACAAAAGTCAGTTTTAAATTGTTTAAGATATAAAAAAACTGCTTTCCTTTTTGTAAGGTTTCTTAACCCTCTTGTATTAAAAGAAATTATAGATAGAGACATGAAAAGAAAAACAAATCTCTAATGTTAAAGTAGACAGAACAAGTCTCCAAAAAAGTATTTGCAAAAATACACTCAGAACGATGAGAACAGCAAACTCTATACCAGTATAAAATATGTAGTGCAAATCAAAGTGCATATATCTACACCATGGAACAATCATTTATCAAAATATAAATAAACAACCCCTTATTATGTAAAGCCTATTACTATTACTAACATAATAAAAGTTATCAAACTGACCTTCATTTTTCCATAGGAAACAATACTTCTAAAAAAACAAGATTTTTTTTTTTTTTAACAAAAAGCCTTACAAAAAATGTTCCAGGTGTCACAATATCAAAAAAATTCACAAGTCAAAGTAAAATTAAGGTGGCATTAATTTGTATTCAATCTACCTTAGAATATCAACTTTTTTCCATAAAAATAAAATTAAACAATTTAAAATTAAAAATATTCATTCAATTTTAAATTTCCAGAAAAGCCACCAATCTCTAAATTAAACAGACTCTAGTTAGCCTACTGCATCAGTACACAATGAAATAGGCTATGTGAGAAGCCTATCCAAGTATCAAGTCTCAGGCTGGAGGAAATATTTCGATTCCTTCTACAAAAGCCCTACCTCCAATAAAGTAGGCACGTTTGTTATCTTTTCTAGCTTTCTCCACTGCTGGCCAAAGTTTATTTCTTCTTTCTTTGTCTGCAGAAGATAGGTCCTCTGATATTTTCATGTTATTTTCCCGTAGAAAGGTAGATTCCTTTGCTGCACGCCACACAGCATCCCGGTAAAAACGAGAAGCAAACTGCAGAATAATTCCTCGGGTCTTGTTCGTCTGTTTGCGTCCTAACCTGTGAACAATGTCAATGGCATTTGGAAGTTTGTCCTTGTCCTCTGGTAAGATATGCTGACAAACCTCAATGACCCTTCCACGAACATCTTCTCTTTCTCTTTCTGGAACACCATAGAGTCTCAGATTCCACCGTCGCGAATAACTTTCCAACTGTGACAGCCTTCTGTCTTGCTCCATGGAAATCTGCTCCACTTTGCCCATCGTAGATTCCACCACTCCGTACTTGGCTTTCAGACTGTTGACTTCAGCACTCATGAATTCGATAGCTTCCTTCACACTAGTAATTTGTCTGGTATTTTCATTGATTACCTCCTTCATGCCGGTAATCGCTCGTGTATTTTCTCCGATCATATTTTCCAGAGAATCAGACCGATTGTTTATTAACTGCGAAAGAGCTCCGAGTTGAGAGAGAATAGCAACATCCGAACGCTCAGTTTTCCGTTGTTTGGCAGCCGGAGACTTGCATGGAGTGTCGAGAAGTGCAGGGAATTCCTCTTCACATAACATAAAATCGTCAGATTCCATGTCTGTTTTGGCATAATCATGTAAATTTTCCGCCAAGGTATTGTTGAAAACTTGTGGCGTTTCATTATCTGCTTTGCTAGCAGGACTAGCCTTCATCTGAGACGTGCTCTTGTTCTTTCTTTTTTCGGATTTTCCCATTGTGTCACACTCACGTAATGAGGCAGTTACAATTTAAATAATGTTCTAAGTTAAGACCGAGTGAGAAAGTCGTTTCTCAAATGCACTACAAGCAGTTTAAGCTATCTGAGTTTGCGGAGCACACCATTTCACATGTTGCTAGAGCGCCATCTTGAACCGCCCCCCTTGTTTTCCTATGGTTAACATGGACCGCTCTCCCTCTCGTTACGTCACTTCCGGTTTTGGCGGTTTTCAGATGCGGAAGTAAAATTATCTCATAAAAACGACTCCAGAAGCTTTAATAGTGTATTTTAAAGTATATTTTAAAGAAAATCTAGTTCCTACATTATTTTTCTATACATCGACTCACTGGAGTCTCTAACCTGGAATATGCCCTTTACCGGCTATCAGCTATAGGCGTGTTTCATAATAAACGTCCCCATTCTGCCTTGCACGACAGCGCTCTGACACTCTCTCTTTCGCCTTTTGTACATTAAACTTTTAAATGTTAACTTTTAATTTTAATAATGTCCTATTAGTAAATTTTGAAATGAACATTAACATAACAAATTCTTAATGTTAATGCATGCTTTAGAAGTACTGTGTAATGAACCTTGGTGCTGTATTTTTTGTTGGCAATTTGACATGCAATTTTCATATGCTACGCACATGGCCCAACCAGTTTTATGTAGGCCCACCCACTTAAACATTTCTGGCTACGCTAGTGCTCTCATCTAAAGCAAGGCATTTGTCATCTCAGTTGAGCCTATCATCTTTCTGTGTTTGTGGTTGTTATGCATGAACAGGGGAGCATTTCCCAATAGCATCGTTATCTAACTACGGTGGTAAGTTCCATTGAACTCTATTGGTAATGACGGAACTTGTGACCAATATCCTTTCTAGTCAGCAGGACTACCTAATCAGGTCGTACTTCATCCTAATTACCTACCGTCATCCTAATTAATAGGTTGAATTACTTGGGTGTGGTTTCCTCTGGGTTCACAACACACTCTTGATTTAAATTTGAGGAAGAGTATGGCTTAACTTTTGAATTATTTTTAGTTCTGTGAAAACTTTTCCTTTGGTGTAGAAAACTTCAAGGTAAGTACTATCAAAAATAAACCCATGTACTCTTTTTAATTTGGAATTTTAAAAATCTAAGCAAACCATTTCAGTTGCTACCATCTGTATTTAGTTGCTAAGAGATTTATCCAAAACGGTCCCTAATATATATATATATAAGAATCTGCTTCAGTTCAAAAACAAATGTTCTTTTTGGTTGACTGTGATTTGAAAATGTTTCTCTTACCAAATATCCAAAACTTTATTTTGACTTGTTCTACACAAGGTATGGCTGCTATAGCAACCCAAGATCCCACTGCCAGTATTGCAAGTGTACTCCGTGGACCATTGCATGCACAGGCCCCTCAGCGCCCTGGCCCTCTGCCCTCTAGAGTATTACACCCAGATGAGCAGCTCCAGCGAAACCAGCCCTTTTATGTTCCCACTGTCCAGCCTTTATTCCCATATCAATGGTCCATGTCAACTCCATATGTACCCTACGGTGGTTTTCATGGCTTGGGTATCCTTTTCTTTTATCATTTTACTAAATATTACTGATTCTAATTTTTCAAATTCAGTTTTTTTCAGGTGTGTGTGTGTGGTTTTTTTTTTTTTTTTTTTTTAACCTGATAAGCAATCAATTTTCTATAATGTGTAAAAAAAAATGTCTGTAATGTTTCCAGATCTTTTTTGGGTTGTCTTCTAAGACACTTACCTCTCAAACATGTAAAAACATGGAGTGAGCCTCATGCTTTTCATAATATGAAGTGTGATTTATTTAATCCAGTGTAACCTGGAAAATTCATGTTTCTGCTCGGGCATATTATAAGGTGTCCAGTATAAGCTATAACTTTTTAGCTCTATGGTGAAGACTTGCTAAACTTCACATGATGAGATGGATTGTAATGTTCAAAAGGTCAGCCTTGGGATTTACAACAGACTTCCTTAAATCTGGCCCTGGAAGGCCTCTGTCCTGCAGAGTTTATCTTAAACCCTTCCTTGTAAACCTAATTTCCTTGTAGTTTTGGAGACCTTGATTAGCTTGCTCAGGTGTTTTGATTAGGGTTGGAGCTAAACTCTGAAGGGCAGTGGCCCTCCAAGGTCTAATTTGAGGAAGACTGCTAAGATCCAGTTGTTCATTAAATGTTACCAGGCAGTGTTGTAAGCTGTATGAATGGAAACCCACACATATGTAATATAACTGTTCTTTGATTTTTAAGGTTATGGCATGATGATGCCATCATTACTACTTCTCCAGTGTTTAGAAGTCCCTGGATACATGATTCCTCAAGCTCAACTGGACTACAGATGTATGACTCCCCATGTGGCTCCAACTATTGCCCACCAGACCCGCCACTCCCATTTTCAAAATGGTGTGCCCCCTGGTCGTGTGATGGTCAGTGCAGAGGTGCAAACCGAACCCCTTTGTCATAGCATAAACTCACATGAACATGCAATATCCCGCAATTGTTCTGAATCAGGTAGGGGTACTGGCAGTCCAGTGTCAACATCACCCAGCTCTTTGGATAACAAATCAGTAGCTTATGCTGAAGGTACATCCATGCTAACTGAAAATCACAATGCCACCAATGCTATCAACACTGCTGATTTGTCTGCTCTTCCTAAGACTGAAATCCTCCAAGCCAAACAGATACAAATAAAATGCAACGAAATGCCTGCTGAGCTTAAGAAGTTTCGGAACGAGGATAACACTGAGCTAGCTAGTCATAATGAAACTGACCTTTTGCAGTGCAGCTTGGGTTCCATACAATCTTCAAGGGATGTTGTTTTGTGCTCTTACCAGTCATTAGCATTTAGGAAAGATAAACGGAGTGTTGAAGCTGGAATGTTAAGGTACTCCAGGAAGCATTGTCTCCCTGCTTGTACAAAAGTTACTGTAGTGAGAACTTCTCCATCCTGTAGTACTTTTCAAACTTACCCTAAACCCAGCAGATTGGTCATTACCCAAAGCATCAAAGAAAAGAGAAACCCAGAGATGCCATTTCAGGTAAAGGGCAGAGAAGATGGAAACTCCTCAAATAACATGGACTTTAAGATTCTGCGCCTGCCATTTGACTTGCAGAACCATAACCAGCCTTGTCAGCTGGAAGCCTCTATCTGGTCAGTAGAGTCTCTGATACCTTATGTACCTTCCACTGAGTGGATGACAGAGAATGGTCTTCTAACCCCTCAGAAACCTTTGAGCCCACTGAATGAACACTGTGGTGTTATCTCAAAGCCAAATTATGTTGCTGAAGGGAAGAATCTACAACCTGTTGCATCAGCTAAATATCATGGTTGTCCATGTCCACTAGAGGCCTCTATTTGGTCAATAGAATCTTTGATGCCTTATGTGCCTTCCAATGAATGGATGGTTGAGAATGGGTTTTTAACTCCTCAGAAACAGCTGAACCCGCAGATTAAATCCAGCGATGTTCTGTCAAAGCAGAATCAGTTTTCGACTGGTATTCCAGCAGAGAAGAATCTAAAAGCTGGTGCATCAACTAAACATGACTCATTTAACACCATTGAGTCCCGCTCACCATACCGTCCTTCAACAAGCTGGCTGGCAGACTTTGGTAATGTATACTACTACAGTAAGCTACCTGTTGTACGGCAACAGCCTGACCTTCCAGAGAAGCGGCTAGCAAAGATGTCCCTAGCCATTAGTCTTGAATCATCTCCTCTCAGAAATGGGAAAAACACCAAGAACCAAATACCTGCAATTGGCAGCTCAGATCTGAAGCACTGTTCATTTTCTACTTGCAAGTGCAAAGCAAAAAGCGGTTTGAGGCTAGCTGGATCTGCCATGAAGTGCAGTTGGGTTTCTCGTTCCACATTGGAGAATGAACTTCCCTTCTGCCCATCATGTAAATATGATGCGAAAGGAAAGGATCATAGAAAGCCTTCTTCAGATGGTTTTAGCTGCAAAAGAGAAGAGACTACTGAAATGAAGACCTTTTACATGAAGGGGGCTACTGAGGGCTTCCATGGTACCCCAAAGATGACTTCGGGAAGCCATTTTGCGAAATGCTGTGCTGCCTACCAGGCTAAACTGAGTGAACAGATTGGACTGTGTGAAGATTGCCGATGCCTTAATCCCAGCCCTGTTCAAGATAAAGGTGGTAAGCTTGGATGGAGAATTTGGGAAAACAGTGAGGAAGACTGGATTAACAACCCAAATCAAAGATTTTTACAGAGACTGCAGAAAGGTAGGGCTTTTAAAATACTGTTGCCGAAATTCTCTAAATTTTGTATATACTGTGTTTTTTACATAAATTCTTCTTTTAGACAATGCATGGAAAGCAAGTATTCAGGTCTCTAAAAATGAAAGAAGGATCCAGAAAAAAGAAAGGAAAGGGTACTCTCAAGGTAAGAAATTCTCAAAAAAAATGCATCACATTAGGCCAATAGTCATGCCTGATCTTTGACAAATGCTCCCTTCAGTGATGCATAAAAAAATTAAATAAAATGTACTTGCATGTTATGTTCTCAGCAAATACCTAACTGTGTGTGTACGGAGCGCAAATTTAAAATCCTATTTATTTTTCTTTTTATTCTCTTTTTTGTCTCTTTAGAGTACACATGAGGAAGACACAATGTTTATGGCTACCAGTGGTCTGCGTGCACACCCCATGGAGAGCGAGAAGGCGCACTAATATCACAAAAGTTCAAACCCTTCCTACACAAATACATGTATGGTTTTTATGCAGTGATTTAATAAAGTACTTATGACTGTGAACATGCTGTGTCCTCTATCAATGAAGCCTCAGAAATTCCATTTGAAATTGTCACAATCATATCTTTAATAAATACTGCAAATAACTTTGCAACATTACTATATAAACTTCTTGAGCACATCACAAAAAATTCTAAGGCTGTTTTATCTTTTGCTTTAATGTGCATATAAAGAGATCTAAATTTTAGATTTCTAAACCTTTATTTTTCAAATATTGTACAATCAAATGCTTGATCCCCACAGAGATCTGTGGCTGGTTGCATAAAAGGCATAAACTAGTCTTTCATGTAATTTGATTTGTTTAAAGACTGTAATGTTAAAGGCAGGGGCTATTTGCACTAAGTGTGAATGGCTATAGATGCTATATTTACACTAAGTGAAAAGTATTTTTAATGATATTCTATTTACAGTAAGTATAGTAAAATCGTACCACTAGATTTTGGGTGTTCCATCTTACAATCACTAGGAGAATAATGTTTACAAATGCATTAAGTGCATGGTGACCCTCAGAGGACACTGGGACTAGACAAATAAAGTACACAATCTTCTACTGAAACAAATAAATCAACCGAGTGCACTTTCATGTAATTAAACGATAAGTTCAACTATTGGTTCCGAAGCTGAAGGCAAAGGCTATGATGGCACTGGGAGGCTGTATGTGGCTAAGAACAGATACTAAGGTCCTGAGCAGGGGCGTCATGCACTCATTATTTTTGAGGGGGCATGAGTTGGGGGAGGGGGTGTCGTCATGTGACACACAGCAGGCAACAGCACTTATGTTTTATTTATTTTTTCCTTTATATTCTAAACATTCCCAAACGCATAAACTATATCATGAAATATCTTAATTCTCACCTTTATAGATTATGATCAAAGTAACCTAATAATGTAATCTATTAAAAACCTGTCTGTTTATGGGTGTCATGCCATAACATTTTTTATATGACTGACTTTATATTTAATGTGAATTTAACATTGAAAGTTAATGTAACATGTTTTCTGGTCTTGTCCAGTCTTAAATCTGTTTTGGTCAGAAATACATTCTAGCATAGAGAAAATCTTGGAAATTGAGATAGAAAAAACAGCTATTCAGTCAGAAAGAGGTATTCAGTCAGCGAGCGAGTGAAGAAAACGGCAACATTTTAGCGATGACTCATCTGAACGCCTCTGATTGGTCATTGAATTTATAAGCTCAACAGAATCGCGTGTGATTGGTTATAATGCACAGTACTGTAAAAACGCCCCTGTATCTGGCTCAGCGCCAGACAGCGAACGCAGATTTGAATTTAGCAGCTAATGATATGATGCGCTGAACGATTTAATCACGCTGGTGCGATAGTATTAAATATAGAAAATATTAATCGGCCATTTTTTCTCTTTTGGAAGCTGCATTCAAAATCCACTTGGTTCAAAAATCTGAGGGAGCACGTGCCCCCTCCCCTTGAATGGGCATGACGCCTCTGGTCCTGAGGAATACCCTGCAGAAATTGTAAAATATTTCGTGTTTTAATGCAAGAATCTACCGACAACAAACAACCACAGTTTACATGCCCTGACTCTCAATCCAGTAATCATTGCAGCTTTGCCAGACGTGTGCACAGTGTCACACCCAATGAAAAAATATTTATACTAGTGCTGCTAATCGATTTAAATAAATTAACTAATTAATCAAACATTTTTTTGAAACTAATCGCGATTAATCCCACCTAACATTAAAAATTTTAATTATACTTTTATATTGTACGGTGGCCGAGAAGTGCAAAACAACATTACAAAGTGTGAAACACTTTTACGAAGCTCGAGACAAATTTACATTTTGGAAAACATTTTTACCTATCATAAAACACAATTACATGGGAAAAACACTTTTACCAAGGACGAAACAAATTTACATTTTATAAAACAAATTAACAAGACGCAAAACACTTTTACCAGTCCTGAAACAAATTTACAATGACAGATTCTTCACGGAAAGGGAATGTACCACACACCGGAAGTGACGCGGTGAAAGGTGTTCTTGTTGGTGAGCGCGGTAAATTCGTGTTGTGGTTGTGGGGTAAATGGCGTAATAGCTGTGGGAACTAGGGGTGCTGGGTGCTGCAGCACCCCCCGCCGCAGGGCTGGGTCTGAGATTTTCCTTTTGCCCCTTGATCATCCCCAAGATACTCAATTTTTGTGATTATTTATTAAACTGACCAGAAATATATAGCCTAGTGTGGCTGTATTTTTCTTGAGCGCCTTGCAGCGCGTATCTCTACATCTCCCCCTCACACTGACAGAATTTCACGTGAATGTTCACGCGATGCTATCTTAATTTTACATTCCGACTTGTAAAAACCATTCATGTCCTCGTCCTTTTTATGAACTATTTTCCGAAGCTTTTGCTTCTCAACACGGCCACCGTCAATGAGCATTGCGCTCTAGTCTCTAGTCAAACGCGCTCAAACCACTGCCTAATGTAATCTATTAACTATGCACATCATAACGTTTAGGCAAGTAGGCTATCCATATTATGACAAAATATTTTAATAAGACTGAATTTGAATTTAACTTGATCACGTTTAATAAAAAGACATTTTAAGTTTAATTATAACGCGCATGTCCACTATTATTCAAAGAACGAACAAATTATACAGCGAAAAAAGAACATTTATATTATCAAAGAATATTACTGTAGTGTGAGTATAAGCACTCAAAAAAAAAAAAAAAAAAAAAAAAAAAAAAAACCTATAAGCTATAATCAGTGAGGTTGTCTGCAGTGTTTGATGAATTAATCACATCGCACATAGGTAGGCTACATCTGCACTTTGATGTTTCTGATGAGAGAATTCGATCAAGTGCATTGACCAAAACTTTTGCGTATCAGTGATGGTAATATTTAATAAAATCCCCTTAAAGGAACACTCCACTTTTTTTGGAAATAGGCTCATTCTCCAACTCCCCCAGAGTTAATAAGTTGAGTTTTACCGTTTTTGAATCCATTCAGCCGATCTCCGGGTCTGGCGAGAGCACTTTTAGCATAGCTTAGCATAGATCATTGAATCCGATTAGACCAGTAGCATCGCGTTCAAAAACGATCAAAGAGTTTCGATATTTGTCCTATTTAAAACTTGACTCTTCTGTAGTTATATCGTGTTCTAAGATCGGCGGAAAATGAAAAGTTGCGATTTTCTAGGCTGATATGATTAGGAACTACTCTCATTCCGGCGTAATAATCAAGGAACTTTGCTGCCGTAACATGGCCGCGGCAGGCGTAGTGATATTACGCAGCGCCTGAAAGTAGTGCCCGGTTGAAAAACGGTAAAACTCAACTTATTAACTCTGGGGGAGTTGGAGAATGAGCCAAAAAAAGTGGAGTGTTCCTTTAAATAATAGAAATATTAAAGAAAAAATTCTTGAACTAAAATCACAAAATCACACATATAGGTTATTGGTTCGCATATAGGCTACATCTTCATTTGTATGTTAATCTATAAGAGTTTGGGCTGTTTATAGGATTTTACCAAAAATCCCCCACGTGGCCCTGCCCTGCCACATCAAGCCCCGCCCCCAGCACCCCCCAAATAAAATATGGGCGTAAATAAAGTTTATGGTGACCGAACATGGACTGCGGCCGAGGGATGTTTTGCCCTTTTTGTGGCAAACGCATGAGCAGCTTAACGTGGGTTTGCTTTACATGTGGTCGGTGTTTGGAGTTTCTAAAGGACGCGGAGGGGACGTCTCGACAGCTGGACAGTGTTAAGCTGCTCATGTGTTTGCCACAAAACGGGCAAAACATCCCTCGGCCGCAGTCCATGTTCGGTCACCATAAACTTTAATTACGCCATTTACTCCACAACCATAACACGAATTTACTGCGCTCACCAACAACAACACTTTTCACCACGTCACTTCCGGTGTGTGGTACATCCCCTTTCCGTGAAGAACCTGTCATTGTAAATTTGTTTCGGGACTGGTAAAAGTGTTTCACACTTTGTAATGTTGTTTTGCACTTCCCGGCCACTGTAATATTGCAATAATTTCACATTCAATCTTCGAATAAATGTAGAAACAACATATTAATATTTGTTTAATGCCATCTTTTTTTATGACTGAAGGCAAGTATCACTGATACCAACTGATGTCTCTATGAATTTTTTCCCTAATATTTAACCATTGACTGTAGCCATTCAACATGCAGTATAATTGAGAGCTATCATACGGTGGCCGGGAAGTGCAAAACAACATTACAAAGTGTGAAACACTTTTACTAAGCTCGAGACAAATTTACATTTTGGAAAACATTTTTACCTATCATAAAACACAATTACATGGGAAAAACAGTTTTACCAAGGACAAAACAAATGTACATTTTAGAAAACAAATTAACAAGACGCAAAACACTTTTACCAGTCCCAAAACAAATTTACAATGACAGGTTTTTCACGGAAAGGGAATGTACCACACACCGGAAGTGACGCGGAGAAAAGTGTTGTATTTAATTCTTGATATCAACAATTTAAATCTTGATATCAACAATTTAATTATTGATATCAACAATTTAATTTCTGATATCAACAATTTAATTATTGATATCAAAAATTACCCTCCCAATTGTTGATATCAGAAATACATTTTCAGATATCAGAAATGAACATTGTCACTGGTGACAATTAAATTGTTGATATCAAGAATTAAATTTCTGATATCAAGAATAGGAATTTTTACTAGTAAAAATGTAATTATTGATATCAAAAATTATATTTCTACTAGTAAGAAATACAAAGCTGATATGTGCATTTAGAATTGTAACTAGTAAGAAATGCGTTTTTGATATCTGTAATATTTTCGCTGCCCTTTTAACATTTAAACATATGTATTGTTGATATCAACAATTGAATTCCTGATATCAGCAATTGAATTCCTGATATCAACCATTGAATTCCTGATATCAACAATTTAATTCTTGATATCAGGAATTAATTCCTGATATCAGGAATTCAGTTGTTGATATCAACAATTGAATTACTGATATCAACAATTCAATTGTTGATATCAGGAATTCCTTTTTGGATATGTGAATAATAATGAATTCCTTTTTGGATATATGCATATCCAAATGACGACTGCTTATAAATATTAAAATAAGAGCGTGACGTTTTTATGTGCTGGAGAGCTGTGATGAACTGTGAACAAACTGGCAATAGCAGAGGAGGTTTTGAGGCAAATTGAAAGACAATGTTATGCCATTGAAAGGGCGTACCACAATGGCTTTTGTGGTCAAGGGCATCTACATGCCATAGAGGCATGTCTCAGGAAGTTATCAAGAGTTGTCAGTCTATTAAGAACAGAGACAGCAGATTAACTTAAAGACTCGCTCATCGACCTAAGGAGGATTTTGCTGGCGCAAAATGTAGAGCAAGACCAGGCCTACTCTGCCCGTCGTGTATATTCAGGTGAGTAAAAGTGTTGTTTTCTTCCCCATAGAAAACCGCGCTTAACGTGGTTTATAAGACGACAGTATATAAAAAGACCAAATTTTAGATTTTATTAAAAATATATAACGTTACTAGCCTATGAACAGGCAAGCAACGCGGTTATTAATAATACAATTTTTATTAGTATTAATAGTATTTATTAATACCGAATTTGGACCTCCAATGTCACTGTTTTAGTAGATTAAGCCATATTATGTGTTTTAGAATGTCCCAAAACCTTGCCTTGAACAATCACTGCATTTCTTTATACTGGAGTCCAAGTTCAAAATACAACTCTATGAACTGCTACGTGAACGTACGGCGCTGTATTAACCACCACAAGCTGTAAAGTAAACGGGACGTGTTTGTCCGAACTCAACTGGTTTTGCGAGAGAACGCAAAAAATGTGACAAATATTTTTTCCTACCACCCTGAATTTTTTTCCACTATGAGTGTTTCGGGATTTCGTCGGCAGACAATGACAGTGCCAATGACATCCACCATAAATTATAATAATAATAAACATTAATAATAATAATTAAATTTAAAAGCAAGGAAAGGAAAAAATCAGACCGAGCAAGAAGTGATTCAAGAAGTACAAGACAACCAAGAAGAATACTAAAATAAATATTTTGAGATAGAAAGTCAGCTCTCTGTTTCTCTATTTATTGTTTTAGATACTTGAAGCTCTGAAACATTTTAACATACTTACATTGAATAGGCTATATTACATTTTTTGCCATTTGCCAGTAAACTCGTTGAACTCAGTATTTATTTATTTTAACCTGATCTCTGAGCACTTTTATATTGTAGAAATTTTGAACAATGCGTATTATAACTAGGGTTGCAAAAGGGCTGAAAATTTCTAGAAACTTTTCTTGGGAAGTACTGGGAAGTTTTGGAAATATCCCCAGTTGGAAAATAAACAATTAATTGTATAATTTATACAAATAGTATCATACACAAACATAAATAAAAGCATTTTGTTTGGTTATAAACAGACATGCATGAAAAAAGATTTGTTTAACTCTCATGACATGGAGGATGCACAGTGTGTGTGTGCAGGGCGTGTGGCCTCAATAACCCTGCAGTAATAGTGTTATGTTCATGTAAATGAGGAATGCACAGGGTGAAATTCAGCTTAATATGCATTAGATTCAGTTGTTTTAACCAAGATTATGCTGCACAAATTTTTTAAAAACTACACTGAAGTGCACTTACAGGCAAATTCACACGTATTATTGTTAATTACCATGAAAATATTCCAACTTTTCCTAGAATTTTGCAACCCTACATACAACATAAAAAATGAGTTCAATTGCATTGACCTTGATTGCAAAATAAGCTCTACTAATTGCATATACTTCATATTTAATTTAATGATTTTAATTGTGATTTACATTTGTACTTGTCAATAAAAAAAAATTCATAAAAAAATTTGGCATTCATTGCATTTTTGCAAATTTTCATTTCAATGACACAATCTTGAACAGAAAATGTCTTCAGCGTGTAGTGTTTTGAGCACTTTGAAACAGTGACTGAACTTGCAAAGTGATCGGATAATTTTATTGGATTATCAAAATCTGTTTCACCCATCACTAATCCATTCATTGACAGCAGTGTCTGTTAATTGTTGTTCAATTGTTATTTGTATCCTTGTGTCCTCTAGGTGTGCGTGGAAGACCTTCCATTAATGTTTCAAAGCAGCAAATAGAGTTTATAATGAAACAAGGACACACCGTTAAGCAGATGGCCAAGATTCTGGGCTGCTCGTCTTCATTTCTTTATGGGAAAAGTAAACTGCTCGGAATTCCTTTACGAAAACTGCAAACACAAGTGACTGAGGAAGAGCTCACACAGTATGTCACAAGACTTCACAGTCTCTATCCCAACACAGGAAGTGAGGTGTGTTAGGTAAAGGAAAGTCAAATTCATTATTGTGCATCCATAATGTCAAAATAATGTGTTTTTATTATTATTTCTTAGATCATGAGGGGACTGCTACGTGCAGAAGGATCTGTTTGTCCAGCGACGTAGGGTCCGCGAAGTCCTCACCCACATCGATCCAACTGCAGCTGCACGCAGGTGGAGTGGTGCCATTGCCAGAAGAGTCTACCATGTTCCTCATCCAAACAGTTTATGGCACATAGATGGAAATATGCGTTTGATTAGGTAATGCATTATTCATCCCCACCACAATAGAGTGGGGGAACTACGTCAGAACCAGGAATTGTAATTTGCCACAGGTTCCTTTGAGATTTTACTATGGGGTTTTTCAATTTATGAATAAAATAAAGCATGTGGTAAACATAACTTGACAATACCTTTACGTTTTGTTCTACAATGTACACTGCACACACTCACAGCCCAAATGTTCTTATCTAGTTACTTATACGCTTTAAAAATTTGTATTTTGGGTATGGATGTATGTAATTCACCTTGTATAACAAAAAGTAGAAGTATTGTCAAGTTATGTTTACCACAGGCTAAATTTTACTCATGAATTGAAAAACACCATGACATAACCTCATATGAAAATCTCAAAGGAACCTGCTGTGAATTATTCTTCCGGGTATAATTCTGAATTATGTCATAGTTCCCCCACTCTATACAAAGACATATAGGTTAGTTGGACTGGACACACTAAATTGCCCAAAGGAGTGAGTCCATATGAGAATGTCCTAGGCCCCGTTTACTCCTGGTATTAAGATGTGTTTTGGTTGATTGGATCAGAAGTGGATGACGCTAAACACGGGTGTAAACAGGGTGTTAAACATTTTTTTACTTTTCCACGTACGACCACTTCTAGAGGTAGTTAAAAACACATTCAACTGGTTTGCTTTCATAGTGTTGACACTCGTGATTTAATGCCTTTGAACAGCCACAAAAGACCGCCTACTGATCTTCACGGCTAGTTCCTCCAGAGCTGGTCTCTCCACGGCTGGTTTGTCCACGGCTGGTCCCTCCACGGCTGGTCCCTCCAGAGCTGGTCTCTCCACGGCTGGTCCCTCCAGAGCTGGTCTCTCCACGGCTGGTCCCTCCACAGCTGGTTTATCCACGGCTGGTCCCTCCAGAGCTGGTCTGTCCACGGCTGGTCCCTCCAGAGCTGGTCCGTCCACGGCTGGTCCCTCCAGAGCTGGTCTTGTCCACGGCTGGTCCCTCCACAGCTGGTCTGTCCACGGCTGGTCCCTCCACAGCTGGTCTGTCCACGGCTGGTCCCTCCACAGCTGGTCCCTCCAGAGCTGGTCTGTCCACGGCTGGTCCCTCCAGAGCTGGTCTGTCCACGGCTGGTCCCTCCAGAGCTGGTCTCTCCATGGCTGGTCCCTCCAGAGCTGGTCTGTCCACGGCTGGTCCCTCCAGAGCTGGTCTGTCCACGGCTGGTCCCTCCAGAGCTGGTCTGTCCACGGCTGGTCCCTCCAGAGCTGGTCTCTCCACGGCTGGTCCCTCTACAGCTGGTTCAAAGGATGTTAAAATCGGCAGTTTTTGCAAAAAGTGAAAACTTCCAGTTAGCAAAAGACACAGATTTATTATATTGCATGTGCAGCAATGCATAAAATAATTACTGTTTGTATGTAAATAATTACAATTCTATTTATTTATTTATGGCTTTTTAGATTTTTTCCCTCTTTTTCTTCAGTTTACTGTTTGATAATTATTGTTTTTTTTTTCTTAGCTTAACGGGTCTTCTGATATCTAAATAAAAATGCTTCCCATGTGTTCCCTGTCTAACAAAATTTTAATGTTTGATTGTAATCATAATGCAAAAACTTCTATTTATATCTAAAATATCTAAACCAGTGGCTCTCAAAGTGTGGTACGAGTACCACTAGTGGTACGCAGAGGTATCACTAAGTTAAATATAAATTAATGTTAAACCACAATACATTTTAATTTAATTTTTATTTGAGTGAAGTTCTCGTTACATTTAAGTACAATACAGTTTTTATTTAACTTTTAGTTACAACACATTCACTGTGCAGTGTTAATGTTCAAACTGTGTATTTACTATGTTTAAGGGGCTGACAACAATAAATATTATTATTAGGAATAAAACTGCCTCATTTTTGAATTGTGCAGAGCTGTAGCTGAATAGCTAGGCCTACTATGCTACTGTATTTTAATGTTGGTTATGGTTATTATGGTGGTACTTGGAAAGCCAAATGTTTTCTGAGGTGATACTCTGTATAAAAAGTTTGAGAACCACTGATCTTAACCTTGACAAAAAGTATTTTACAATGCCTAAATATATACTTAAATGCAAAACCCAATCAAATGAAGAAATCATGTCCAAAAGCCTCTATACATGTATATAGGGAGCTATGGCGGTTACACGACATGATACGTTTTAATTTTTTAATGCCACCAGATGTCACAATTCACACTTCAAAAAATGGATTTTAAATGCTCTCACTCTGTTTTAATGTGAAATATTGCATTTATTGATAAATAATAAATTATTTTTTAAAAAAAACATTAATTGTAATGGATAAGATAGTAATATAAACTGTATAAATATTCCATAGTATCAAAAAATCCCCTCAAAATTATCAGAAAAATGTATTACATTGATTTTCCTGAGAAAAAAAAAAAAACATTCTTCAGTCACTTTTGACCGAGAAGGAGCCGAGTGTGCCTCCTAAATGAAGAGGGCCAGAGGGTTAAACGAAAGCTGCTGCTCTCCATATGTTTTTCCACTGTCTCCATTGTCCATTAGATCTAAAGATCTGAAACATACATTTACCCGCCCATATTCTCACAAATACTGCTGTAAACATACAGGGAGCCCTGTCAGCTGATATTATTATTACAGGTTAAAATTCACAATTTAAATTAATATAAATGTAGGTGTTTATAATAATGTTCTAATATTTCTAATCACGTGTAAAAATATAAATATATAATACATTTAATTTTTAGCTGTCAATGACAGGCCTAAACCAGACACACAGGTAACAGCACAAAAATACACTGTACAACAAATATTGTGTAATTATTGTTAGACAAAATCCCTGAAGTGTCAATAAGTCAAATTTTGTCAAAAATCACACTCCGCTAATCTACAACACAAGTACTTAATCATTATCTATTGCTACGACGCAGGATCTGCCCCCATTTTAATTTATGGTTAGGAGCAACTAGTCCTTTTTAACATATTATAGATGCACTTTTTTGGCTTAATTAACCTTGTGTTGTTTTATGCTTTATTTTATTCAAGGTGGGGCTTTGTTGTACATGGAGGCATCGATGGGAAATCTCGCCTTATAACCTACCTGGGCACAACACAAATAACCGTGCCTCCACTGTTCTGACCCAGTTTGTGAAGGCAACATGTCTTTATGGGCTTCCTTCGCGAGTGCGATCTGACCATGGGGGGGGGAATTCACAAATTGCCCTCTTCATGAATCTCGTTCAAGGGGTGGAACGGAGGAGTCACATAACAGGAGAATCTGTTCACAATCAGCACATAGAGCGCCTTTGGAGAGATGTTTTCCTACATGTGCTTCAGTACTTCTACAATTTGTTCCACAGTCTGGAGGATTCTGAGGTTCTTGATCCTGATGATGACTTACACAAGATGTCTCTGCAAATTGTTTTCCTGCCAGAGATACAAAAGAGATTGGATCTGTTTAGGAATGGATGGAATCACCACAAACTGAGAACAGAAAAAAACAAAACACCTGTCCAAATCTGGACTGCAGGCATGCTTTCCAACAAGGAGGCAAACTGCAGAGCAGAGTTTTTGGTGAAGATCCGTACAGCACACACACTCTAGAAGAGCTTTTGGCACAACATGGCATAGACAACTTCCCTGTGACTGATGACGACGAAGATCATTTTCCAGCTGTAGTTGTGGACCAACCCAGAATCAATCTGAGCCATCAGCAGCAGCAAAACATTTTGCAGGCAATTGAGACCATCTCAGATGCTAGCGCTAAGTATCAGACGTGCTGCAGAGAAATTGCAAACATATTACAAGATGGCTGAGACACATAATTTTGATACAGCGTGTTTGTTCTTGCAACCCCTTACAAAAAAAATACTGCAGTTGTTTTTAAAAGTAATACTGCAGTTTTTGTTACATGTAGAAAAATGCAGCTTTTTGGACACAAAAAAAACTGCATTATTGCCATTTTACTGCAATACATCTGAAGTACTATTGAAATACAACTGCAGTAGAGCTGTAGTATTATTACAAACAACTGCAATAGAACTGCAGTATTACTGCAATACAGCTGAAGTATTACTACAGTTATACTGCAATAAATCTGCAGTAGTACTGCAATAATACAAGTGAAGTACAATTCAGTACCACCAAAGATGAATACTAATAAAACACTGTAAAGTAACACTGAAATGCAACCAGAATATTCAGAATAACACGTTTTATTTTACACAACTGCAATATAATAAATTAAGGTGCAAAACAACAGTGAATGTCTCAAACAGCAATGCAACAATAAATTATTTTACTTTTCTTTAAACTTAAAATAACAGGCTGAGAGTTACACTAAAAGTATTTAGTGTTTATTTACAAATCACACAATCATGCACATTTCTTCCCTCATTATTTAGACAGGTTTCATTTTTTGAAGAGCTTATCCTCATTGTTCCGCTTGGTTCTTATGACTGCCTTCATCTCAGATGTGGAAACACTATTTTGGATGTAGTCTGGAAAAACAAACAAACAAACAAAAACTATCAGAAATTCTCAAGTTTCAGTTACACTTTTCACCACAGGCATATTTAGTATGCTTAAAATATACCTTGAATTGTGATGTCACCAAGTGTTTGTGTAAAGTATTCATTCTACTCCCATTTCTTATGACATATTGGTCTGCATTAACAATGTCTTTGAACACTCCAGGTAAAAGTAGTTAAAAGGTTGGTTCACCCAAAAACGAAAATTCTGTCATCAATAACTCACCCTCATATCGTTCCAAACCCGCAAGTATTTCGTTCATCTTCAGAACACAAATGAAGATCTTTATAATGAAATCTCAGAGCTTTCTGTTCCTCCATTGACAGTCCATGCAACTACCCCTTGCACGATAACATGCATTTCTGGAAAAAAGCATAGACACAATCATGTTTAAATACTGTACAGAGTCCTCAAATTATTTGCCCTCTTTATCATTTTGGTTTTTTGTTCAAAATTCTAACCTTAAATAAATTAATTTAATAATAATAAAAACATAGTTTACAAATATACAAGTATATCATTTAAATGTATCATTAGAATACAGTATATAGAATATATGTGTTCCACAGTTATTGTGCCCCCTTCATTTAATACTTTGTGTAGCCTATAACTCTCTTCACACATAAGTGCTAATCCATGGCTAGGTGTGCATTACATGATTTTAATGCATGAGGTGGAGGCAAAGACCACCCGACATTAAACGGGTTGCCTCCATTGAAGTCGATTAAAATTGTGTAATACACACCTGTTACAGCTAGTTTAAAAAGTTAAGTTAAAGCTGCCTTTAAAGAGATAGCTAACCCAAGAATGAAAATTCTGTCATGAATTAGTCACCCTTGTGTGGTTTCACACTCGAAAGACCTTCATTCCTCTTTGGAACACAAACAAAGATATTTTTTAAGAAATCAGAGAGCTTTCTGACCCTGCATAGACAGCAATGCAACTTACACAATCAAGTTCCAGAAAGGTAGGAAAGACATCGTTAAAGTAATTCATCAACTGAAGCGACACGAGTGTTTGAGTCCAAAAAAAAAAAAAAAACTACTTACCTACTAAATACCACTTATTTACAAAAATATTGATCTGTAATGTGCATTCATGAGAGCATCACAACGCATGAGTGTTGTGTTCATGTGACAGAAGACAAAATTGAGGTTAAACCACTGAGTCACATGGATTACTTTCACAATGTTTTTCCTATTGTTCTGGAACTTAAATGTGTAAGTTGTGTTGCTGCCTATAGAGGAGTCAGAAAGTTCTCAGATTTCATCAAAAATATCTTAATTTGTGTTTTGAAGATGAATGAAGGTCTTACGGGTTTGGAACGACATGAGGGTGAGTAATTAATGACAGAATTTTCAGTTTTGGGTGAACTAACCCTTTAATGTTTGTGGAGTACAATTTGACTGGAAGGGTAAAACTAAGTAAGTTTGTTTGGTTACAGGTCATTAGATCTATCTTTCTGACTGTATGTGTGTGCTACAGTACAAGCAGCGCATTGATTTAAAAGTCAATAAATCCTTAATATGAATATTTTAATTAAAAACGTGTCTCCATGTACTATTCAGTAAAATTGTAGTGCATTTAATCTATTAAATAACAGCAGAGTGAGCAAGTTTTTGGATATGGTAAGATTAAACTTATTCTAATAAATAAAGTCCCACATTTCAGTTATCGTTTTGTTAGGATTGGTACAAAATTTTTTTTATTTTATCCTTGCTCCTAGGAAATCCTCATTGCTTTCTAACAGCTTCATATGGCCACAAACATTTAATTTTTAACGTGGTTTTAAGCAGTATGCACTTTTAAAGTTTCACTTCAACCTCGTAAAGCGTGTGGTATTTACATAGAATAATCATGTGAGTTTACCTTATGGTCTGAACCCAGAGTCTCCGCATCAGTAGGAAATTGATAAAATGAGCTTCTTCCATCTGAAGAGTTCTTACATTTTGGGGCAAAGCAAAAAATGCATTGTAGAACAATATAAAATGTGGGAAACTATTCATTGGTTCTTCTACAGTTAATTGTATTACAAATTATACTACAATTGGAAAATACTGTAAATTGATAAACTGTTCGCCGTGATGACGTTTAATGTCTCCGACAGCGTCTGTAGTCCCATTTAGCAACTTGTTAGCAACCGTCTTTAAGAAACGTAACAGTTTAAAAAAAATCACAAGTGGGGTGTAATTGATGTGTTTTATGTCGTAGAATAAAACGTGAAAGTATCTTGTGCCTGTATGATCCACGGACCTTATTTAAAATAGTGACTGAACTGATTATAATTATCTGCATTCATTGTTTTAATGGACACCTTCCAGTCAATCAGACAGAATCAGAATCCACAAAAAAAAATGTCGAGAGCTGATGTTAAGCATTGAGAACATAATTGCTGTTATAACTAGATTTCATTACCTTTCCACTGCCTCAGCTCTCTCTCTGTTTTCATACTGAAATTACACAAATATTGTAAATCTTCTTTTAGCTCTTTGATTTCATTTAACTCCTCGATCTCTTCATGTCTGAAGATCTCTTCCATGGCTGAGACGATAGAGGACTTATACACTTGATTTCTCCAGCACTCCCACAGGTCTTAGTTTCTGAAATACAATTGCAGTTATTATGTATTCTAAACTATAAAGATAATAGTTAATAAAAGATCAGTTAAATAAAGTAGATTACTGCTCACCATTATTTGAGTGCTTGTTTCACCACAGCCATCATCTTCTGTTGAATTATATTTTTGGTCGTCTTTTTTTAGTTGTTACCAGTGCATTTTCCTGAAAATAGCAATCACATACTGCTAAAATGTCCATTTCCAAACATTAATGTCACACTACTGCACATAAATGCTGGTGTACAGTGCTGTGAAAAAAAAAAATCCTGATTTATTCTATTTTTGCGTATATCCAGCACTAAATATTGTCAGATATTCCTAAGAAAATGAACATAAAACAAAGGCAGATACAGTTACCATTAATAAACTGTATTTTGTGTTTATTCAGGTTGCCTGTTTCATGCACTTTTTTTTGAAGATTTGAACCAATTTAAGTCGTCACCATTATTTATATAGCGCTTTATACAATACAGATTGTTTCAAAGCTGCTTTTCAGTGATAGAAAGAAAAATAATGATGCAAACAGAATTCACATATCTGCTGTGAAACAGTTCTAAACAGTAAAACATGTCATTGTTCAGTTGAAATCAGTGTTGACTCGATAAAAATCATCAAATCTAAAATAATTTCAGTGCATCTAGATAGCAGTGGTGTCATCATCCAGCTCAGTTCAGTCCTCATCAATAGTGTCTGTGGAGTCAGATCAATAATATTGCTGAATATTATTAGTCCCCAAATAAGCGAGCCAAAAGTCGACAGTGGCAAGGAACCCAAACTCTGTCAGGTGACAGAATGGAGAAAAAAAAAAACCTTGGGAGAAAATGTGTTGTGGTGTGATTATGATTCAGGCGGCATCACAATTTAGTGTGAAATATACAGGACTGTAGGCCTACAAGTAGCTGGAGTTATTAATCACATTTAAAGACTATCTAAAATCAGGTTTACATTTGTGGCTAACTAGAATGTGAGTGACCTTTAAAGCATTTAAATAAAGTCTCACCAACATCTGTTGAGAGCGTTTTCACTTTCTCTCTTCTCCTCTTTCCTAATGCTTCCTCTGTTGCAAAGAGGGGTACACTGTACACTGAACACTTTTCAGTGATTTTTTCCTCATGTCAATTAGGGGTTGATGCTCTCCTAGAAACAAACAAACAAACAAACAAACAAACACACTGTAATCAGTACAATTTTGTTTATTCCATTATTATAAATGATGTACTGATGCTATTGGAATGAGAACTGAACTGAGCTGGACAATGACATGACTCATTTCTACAGAACTGCTTATAACAAATTGCTGAGCCATATAGCATAATTAAATACATACACAGGGTTGTCACTGGTTGGATTGAGATGTTGGTGTTTATTATAGTAAAAGTGTAGTAAAAACAGCATTAAACCAGTTGTTTTGTCTTTCTATCATAAGCACCTCGCGCACAGACCCGCGAGCGCTACAGATCAGCACTGAAGCGGTGTTTCCTCTCATCTTCTTCTCATCTCAGCGGGTTGAATAAGATATCCGTGAAGTCATTTTACATCTCTCTAAAATTATAACTAAAGATATATGAGGACATTAGACATTATACTCACCGCTAAACTGGATGAGTCGACTAGTCTCCAACTCACCTGATGAACTTCTTCCGG
The DNA here is from genome assembly GCA_036784905.1 of Acrossocheilus fasciatus. Taxonomy (NCBI): domain Eukaryota; kingdom Metazoa; phylum Chordata; class Actinopteri; order Cypriniformes; family Cyprinidae; genus Acrossocheilus; species Acrossocheilus fasciatus. The sequence goes on from CM071949.1 coordinate 10,520,795, forward strand.
AAAGCGTTTCTTCTCTTTTGTCGCACTTGTGAATGGTCTCGGAGTGTAATGTTGTTATGTCTTTGTGCTTTAATTGTGATAGTTCACATATGAACGATGTTGTCAAACCAAAACGTGTTTATACTTTTATATTAATCCTACAGTAGACACTACGGAAAAGACGCTGATTTACTGTCTGTTACAAGTCATGCGCTGCTCGCGAGACTCGTTGTCAGGACAACGACCTTTGGCGCGAAGGAAGATCTCACGTGCGGGCTATTAATCTATGCGGGTGACATATTCCATAGGCAAATATTTTTTGTACAAAAATATTTTTGTACGAATATTTTATAGGAAGTCTACGTTACAAAAAACAAAAAAAAAAACAAAAAAAACAAATAAAAAACACTTGCCAAGTCTACTGTAACCACCACAGCACTTGCTACATGTTGCACAATACAGCATAACTGCAGTACAGGGCTTATACAAGAAGACTTTATTGGCAATGAAAAGAACCTCATTGCCATTAAAGTGATATTACTGTATGAATCTAATCATAAGAGCTTTATTTTTTTTTAAAAATGCTCATAAATAAATAAATACAATTAAATAAATTTAATCAGACAGACAGATTTTTGCATCTGAAATCTTCACCTGCATTTCAGCGTATCACTGAACTGCAGTTATATTGTATCTGTACTGCATTATACAGCAAATCTACAGTTGCACTTCATTGCACTTCAGTTTTACTGCTCTTGAACTTTAATGAACTGCAGTTATATACTTCATTATACTGCAGTTGTCCAGTTGTACTTCATTGTACTGCATTTATACTACTTTGTACTGCAGTTTCACTGCAGTTGTACTTCAATTTACTGCAGTTATTTTTTGTAAGGGACACGCCCTTAAGCGTTAGTGTTAAGACTCTTCATTTTTGTAGGATGTAAGCTGACAAGCAAACATGCATTCATTTGTAATTTAAACATCACCTTCTACATTGCTTCAGAAAAATGTTGTTGATGTATTCTGGCTTGCTGATTATCTCAAGGGAATCCTCCCCTAATAAAATATCCAAAACAGTGTGGTATTTCATTCAGTTGTGTACTTACGTTATTCCAAAACTTCCCAAGGATTTGTTAATCTAGAGACATCCCAATTGTTAAAATCTTCTTTTTCTTCTTCTGGTGTTTTATGGCGGTTTGGCAAACCCACAAAAAGGTGCATTACCGCCACCTACTGATCTGGAGTGTGGAGTGTACATAGATTTGGAAGAAAGAAATACAGAAAAACAAACAAAAAAACTAGATTCTATCTATGGTTCCTGTGTTTTTCAGGTATTTCAAAAATATTTCATGTACTCTTGATTGCCTTGGCCCGTTTCCAAACAATACTTTTAAAGAAATATCAACTCCCAACCTTGTAAAAATCTGCTCGTCCCTGCTCGTACCATGGTCATGGTCGCCTATCAATGACGTAATATCCGCGCTATCCTCTGTAAAGTCTACAAGCGTGGACAAAAATCCCGCTGCACAGTTAAAGTAAATCCATTACGGCTGGAATGAAAAGTCTTGACAGCAGCATTAAATTTATATCTGATTAATGTTTTTGCGCATTATAACCAATCACACAGTTGAGCTAACGAATGCAATGGCCAATCAGAAGCGTTCAGATGAGTCAATGCTGAAACGCTGAAATTCTCTCATCATAAACAAAGTCCAGATGCATGATGTAAGTAAGAGATTCATTCATCAAACAGTGTACAGAGAGCTTTGCTGATAACAAGGGGAGTTTTTTTTCTAAAGTGCTTAAACTCGCGCTAGATCGAAATCAGTCATAATGTTAAATGTTCTTTGCTCGCTTTCTCTGTAAAAGTTATTCGCTGTTTGAATAACTGGTAGGTGTACAGGTAATAAAAAAATTATTAATTACCTCATCTGTGAACATGAATCATGAATTCCATACATCTTTTTTCCACCCCTCTTCATAGCGTCATCAAGCTTGAAGCTTCGCCTTTGTTATTGTTTTGCGACCTCTAGCGGCGAAAACTTACAAATTGTGTCTTTAAATGCCTTCAGGTAAATACTAGTCTGATTCATGCTCTGACAAAATGTTTTCAGTTGGGTTACTACACTCCAATATAAACAAAGAATTCAGACAAATGCAATCCAAAATTGATTCAGGTTTTATTGTTGCATTTATGAAGGGATACATGTAGATGTCAGATGGATCACTGTTTTATTTACGGTTGTGTACTTTTCCAATTTCGAGGAATTATAATTGATGTTGATAAATCGAGTAAATGAAATGTGTATTTACAACTGTAAACAAAAAATAACATCAAAGGTAAGAATAGTACAACAATAACAGTACAACAATAACTGTAAAAACCGTAACAGTAAAACTTATTTGAGATGGCATAAGAGTGAAGAAGTGTTAAGAGAATTATTTCATTAACTTGTGAAACTGTGATGAAACATGAAGTATTTCGTTCATCACCCTTACATGAACAAGGTACATGAATTATTACATGGTGCCGAAAGTTGGCGACTGCAAAATACCTTCGGTCATGTAGGTTCTAAAAGATTGGTAAATACTGTGAATTGGAAGTCGAAGAACAATAGCACATGTGTTTGCTTCTGGAAATACTCTGGTGTCTTGATCAGTTGTATGAAGAAATTCGATTTTTGGCTGATGGGGGAATCCTAGTGGAGGCACAGATGAGGCTCCAGAAGCAAACTCCAGTACCATTGGCAGTGTCAATGGATTGCAGTCACCTTCTGTAAACACAGATTAAAGAACATTAGGGATGCCATTAGTAAAGACATTCAACATCAAACTGAGAAGAAAAATGTAGTCAAATAATACACAATAACTAGATAGAGTTAATCAAAGACTAATTTTAATGTTGGCTTAATAAAGCCTGGCCAGAAATCCTGAAGTTTTAATAGCCTGGTGTTTTAAGGTTTTAAAGCCAGACGCACAAAAGAAGCAGAATAAGATTTAAAAGCAGTATCAGATTCAATATATTAAAAAATATTTAATTGGAAAGAAATGTAACTTTACAAGAAATTAGTCACTCAAACCTACATTACATGCAAATTCCATTTTTGCCACAAATTGGTTGTAATGACTCAAATTTTTTTGTGTGTGCTCCGTGCTCAAGTGTGACAAAACTCAATTAAAAAAATCCGCAGTTTTTTCATGAATTCTAGTCTTTTTGGCTTCCGAGGGACACTTTTGTCACTTTTTTTTACACCCACTTAACATCTTCGAATCCGCTCCATTTTTTTTGTGTGTGTGTTCCCAGTGCAAGTGCGACAAATGTCATGGAGTCTTGGGTCAAAGCGATCAACGCTCGATTTTTAAAAAATCTTTGAAAATCAGTTTCGGGTCAATTTGACCCGAGGGACGGATGAGGGTTTTAAAGAAGGATTGTTACAACTGCTAGACTAATGCAGGTATAAGGGACTTAATCCTGTAATGAGCAATCAGCAAATCCTGCTTAAAAATTAAAGATTAAGAATTTCAGTGGGCCCCTACATCTTGCACAATTTTGTCCTCCAAACAACATGAAAACTGAAGTTAAAGAAAACAAATATAGTGAATGTATTTTTGTAGGCTGTGCTACACATTCACAAAAAACAAAACGTATTTAAAATGCTAAAAACAAAACACAGACTGGTTAACCGGTATGGGGAACACATATTTACATGTATATACAGTACACGTATATTCTGAATATAGTAAATGAACATAGCTGCTAAGCAATTGTTTTACATGTATCAACTGTAGTAATTACATGTATGGGTACTAAACAGAATATTAAACCTACATTTAAAGTAAATATTTTAGAAAAATGTAAATTTTAGTCAGAATTATTATGCTCCTATTCTCTTCAATTATTTCCAAATTAGACAGGGACACAACCATCAAACGTAAGTTATTCTCTGGAGAAACAGGACTGAAGTCCACACGCATCTGTCGAAGCGTCTGACAGGGCAAAACCACAAACAATATTTGTTTATTGAAGCACTTTCTCTGCTCCTTTCAAGTTTTGTGCTCTGTGTTTGACTCAATCCCATCTACTCCAGTTATAAAAGATGCTGCTGGTTCAGATTTAACAGATGAAGTCATGCCTTGACTGGACTCTTGTTGTGCCAATTGTCTTAAGATTTTTAGTAGTATGGCTGTCGCCATCTTTGATAACACTTTACTCACCGTTGCTATAATTAGAGGTAATAATACTGCTTGACTTCAGTTACTTGTGCATACAGACAGCATCCGAAACACTATTGTAAGCAGTTGTGTGTAGAGAACATAGAGACTCACATCTGTAAGTAAATGCAGATGTTACTCCCAAACAGTGACAGTGTAAACATAGCCTGCCTATGAGTCATAACAGTTTGTCCTTTTGTTTTTCTTTACTTTTATAATTAATTGCGTTAAACTGTCTTCTGCTTTTCAACTCTGGACCAACTTTATTTTATCATTTAGAATTATAAAATAAGTTTATAGAAAATGTGTCATTTAATCCAATTAATCTAAAACATTATTTGATTTTTTAAATAATCAATGGTTACAGCCTAAAAAAAATAAACATTCAAATATAGACAACAGTGCGCTATAAAACTGGTTTGGTGGAGGAAAGCGGGAGAAAGGTCCTCACCCAAAGTTTGGCCCGTAATTTCCACAGCTGCTGCACCCAGGGGTTGTGATGAGATCAGCTCAAAATCTGCTTTACAACATTAGAGCTTGGTCATGTGAGGTCATTCTTCTCAAGTGGTCTAATGGTCCTCATTGGAAGTTTGTCGACACCCCCTAGTTGTCTCCGGACCCTGATAAAGATTAACACAAAGTTATTTTAGGGTTGGGTGGTATGAAAATATATATTGTGGTGACAATAAGTATCTACTCAATATTTTATTGCTGTATTGTTTTTATAGTGGTATGTAAATATATTCAATGCAGCACAGGACTACTTAAAGCTATCGACATGTTAGAGCAATTTAAAAACAATTCATGGATGAGAATACATATTTGAACTGAAGTTAATACAACACTTAAAGAGGTAAAGCTTATGTAGTACAGAAAACACTGCATCATAAGCTAGATGTGTGTAGATGATCACAGTTTTGGGATTCATTCTGAAACATGCAGCGATATTTAATTATATACACCACATCACGACTTCAGTTTTATTTTGATTATTCGTGCAACCCGATCTTTTGCATCTTGATTATTACATTGGGACTTCAGTTTTGAGCTGAAGCAAAAATATTTATATATTTACATATGTACTAGGAGTGTAATGGTTCAAATTACTCACATTTTGGTTTGCATCACGGTATTAAGAGCCCAGCTTCGATAGGGTTCAGTATGTGCTATGTACAGAGAAAAAAGGGCTATTGTCAAACAAGTACAAATAATCAAACTACAATCAGTAGCACAAATAAATACAAAGCAAACAAACAAATAAAATAAACAGCGCTTTTCAGGTAGGTATTAACAGTAGTTTTCAGGTACAGAAATTGAAAAAACAAACAAACACTCATATCAGCCAAAGTTATCAACAACATAAGGAACTGAGGAACCAACATTTTTGAACGGTCACTGTTGGCCTATAATGGAACAAAAATTGCAAAAATCAACAGATTTTACTAATACATACAATTTCTGTGTAAAAATAATATAAAGATGCAGCTAGCTTTCTAAAGTCATTTTTACCCTCCTGTAATTTGGCTCCAAATATTACGTGAAAATTGCCATTTTCGCCCCCCCTACAAAAATGTGGATTATTCAATAAATAAACTTAAATTTATCTCTCTTCAGGAAAAATGTAAATAAAAAAATTGAGCCAGGGACCTCTGGTTGAGTTGACACAGAATGACCCCATAGTCTTTTGGATTATTGCAAAAAATAAGCTTCAGAAAAGCTTCAAAAAAGACAGCATCATCTCTTAGTTTCAATCTTTCTAAAAAATCCTGTGTCGAATTGTGCCTTGTTTGTAAACAAATCTGCGGTAAAATTAAGTGAATAAAGCACCAAATTAAAATAAATAAAAATATAAACTGTTTTTAGACTAACAAGACAGTTTTAAGTTCTTAAACTTACAGGATGTTTTATAGTACAATGGCCTCTTATATGTCAAAAGATTAAGAATTTTGGTTTCTCAGTTTATGACCCCTTTAAGGAGTGTACTATAAAGTTAAATTATATTTAAAATATTTCAAATTATAACCAATATACATGTTTCACATTCTAATTTGAAAAGAAAGCATCCTTGCATGTTCTGAAAGTGAAAAGTAGTGTTTTACTGTAGCATAACAAAAAGTTATTGTCATTTTGAAATTACTGCAAAGTGGGGGTTTAAGGTTTCAGGTAGGCCTATATCAGGTTTATCAACACAAACTGAATAATCAAATGTGAAAAAAACCCACTGCTTAGTCTTCACTGTATGAATTAAATGCACACTGAATGAATGAATGATGCATTTATATAGTGCTTTATTGTGTATTGCTGTACACCCAAAGCGCTTTACAATCATGTGGGCAGGGGCGGATTGGCCATCTGGCAATTGTGGCAAATGCCAGAGGGGCCGGACCATTTTCTTTAATGTGGGCCGGTCAGATATATATATATATATCGGCCCGAGCAGCCCACTTGAGTCAAACATTCTAATTAATTTAATGTTGTGCTCCGGCTCAGTGCAGCGGCTCAAAAGCGCTCGTCAATGTCAGAATGTTTGAAATAGCCAATTAAAATGTAGAAGGTGGGATTTACCGTTCACAGAGCTAAACTGCACAGCACTTGAATGCGATCTGAGGTGAAATGTAAGCAGCTAAACATGACGAGACAATTCAGTAATATTTGCTAACAATTTATGATATAAAAAATGTTAAACGACAGACATTATTTTTCAGGTATGCAAACTAGGCTACTACTGTTAACATAAGATAAAAGTGAATTGTTGTAAATCCAGGCTTTCTTCTGTAATTTCACGTTACATGTTCACTCCTCAACCACCACCAGTGTGCAGCATCCACTTGGATGACGCGACGGCAGCCACAGGACAACGACGCCAGTGCACTCACCACACACCAGCTACAGGTGGAGAGGAGAGAGAGAGAGAGAGAGAGAGAGCCAATCAAGTGGATGGGGATTATTAGGAGGCCATGATTGATAAGGGCCAGTAGAGGGAATCTGGCCAGGACACCGGGGTTACACCCCTACTCTTTACGATGAGCGTCACAGGATTTTTAATGACCACAGAGAGTCAGGACCTCGGTTTAACGTCTCATCCGAAAGACGGTGCTTTTTGACAGTATAGTGTCCCCGTCACTATACTGAGGCGTTAGGACCCACACAGACCACTGATTCTTATTAAAGCTACAAAAGACATTCAGTCATAGACAGTGAGTGATTTTCTCTGTCTTTTATTCATTAACATTAAGCACAGACAGAAGCAGGTTTAACAGACTGCTGTAATTTTAAGAGCTGCACGGATCCAAAATATAGTTACACGTGGGCTCTCTTTCTTAACTTTTTAATCAGAGGTGGCTTTCTGTGCATGTGATTACTTCGCTTACTGCATTAATAACATTAAGCACATCACTACTCTTTGCTGTATGTGTCGACCTAAATCTTTTTTGGACTTTTTAAAATCTTTTGAAGTATTAAAGTCATGCAAGCTGTTGCAATAGGCGTACGTACATTTGAAATTTTTATATATTGTGCAGTCCTACCCAAAATGGTCAAAATTCCTGTATTGGTGAGTATTCACATAAACACAGTCAGTTACGTCGGTTAAGTGGACCAAACAGTTCAGAAAGTGTGAGTGTAACAAAATATTGAAGCACTTAAAGTTACAGCAACTAAATAAAACTGTTTCCTTCTGTGTGCTTAATATGAATCACAAAGAGAAAATCTCTCACTGCTCATGACTGAATATCTTTTGTAGCTTTAATGAGAATCAGTGTGTATTTAATTCATATAGTGAAGACTAAGCAGTGTTTAATTTTTACATTTGATTAGTTTCTGCTGTTAAATAAACCTAATTTGGGCCTCCGTGAAACCCTAAACCCCCTGGTTTACACTCGTTAAAATGGCACTTTTTATGTAATGCTACAGTAAGTACAGCTGTTCAGAAGTTGTGGGCATGCTTTCTTCTCACAAAAAGAATGTGAAACATTAACACGAGTAACACGAGATTTAACACGAGATTTTAAATATACCTACATATAATTTAAGTATACTCTACACACTTGCATATCGAATTATTTTACAAGTTATTGCAATCGCATAATGCATTTTTCTTCAATATCATGCAGCCCTAGGTTGAAAAATGCAGTCAATGTTGTTGAAAAAATAAAAACAAAGAAAAAAACATACCTGAAAGTGGAGTTTGTGAGAGACGAGACAACTAGATCTGTATAGATCATGGTGGACGCCATACAAAGACCAGTTGCTGAAGAGTGGATGATGGAGGGACCACAGCCAAACATCAGGACAGAATTCTGCATGAGTCAGGTAAGCAGAATAAATTACACTGTAAATAAACATTATTAAAACAAATGGTAAAGTCAAGTAGTTTATTAGTTTAATCCCTATAAATCAAAGCAAATTATAACTATATGACATTATCACACAAAAAGGCTTTTTTAAGAGCCAACAGTATCTTGAGAGCGTCTTTTTATTTATTACATTTACGCATTTAGTAGACGCTTTTGTCCAAAGCAATTCAGACTATACTTTTTTTTCATCAGTATGTGTGTTCCTTGGGAATTGAACCCACAACCTTTCATGCAGCTACCGCAATGCTCTACCACTGAGCCACAGGAACTATAAGCATATTAATATAGACATGATTAGCATGTTATGATGTAGGATTGTAGTTTTTATTTATTTATTAATTTGCATACTATGATGAATCTGGCAAATCAGAGATGCAGGATGCTAGTTTTTATTTTTTTTAAAGAATTATCCCTTTAATGTCTTCATTAAGAAATATTCAAGAAAATGTCCCTTTCACAGCAAAATGCAATAAATATTATTAATCTGAATAATATTCTCTATATTGCAGGCTTAGTGAATAACTTTCTTAATTTGTACATGCTTTGATGCCTTTAGGTCACATGGGTTTGGAATTTAATGGATTTATAGTATTGCATGCATTTAAATTTCAAAAATTTTATAAAACAAATATATTATTTAAATTAAGAATTTTGCTATGCATTTACGTGTATTGGAGTTGATTTGGGAGCAAATGTTATCTCTGTTGCTTAAGAAACGCGGAGCTACAACATATGGTCGAGTAAAACGGTTTAAAATTAGTTCACTTTTAAAAATATGTTACAACAATCCCACCAGTGACAAACATACTATCATAAAACCATACATTTCCACCTATCATACTATGCTTACCTCTCACCCATTAAAGTACCATACACAGTGAGTGAAGAGATCATAGACATAATATACGTATATGACATTATCACACACTTGATTTTCTCTTTGTGTATATGTTGCAGGCCCCGGCTCAGGAGACCCAGCTGACAGATTACTGTTACCTGAAAAACAGGATTAGAAGAAATAAACGGGAGAGTCGCGTCTGCTCTTCTGATGCTCCCCTGCAGATATGAGCAAGCATGCGCAGTTCACCGTTTCACCCGCAACTCTCCAACCAGATATCAAAATAAGAGTCCTTCAAAACAATGCTTTTCTGTCCATATGTAAACCTAGATTTGTTAAATCGCGTAAAACACTGCATAAAAAAGTAATGCAATCATTTCACTCAAAACAATATACATGTTCAGAAAAGAAAAAGAAAACACAATTGTGTACAAACTTTGTGTGTATCACACTCTCCCTGACAAAATAAGAAAAGCTCCAGTGGTCAACCCCTTTCCTCCTATATGCCAATCAACACACGGGCACAGTGAAATTGTAAGGTATGTATGTGTGAGGAGTGTATGAATTGGTATAACCAATTTGTGGTAAGTAACTATTGATACCCCAGACAGGTACATGTGTGATCGGATAAGCTGTCACTGCATTAAGTGTTGGGTATGGCTGTAGCACAGGCTGACCTAAAGTGTCATAAGTGTAAATCTGTCGTGGCCTCTTCTCTCTAGTAGACCTTCTCACTTCTGCTTCATCCCCCACACTTGAACTTTCAGTCTCTCTTGCGACTCCCTCTGGCTCAACACAAGCAGCTGTTTCCCTCTCCTCGTCCACATCATCATCCACAGGTGGTACCAGGTAAGTATTTGGTTCTCTTTCTGGTGAATCTTCCAGTTCCCTTGAAACTTCCCTTCTTTGTGTTTGATGGAACTCTTCTCTCACAGGTGCTCGCTCAGGTAGATGGGCATTCATTGGTCCTGTCCAGCTAACTGGGTTTCTCAGCCAGTATCCTCCTCCATTACTTTCCTCATCGGAGTCCGTCATGTCACTGTCTCTCTCTCTGGTGTCTTCTCTGTTGGGTGTCTGGCCCCTTGTCTTTTTTCTTCTTTCAGGTTTGGTCGAGCGGAATGTCGTTGTGGGAGCCTCCACAGGTAAGTCATTCACCAGTAGTAGTAGATTCCGGTGCAGTGTCCTAGTTTTCTTATTGTCCCCATTTTCAGGGGAGACTACATAAACTGGGTTCTCAGACACCTGCCCCGTCACCACGTAAACCACCTTTTCCCAGTAGGATCGTAACTTCCCTGGACCCCCTCGTTCTCCAAGGTTTCTGACCAGCACTCGGTCTCCCACTTTCAGTACAACTCCTCTCGCCTTTCGGTCATATTGAGCCTTCCCTCTCGCACTTGCTTGGCGACTGTTTCCGTCAGCGATCTTGTATGCCTCAGCCATCCGCTCCGCCCACTGATTTGCATATCCCTTTGGAGTGACTCCGTCTGTTGGCTCCACCAGGCCAAAGATCAGATCTACTGGAAGGTGAGGATGCCGTCCGTACAAAAGGTAAAAGGGAGAATACCCAGTGGACTCGTGCCGCGTGCAGTTGTAGGCATGCACGATTTGAGGTAAGTGCTCCTTCCACCTTTCTTTCTCTTTGTCTGCCAGCGTCCTCAACATCTGTAGTAGGGTCCGATTGAACCTCTCGACTGGGTTTCCTTGGGGGTGGTATGGTGACGTTCGAGAGTGTCCAATTCCAGCGAACTGTTGGAGAGTGCGGAAAAGTTCATTCTCGAACTCACGGCCCTGGTCATGATGTAACTTGGCCGGGTATCCAAAGCGCGGAATGTAGTCTTGAAACAAGCGTTCAGCTGCAGTCCGCCCTGACTTGTTCTTGGTTGGGTAGGCTTGGGCGAACCTTGTGAAATGGTCCATGACGACCAGGATATATTCATATCCTCCACGGCTCGGCTCCAAGTGCAGGTAGTCAATGCAGACCAGCTCCATAGGTGAGTGTGTTGTGATGCTACCCATGGGCGCTCGAACATGTACGGTCGGTTTCTTCTGTTTTATACACGGGCACTTTCTGGTCACATATTCTTCCACTTCAGCTTTCATGTATGGCCAGTAGAACCGTTCTCTCACCAGGCTCAATACTCGCTCTGTACCCACGTGTCCCATCTTGTCATGGAGGTGCTCAAGTGCCAGCTTTTTGTACTTGCTTGGTAAGACAAGCTGTTTTCTTTCCCTCGTTCTTCGATATAGGAGTCCTCCCTCAAGATGTAGCTTATTCCACTCATACATCAGCTTTCTGTTGGTTCCTGTCAAAACCCCCCTCATCTCGTCGGTGAGGGTGACACCATCCTCCTTCCATTGTCTCACTTGAGAGATTATAGAATCTTCTTTCTGGGCTTGAATCAGTTCATCCTGCCCTATTGTCGGCAACCAGGCGTTGGGTTGGCACGGTTCATCCTCCCCAATAGACATGTACAGGGCAGCGACCCAGGCCACGTCCTTCATCTTTGACGCATGACTGCCCTCCCATGCTGCTTGTATTGCCCCCGCGGGTAGTCTTTCCGTGCATTCTGATGTATATTCTTCAATGTCCAGAGGAAGCCGGGACAAGGTGTCTGCGTCGATGTTGACTTTCCCTGGGCGATACTTGACATCGAACCGGAAGTCAGACAGCTCCCCGACCCACCGATGGCCTACTGCGTTGAGTTTCGCCGTGCTCATTGCGTATGTCAGTGGGTTGTTGTCGGTGTACACTGTGAAGTGTGGGGCGTAGAACAGGTAGTCCCGGAACTTCTCGCACACCGCCCACTTCAGTGCCAGGAACTCGAGTTTACCACTGTGTAATCTGTAGTTCCTCTCCGTTGTTGTTAATGTTCTGGATCCATATCCGATTACTCTCAACCTCCCGTCTTGTCGCTGGTATAGGATGGCCCCTAGACCCCTTTCGGATGCGTCAGTGTGCAGCGTGAAGGGTAAGCTGAAGTCTGGATATGCCAGTATAGGTGGGCTTGCTAACATACCAATAAGTTCCTCCAGGATCTGTTGGTGGTCCCTGGTCCATTCTACTGGAGTTCTGGAGGGAACTTGTGGGCCTTTAGCTTTCTTCCTGTGAGTATCCCGTGTTGTTCCAGGCTTCACCTGCAGTAGTTCATACAAGGGTTTTGCTGTCCTGGAAAAGTCTTGAATGAAGGCACGGTAGTAGCTGAGGAATCCAAGCAACCTTCTCACATCACCCACTGTCTGGGGGGTCCTGGTTGTTAAGGATCGGACAGCCTCCAGGTCCTTAGGATCTATCCGCACTCCTTCTGCTGACACTAGCCGTCCGACGTACCTGACTTCACTCCGGAACAATTCACACTTTTCAGGTTTCAGTTTTACACCGTGATACTGGAGGGCCCTCAACACTCTACGGATACTCTCAACATGGTCTTCAAAGGATCTTGCATAGCATAAGACGTCATCTAAATATGGGATGCAGCACTCATCTCTGAGCGAGTCAAGCATCTCTTCCATACTGCGTTGGAAGGCAGCAGGCGCATTGGACAATCCAAAGGGGATCCGGACCCACTCATACAGCCCCCAGGGTGTGATGAATGCTGTCATGTGTCTGGACCCCTCTGCGATGTACCCCTGGTGGTACGCTTTGCCTTGGTCGAGAATGCTGAACCAGGAGTATCCCCCAAGGGTGTCAATCAGATCCTGTATCCTTGGCAATGGGTGACGGTCAGGGATGGTTTTCCTGTTAAGGAGACGATAATCAACACAGAGCCTCAGCTTGCCATCCTTTTTGCGGACACAGACTACTGGAGCGGCGTATGGTGACTTTGATTTGACGATCCATCCTTTTGCTAGGAGATCCTGTATGTAACTCTTCACCTCGTTAAATAAGGGTTTTGGTACTGATGAGTACGCCCTCTGAACCGGGATGTCGTCTTGAAGTGTGATTGACATCTGCAAGCTGGGTATGCAACCAATGTCATTGTCATCTCTGCTGAAAGCACCAGACTCCTCATACAACATTCTTTGAACAACCTCTCGTTGGCCCTCTTCCAGGTGGTCCAGGTTGACGGGTGGAAGCCACAATGATGTTTTTGCCTCATCCTCTCGAGTGGTCGCCGCTTGGATCATTGTCTGCATTGGCTCACTTGTTTTACCAGGCTCCACTAATATCTTCTCAATCCGCTGTAATGTTCCAATCACTGTGCCACGTGGCAGGGTCACATCACCCACTGTGCTATTTCCGATGGGTATGGAAACACATGGGTCACTTCGGGGTTGTATTTCTAAGAGCCCCTCTCCAATGTCCAAGAATCTTAAATGGTCACTATTTTCATGAGGCTCAAACAAGACCGTCGTGTCAGACTGTGCCATCTTCAACGGGATTCTGCACTTCACCCAAGTCACCTGCCCTGCCCGGATAACTACCCCTCTTGGACCAACCTTCAAGTGCCCATGTCCGTTATCTTCTTCAGCAGCTTGGATCACCTTGACTAAAGTTTGTGCCTTTTCGCAAGGGATATCAATGGCTCCGGCCAGTAGTGAGGTAAGTGTTGGCATCAACTGCTCAGACTGCCCTTGAATCAGTTCTTCAACTAAGTTGAAACCCAGGAGTGGTCTCTCAATTGGCATCTTACTCACCAGGAATGGGACATTAATTGATAGACTTGGGTCCTCATTTCCTAGCAGGTTGACTGTGATGACCGCCCAACCGTCAAATGGGATAAGGTCTCCATTTACAGCATAGACTTTCAGATCATCTTGACACCCAAGCAGTTCCCGAAGCGGCCTCACCTCCACACTTGGCAGATATTTCTCTTTCCACTCACGGTCCACCATGCTGACTTGGGCACCTGTGTCGAGTAATGCCCTCACTGTCAAACCATTCAAGTTGCACTGGGTTAGTGCCTTGCTTCCGATCAGTTTGATTATGTTGTCATTTTTTGTCTTATAGGGGCCCAGAACACTTGCTCCTTGGCTCCTGGATCTCACCTCATTTATAGATTTGTTTGTTTGACCCTGGTGCTTGTGTTCTTGTCCTAGCACTCCTGTCTCCCTAGGCCAGGCCGGCTTTGTGGGAGTAACGTCTGGTTGGGGCATTTGCTGTGCGGTCACTGGTTGCCCCTTTGCAGTGGCCGGTTCCCGTTTCCCTGTCGCTGAGGTCGTTGTAGGCAACCCACTGCCTGATGTCCACCCTCACCACAGACAAAACAGTGTGTACAGTCCTGTCGGCCTTCGTCCGCACACCGTGGACAGCAACGCCAGCGGCTCATCCGGCGAGAGGATGGTTGGCTGGAGGAGCATTGGCAGCCACCCTCAGTTCGTACTGGCATTGAGTGTTGGATAGCGTCTACCATGCTGGTTAGGGCATCAATTCTGGCAGTAAGAAGCTTAATCTGATCGTTCTGCCCCTTTTGTGCAGCAAACCCTTTCTCCGCTTTCACATCTCCGCCGGTTTCACCGCTAACTTGGGCACTATTAGCCATGGATGGTTTTGCTCTGGTTGGTGGGCCCAGTCGACGTAATCTCTCATTCTCGTCACTTGTGATTTTCATAACGTGCCTGAGGATAGCATCATCAGTTACATCACTGTCGGCTAGTAAGGGTTTCAGCTCACTGCGAATATCTTTACACCGGTGGCTTAGACCCTGGTAGACAGTGTGTAAGAACACATCCTGCACAGTCGATGCACTATACTTCCTGTCTGAATCCGCTTGTTTAGCCGCAAAGAGTATTTTTTGTTTCAACCCCATGACTCGGTACAGGAACTGTTGCGGAGTTTCGTGTTCACTCTGCTTGGTGCACATCAGTTCTTGGAATAGCTCTGTGCTATTTCGGTCTCCCAAATGTGATTGTAAGAACCCCTTTAGCTCAGCTACAGTCATGTCATCTTTGTTCATCAGCATATCTTTAAAGATACCTGGCTTGATAATTCGCAACACCCCTCTAACAACGTCAGCATCGGTGAAGTTCTCTTTTAGGCCGCTGTCCATTTGCCTGCAGACATTGTTGAACGTGATGTCTGACGAGTTATCGCCAATCTGGCCTCCATGTATCTTGAACTCACGGGGCTGGATATACTTAAACCCCCCCATAGGGAACATGAAGTCATGAGCTAAATTTTTGGGGTGCTCAGTCTGGTACATGTGTCCTGTAGTGGTGTCTCCCTGTGCTACAGGGTGAGTTAAGTTAGTGTTCTGGGTAGGTGTCATGTACTGGTGAATTTTTCTACCAATCTCTTCGTATTCTGCAAGCATTTTACGCATGTATGTGTTTGTTTCAGGTACAGCCCCCTTAACACCCTCTGGGTCAGGTATAACATGTGATGTTGAATAAGTGTTATCAATGGTGGGTGGATGTAACACATGTGAAAGGTGAGTGTCTGTCTCAACATCAGATGTAGACAAAGCAGTGCAAATCTGTTTTGCTGATTTTATAGTCTCTTGCAATGACAACAGTCCACTCATACCTTGGTCCTCAGCCTCGAGCAAAGATTCACTTGACATGAAGGCATCAATGTACTCGAGACAACCCTCACTGTCTTCCAGGCTCAGTTCAGATGAGTCTTTACCTCGTATTGGCCCGATGACCTTGGTGATGCGAAACAGTTCATCAGCAGGCAGTGTGATCAGGTCTTTTCTGATGTCCCACACCAAGCGTTTCCTCGTATGATCTGCCATGATGCCGTTCTCCGTCGTCCTTCCCCAAACTGCCTTAACCTCAGGATGCAGACAGCCGTCTACTCAACCCTCTGTGTGTGTCTCGTTGTCACCGTTGGTGCGGCAGCCACCGGCCTCTAGCCCCAGTGCCACCTCGTCCCACGGTCCTGGAATCTCTGGATCCGCCTCCTAGCGTCACATGGAGTGGATCCCGGACGAGCCCCCAAGAATCTGTTGCAGGCCCCGGCTCAGGAGACCCAGCTGACAGATTACTGTTACCTGAAAAACAGGATTAGAAGAAATAAACGGGAGAGTTGCGTCTGCTCTTCTGATGCTCCCCTGCAGATATGAGCAAGCATGCGCAGTTCACCGTTTCACCCGCAACTCTCCAACCAGATATCAAAATAAGAGTCCTTCAAAACAATGCTTTTCTGTCCATATGTAAACCTAGATTTGTTAAATCGCGTAAAACACTGCATAAAAAAGTAATGCAATCATTTCACTCAAAACAATATACATGTTCAGAAAAGAAAAAGAAAACACAATTGTGTACAAACTTTGTGTGTATCACATATATTATGTCTTTGGAAGAGATCGCGTGGCTAAATGCGTGACTGGCTCTTCTTCATCCATTGGCTCATTGGCGACGTCGCGTGCGTACATCGCCACCTATGGGGTTGCTCAACTATATTTAACAAAGAGGGACTCAAACTGGGAGACAAAAGCTGTGTCCGAAACCGCTCCCTATCCACTATATAGTGCACTATATCGGGTGTCAGCCATTTTGTAGTGCTGTCTGAATTCTGAGTGAACGACTTCATTCCCTACATTCGTTCACTACTTTTTACCCACAATGCATTCTGATTTCGAGTGTACAACCGATGTACACTCGCTGAAGCACTATTTCCCACAATCCAATGCGGAGAACCGACGAGCTGTTAGAGAAAGCGGGAGCTAGCGAGTTTGAACGAGAGATGCCTTTAATTTGTAAAAATGATGAATTTGTTGGATTTTTAAAAATGTTCGTTGGTAGTGTATTCATTCTGATGTCAAATTAACGGTCGCCTGAGGGCGCTCTACTGCCATCTTATTTGAGTGCAAAAACGCTGCTCGGGAGAGTTTCAAGATACTACAAACAATAAATACATACAATTATTAATATGTGCTGATGTGAGTTTATTTTTATTGACAATATTTTAATAGTATTTAATGATTATGACCATATTACAGAACAACCCAGATAGCAAACTGACATAGAATCAACGTCGATTTTTGGTTGTAACGGTCAGTATCGATCGTCAATCAAATTTCGATGTTGAATCAACGTTCATTATTTGGTCGGTACATCAGAACGTTATTACGTCGAAAATGAAACATCGATTCAACGTTGAAACCACGTTGTCTTATCAACCGACACAGCCGACGCATCTGATCGAAATCATAACGTCTGATACAGGTTGAAAATTGGTCAGAGGAATCGGAGATCTGCGCCTGCTCTCTCACAGAGGGGAACAGGCCTGTAACTGTACCCGGGCAACTAAAATTGATTTTTATACATTATTCCGTCTGTCTCTAAATATTAGCGGAAGATGAAAGTTTTAAAAACAATGAATGACAAAACATTTTAACTCGAGCTTGTCGAATGTTTTGTTATTTTTTTCTGTAGACATTTTTTACACCGCTGGCATATTTTTTCCCTTATTTTTCTTCATTACACCTCTTGTTTGGTTTTATTTCATATAATTGCACATTAAAAATAATTTACTTTGTTATGCAGACGCAAAACGTGAAACTGCAGTTTTATTCGCAGCTGTAGGCTATTTATAGCATTTATATAAATATTTGTAAGATATAATCAGCATATTTTCTTAACCTGTTTTATATCTTAATTATTTAATCCATGAATTAAAACAATTTTTTATAACGACATAATCTTGATCAACAACAATGATAAATAGCGGCATCGCTCCATTATCATTTGTAAACTCAAATAGCTTCAGTTTTAAGTTATAACTGCATCTATCTCGGGTGTAGACTGGTGAGTTATGTTAATAAACCTATAAATGTGTTCTAGTAGGTCTACTGGCCCATATTCAGATGTTTGTGCGGAGTGTGGAAAGCATGACGGGGCGGCCGCGAGATCACTTGCATTTTTTTTCCCCTGATAACGAAACAACATATCAGTTCGAAACTCATAGGCCCAACTCATATTAATAAATAGGCTAATTTAAATTAGGCTACTACTTTTTTACCGACACATTCATAATCATTTGGCGACTTTTTCCTGTGCTTTGTGGCAAACTTTATGCGTGTGCTTGAGCGCGGAATTAAGGCTTACGGATGATAAACTTTGGATAAACATGCGATTAGGCCTAGTCTTAAATGAACGACTAGTTAAATTGTTGGGTGCAGCTCTATTAAATAACTAACTTTCTCCGCTCTTAGAACTGTCAAGTCCGTAACGGAGAGATCACGTTGACTAGGCTACATTGATTTTCCCTCTGAAACACACACACACACACACACACACACACACACACACACACACACACACACACACACACACACACACACACACACACACACACACACACACACACACAAACACAAACAAAAACAAAATAAAATAATAAAAAAGTTATGAATAGACAACCTTTCTACATCCGGCAGATATTGCTGCTTATGGAAATCATTGCAAATCGTACAAAATAGCCTATGTTATCTCCCCAAAAACTCGTATATAAATAAATAATAAATATAAAACACGTTTATAGACTGATTCTTTTTTGAAGTCTGGACTCTATTTTCGGAAATTTAGAAAAAATATAAAGAGATGGTTCAACACAGGTCTAATGAATAGCCTATTTATATTTATACGTCAATAAAGCTGGAATTGTTCTATTCTGGTCTTTGAAATACAGGTACTTGCTTTTTTTGTTCAAAGTTGTGATGCAAGTTTTTGAAACACTGCAAAAAAAAAAGAAAAAAAAAAAGCACAATTTCAAAACTGTTTTTTTTTGTGAACGTTCATAAAATATTGTTCTTCAACATTTTCATTCATTTACTGTTATTTTTTTTGTTATTTATTTATTTATTATAAAGAATAGTTAGGTGTGTTAATCTGGCCCTCTTAAATGCCCAAGTTTCTCTTGGACCCTTAGGGAAATTAATTGCCCACCCGCAGACGGAGAAGACACAGGTGAAGCTATTTTAAATTTTAAGAGGGCTTTGACATCCACGAGTAAAATGTCAAAGCCCTAAGTAACGTGTGACATAAGTAAACCTGGAAGCAAATTATGTTATGTTAAAAGAATGTTTTCTGTATATTCTTCTTTCTCTTTTTTACATTTCACCTGCTCTAGCTTGGTTCCTTGTAATAAACCTGGCTGGCATGATACTAAATATTGTTGGCTCTGTGACAAATTGCTTCTTATGTTCCTACATTCTTCCATGTTGATGGCCTGCACCCCAGACTCAGAGCGGACCTCCTGTCGGACAACACATCTCCCAGGCACAATGAACAATATGGTTGGTAAGTTAACCTCAAACATGCACTAATGTTCAAAATTCGGTAAAATACTTTGTTTTTGAAAAGAAGTCTGTTATGCTCACCAAGCCTGAATTTATTAAAAAATTCAGATAAAAAACAAAACAAAAAATCCTGTGATCAAAGCTGAATTTTCAGCATCGTTACTCCAATCTTCAGAGTCACATGATGAACATACAAAGCTGCCAAATAATCCTTATATTGTAATCATTGCCCTAAAAGGTAAGTTTGCAGATTTTCAACCAGCTTTGTATTGTTACAGTGATGGCAATAAATGTAAATGAACAAGGTTTACCTGTTCTCTGAATTACTTGTATAGAGATTTCACCATTTGTGACCTGTGCTGGCAAAATGAGCAAATTTTCAAATAATTGTCACTTTTTTGAAGTGCATTCTCCAATAAAAGACTTTCAAAATTATATAGGAGTTGTTAGAATCGGACAAAAAATGACTGCGCAACACCCGTCTGAAGTCGATAAAGTCAGCAAAGACCATTTTGAGAAAAACTGATTTAAAGTTTTCTGAAGGTTCCAAAGCAAAATCACCAACATTAATTCTTTCTTAATAATCATTACTAGATTAATAATCACAATATAGCTATTTATTTTATCTTTGTTGTTATTAATATGAACCAATGCAACAACAAAAAAAAATAATTAAAAAAAAAAAAAAAATATATATATATATATATATATATATATATATATATATATATATACACACACAGGAAAGAAACAAGTAATGTATTACTTTTTTCATTTTACATCTAAACAAAAGCATTCAAGTAAGTAAAACAAATAATCAAATGTAAAAATCACTTTAGTGGGTTCATTATGAATGAATTGATTACAAAAGCAGTTCATCAAGAGCAGCGAGTGATTCCCTCTTTTCTTTTATTATTAGATTATCATTGAGACAGACGGCCTGTATATTATACCTACTGTACTGCACGGATATAATGTCACACATCTGATGTTTTTACCCAACATCTCCCCAAACGTTCACTTAAGACACAACAGATTATTTTTGCACGAATACTTAAATACTGTAATTCCGTGCATGTGTGTATATTTATCGGGATCGCACACCGTCAGAAGCGCTGTTATGCGCTCGCTTCGGATGACAGTCAGCGCGAGATGCGAGTGGAGAAAAGGTACTCCTCTCAGAAAACATGCAAATAAAGATATATTTAGATGTTTAAATAATATTTAGAGCATTGTGATCGCTAGAAGAGGGCTTAATGAACTCATTTTTGTGAAAACCTCAAATTCGACCAAAATCAACGTCTTTCACTTCTTTTGCCTTTAACTCGAAATTAGCTCGTGTGCACTCCGACTCATTTTGCCAGCACAGGTCACATTTATTAGTAAGCAAAACTCTGACAGATGATGCAAAATGTTAGGAGGTGATTGTATGTCTCTTTTCTTTGTCCTGTGTACTATAACTTCTGAACAGGAACTAATAATTCTTTGACTTGTTTGAGAAGATTTAGATGGAGGGTTTAGCTGTGTTTCTCCCTTTTCTATATTCTATTCTATTCTATTCTATTCTATTCTATTCTATTCTATTCTATTCTATTCTGTTCTGTTCCTTTTTTTATATACTAATTATTAATCAGTTTGGAAATCTTTTTACCATGTTTACTAAGGAGCACTTTGCGACTGCGTATGTATTTATGATGCAAATGTAAATGACTGTAAACGAACCTAAAAAGGTCCCGCCTGTTAGCAATGCTAATATTATTTAGCGAAGTTATTAATGAGATCATTTAAAAAGTAATACAGTGACTTCATTAAATGATCCACTATGAAAAAACAGTTTTATCCATGTACTTTTAGGGAGGAACTTGTCAACAAATCTACCTCACAGCGCATCAATGAAAGCAGTTTGACAATTACAGACGGGTGTGTTGGATCAGGGTGAGATCTGAATTCTGCAGGTGGGTAGATCTCCAGGAACAGGATGGGCGGTCCTGTTATATTGGTTATGTATGATGGAATTTGAACTGTACTGTTTTATTGCAGGTTTTCTGGATTCCCAGCTGAAGACATCAGTACATCAGGTGTTGCCCTGGACAGCTGTATCTACAGTACACCACACTGACCTCTCTGCTTTTGCATAGATGGCTGACTACTACCATAGTATTATTGGTATTATGTTCTAAGGCAGGGCAAGTTCAGAGGCCAAGCGGGCCGCATTTAAACTACATATTGCTATAATATAATATAATATAATATACTATAATATATCATATAAACCACAAATGACACTTTATTTAAGACAATAATTGCAGATTTACTGATTTAGAAATACAGTTTATTACTTATCTAAGTCTTGCTTGTCCTTGTCCTTTTTAAAATAAGACTGAGCATGAAATAAATAAATATATATATATATATATATATATATATATATATATTTAAAGAGTAAAAATCTGGAACAAAAAATTGGATTAAACGTTTGTTTTGCTATATTGAACAGAGTAGCCTATTGAACAAACTCAAAATGCTAAAACTAAAAACATTCTTGAGCAAACATAGTTCACAAAGTACTTTAGGAAGAAGTATTATTATTTTTCATATTTATATTTTTAAAATAGATATCACTATTCTCCCACCATGATTCTGAAAAATGTAATGAAAAATGAGTTTCTAGAAAAAAAATTGCTGCTGTCTATTTATAGAATACAATATTCAACAAACTGATAAAGTGAAACAAATGATTCATAACTCATAACTTCGTGACTTGCTCATGAAGACTTCACTTGTTTCATTCCTGAATGAATCAATGTTTTTTGAACGAATCTCAGTTTAAGTCACTGGTCTCCACCTGCTGACGTTATGTTGTAATTGATACAATCTTTATTAGAATAAATCACCTTTTTGAAAGTGAAGGTGCTTCAATTTTGATCGCTTCTGTATAACGATACAAAAGACTTTGTAAAGCTGTTTCACAGTAAACTGCTCTCTCTGGATCAGCGCGAACGCAGATTTGAATGTTACATTGTGATTTAAGGCTTTAATAGACATGAATCCTGTCATTTATGAACAAGATTACGTGGGTGACTGAATCTGTTCGCAATCTGACTATTTATTTAAATAAAACAGTATACGACAATATGGTTTACGACAGTGATATGGTTTAACTGTGTTCTTCAAGCCATCTTTGGTATTTTCATAATAAAGTATATTTATAATCCAATGATAATCGACATTGCCTTTACCGTATGGTAGGGGTGGGAGAAAAAAAAATCGATTCTCTGATGCATCGCGATTCTCTCTTCAACGATTCAGAATCGATTCTGAGCTTGTTTATTTTTCCCGCATATGGCATGTGTGCGAGCTAGAGATGCGGCGGGCTTCATTGCACAGAATTTGCGCTGTGAGACAGACTTTCACGTGTGCTTTGTGTTTGTTTGTCCTGAAGCTCGATTGCGGCTGCGGTTAAATGCACTTGCATTTTCAAATACTTCTATAGGAAATTGATGCACACACAGTCAATTATGTTTTCATAAAATAAAATGTAACCTAATATATAAACAGCTTTTTTTTTTCAGTTGAAATTTTTTAATTAGCTCATATCAAAATTAATATTAGCCTCACAGGGAACACTCAAATAACATTCCACACCTAACCACTTACAAGATGTACTGTAGTAAGGTACTATGTAGATCTTAAATAATGTCAAGATATATAGTCCATTATAAATGTAAAAGTAGATTTAATATGCTGTTCATTGTGTTATAAATAATCATTAATCTTAAAAGTTATAACCACAAATGCATAAGCATTATAATGTATTGTAATTGTTGTTATGATTATTTATAAGATGATATAACATATAAGGTTTTTTATAATGCATTATGCATTCATTATAATGCCTTAAGAATATCCTTATAATGTATTATAAATATGGGTTTCAAAGAAAGTGTTACTGTATTTTTTCTTTAAGTAGCCTGCTTATATTATAATAATAATAAAAAAAAAAAAAGTAAATTTTGAACAAAATAAATTTGATATAAAATTGATATGAAAATGTAGCCGTGTGCAGTAATATTGAAAACTGAGAATGTGACGCATCGTGATATTAAGTTGATAATGATAATCGCAATTGAATTGAATCATGAAACCAGTAAATATTCACACCCTTATTTTTAAGATGGCAGTACAGAGATTCCAACTATGAACAAAAAGCATAGAAACTGCAATTTTGGTTAAGATGTAAAGTTGTAAAGATTAATTGGGGAAAAAATGTAGATCAAGAATCGTTTTGGAATCGGATCGTGACTCCCAGAATTGGAATCGGATCGTGAAGCGCCTGAAGATTCCCACCCCTACCGTATAGAATATATTATCTTCCTCGTTCTGTGACAAAAACCGCACATCAGCTCACAAAATGAAGTTATTTCAAACACTCGACTGATGTTGTGGAGTAAAATCATGTTGTCCTCTTTTGTTGGACAACGCTTCTCTTTTAAGTTGTTTGGGGCATGCTGCGTGTGGTTAGTTACAGCGCTGAGAGATCGAGCAGCTTTTACTACTGTGATTGTATAGGTTACATTTAATTTATAAAAAATCAAACTGCCTAATATTTTGAGCGCAACCTGTAATAAAAATACATTAATCTTCAGCATGACGCAGGCCACAAAATTAATGCAGACGGGCCCCTGTCTAAGGTATTATAGCAAAACTGAGCACCTGTGACAGTGGAATGTGTAGGTGTAAAGAATAGTCACATGTGCGTATTACAGGTAGTACCTTTACAGTCAAAGAGAATTTTTTTTTTTTTTTTTTTAGGAGTTCCAAATGTTTTTTTACTCTTTCTCTCTAACAAACACAACAGTTACATAATTTCAAATTCTGAGATTCAAATCATATTCTACAAATCACAAATTAAGAAACTTATGTGAATGTGGGGCAAAACAAATTCACGCACCCGAATCAAAAATGTGAAGTCAAGAACAAATTTTGCACATTTGCATATATACAGTCATAGTCAGAACTATTGGCACTCTTGGTAAATATGAACAAAAGTCTGTGAAAATAAATCTGCATTGTCAATCCTTTTTAATAAAAGATCAAAAAGTGGGTGGGGGGAAGCTCATTAGGAGTAATTTTTTTTTTCTCTAATACACATTGGCCGCAGTTAATGCCACCCTTTTATTCAGTACTTTTTGCAATCTCCTTTTGCCACAGTAACAGCTCTGAGTCTCTCTTATAATGCCTGGTGAGTCTGGAGCTCACCTGACAAGAGATCTTTGGAGAGTCTTTGGCCACTCAAACCATCCTCCTCACCTTGCATATAGACAATATAGACACACATCCTCTTCCAGGCAGATCTGTGGCATTTTAAACAGTACAGATTTATTTTTACAGACTTCTTCGATCATATTAACTAAGGGTGCCAATAATTCTGACCACGACTGTAAAGTAGAACTTTTATGTGAGATCTCACATGACATATCAGAATGTGAGATTCCACTTGCACGCTTGATTAGAATTTGAAATTCGATCAAACTGAATAGAATTGAACTGAATAGAATAGGTAAGTGATAGCATTAATTGGTCAGGTGTTGATGAAGAAGATGTGTCTTTAGACGTTTTTTGAATATGGCTAAAGACTCAAAGCTAAAGCTGCTTGAATTGAGATAGGCAGGTCATTCCAACATGAACTTATCTACAAATACCTCAGTTAAATTCTGGAAAAATGAAATATAGCCCTGCATAAATCTGGTATAACAACCTGTGAATTTTGTAATTTGTGATTTGTAGAATAGGATTCATGCACCTGCAGTGAAGATTTTGAGAAGGTTTTGTTGGTTTGAGAGAGAAAGAAACAAAATACAAGTTTGCAATTCCTAAAACATTTTCTTGATGACTTTACTGAAATATTCTCTACAAATACAAATTCCACGGTCGCAGGTGCTCAGTTTTGCTACAATAATTCTAGACACAATAGACATGTACTGTATGCAAATATAAAAAAGGACATAAACAACTGAATATTCAGGGATGCAAACTTATCACCTTTAAGTGAAAATTGTAATTTTGAATCTAAAATAGATCGTTTGCGTGATTTGTGTAGATCCAAGGAGTTTTTAAAAGTGAGTAGTAAGTTGTAAAAGTAGTATTGACTCATTTTAGATACCTGCTGAAATTGACTTCTTTCATATGCTCCTGTGTCTATATTTGTGGTTTGGAATTAGTAAAATGTGCTTAGAAAAAAAAATATATAATCCGAATATTGACTGGCTATTGACTATAATACACGCTCTGTATAATCCATTCACAAGTGGAATAGTGACAACCGTATTCATCCAATTACAGGAGTCAATCTGCTGAAACATTCTGCGAGTCACTTCTTAAACTGCTATGATTGAGATAATAGACTAATAGACTAGCAAAAGCAAAATTTAGCAGCTTCAACATTTAGATAAAAACTTTAAACTATTTTTAATAGCTTTCCTGTAGCTCAAATAGTAGAGCATGGCGCTAGCAACGCCAAGATCATGGGTTCGATTCCCAGGGAAAGCAAGAGCTGATAAAATGTAAAAAAAACTATAACTTGAATGCAATGTAAAAGCGTCTGCTAAATGCGTAAATGTAAATATTTTAAACAAAAAACGACGTCAAAAAAAAGCTTCAACTTAAAATAGTTTAAAACTTTAAAGAAACTGTAATTATGGAGTGATATTACATGTATAAAAAGCAATTAAAAATTCACTTTGTGTATGACTGATATTACAATTGTGGGTTAGGTCTTCATCACCTTTTTCAGACCCGACCTGATAAATTCACATCCCTGATCATTACAAAGAACTTAAGTTTTAACTGCAAAGGGAAACTGATGTATCTGCTATGTACCTCTGTCTTCTATTTTCAAGGGTAAGAATCCTTTATAAATCATCTTCTCACCCATATGTCTTTATTTTGTGGAACACAAAAGGAGAGAGTGGCATAGTCTGTCACCATTAATTTATTTTATTTTATAGAAAAGAATCAATGATAGTGAACGGTGCCTGAGGCTGTCAGTCTCTTAATGTTCTGCCTTACATCTCCTTTTGTGCCCCACTGAAAATAAAAGTCAAGCACATTTGGTATAAAATAACATGATATTTTTTTTATTATTTGTATTTGTAACTTGACACTATTTAAATTTGCCTATAATTTACTTGATACCTCTTTGTGTGTATTTCATTGTAAATACAAATGTTATATGGTTTGTGCTAATCATGTATTTGTAACTGTTTACAAACTGTATTGTATAAATAATAAAGAAATTATGACTGAATGTGATGTGTTTAGTATATTATTAATAAATTATTACATAATACAGGCTAATTTATCTATGAAGTATGTGAGATTTTTAAAAGAAGCAGAAAAAGTTTATTGTATAACGTCGGTTTACCGACTGAAATCAACATCGTTTCAACGTTAGTGAAGCAAACCAATTAGATCGATTTTATGTTGAATACCTGTTGATTCTATGACGTCGTTTCAACCAACCGAAAATCAACGTCGATTCAACGTTAGGTAAGTCAACCAATTGCGTCGATTTTCCGTTAGATTTGAATGGAGCGCCTGACGTCGGATCAACATTACCCCGATGAGCAAACTGATGCCGGATCGACGTCGGAGATCAACGTCGTTTCGACGCCACGAGAAACGTCGATTCTACGTTGATTCGATGTCAGTTTGCTATCTGGGAAATGAATAATATACCATCAATGAAACCACAAAGCTGATTACAATAGTCATTTTAAGTGTTATTGCTATTAATATTATTTTCTAAAATGAGGTACATGAAATATAAAAGTAAATCTAAGATGTTTTTGCAACAGCCAAGTCTCACGCGCAGTGTAAACGTCACCGTCCGAATCCGTTCACTTCATTTCGTTCACTCCTTTCTAATATAGTGCACTCAACTGCCTTACACTATATAGGGATTAGTGAATGAGTGAACGAGTGAGCCATTTCAGACACAGCTAAAGAAAGTCACGATAGTAAAAAAAAAAAAAATGACATTTTTGGTAACACCATTGTTTTGAATATAGTATGAAAAAACAAACACCACACTATTTGAAAACCCTATGTTTTTTGACGTTTAATACCAAGTTAACGCAGTGTGTCATTATATAATTGTACATACATTTAAAAAAAATAAAATAAAATAAAATAAACTTTTCTCTCAATATTTAAATTCTTAGTCGCGTGCCAAGCCCGCGAACCGGGCAGAGGGCATATATAAGCCGGGTCTGTGCGCACCGCGCGCACACCTGACTCCCCTTCGAGTGACATCCCCAGCAGTGCGTTTTTATGAGGTGAATTACTCTTTACTTAACCGATTTAGTTAAATTACTTTTTAAAAGTATGGGCCGACAACAAAAGTAAATGACATTTAAAACTATAAAGAAAGAAATACAATTTAATTTTGAGTAATTATAATAACAAATAGTCCTGAGCGGGAACAGTTAGTTTTTCTGATGGGAATAACCGCTAAAATAAATAGCAGGCGTTTTCACTCATGAAACCCATTAAATTGTAATAAAAGTTGGACTGTCTTTTCCGGTAAACGTATCACATCTCACATAGACAACTTAGACAATTTTCCGTCTTTTTTGCATAAAGTCCGCTCAAAAAAAAAAAAAAAAAACACCGTTAAATGCCGTTACATCAGTGTGACGTCATTGCCAATGGAGCCAATCCGGTCCGTTTGAGAGACGCTCTTTGGTTTGCGAGTCATCTGTCATGTTAACGTTACTTAAAAAGAGATAAATTATACAATTATTCTTAATAATATCTTCATTATTCATATTTGTATGGATAATAGTGCCTCTGATTTGCCAGATTCATCATAACATGCTAATTAATCAATAATCACTGATAAAACTGAAAACATTTTAATTTGTAAAGACATACCTCACTCACATTCATTCTTCTTTTTCTCTCTTTTGTTGGTGTCTACAGCAGCTACATACACCCCAAAGGCTCTTTTCAGAGCCACATCACGAGAGCGTCTTTGGCTTTGTGAGTATATATTTTGACTGACTGTCAGATACCTCTCAGTATTTGGGTTTAGATCGGTCCCACTTTATATTAGGTGGCCTTAACTACTATGTACGTACATTTAAATTAATCATTTGGTACAATGCACTTATTGTGTACATACATGTTTTTACATTGTACTTATATTTTTTAAAATATCTATATGTACTTACATCTGTAATTAATTTCTGTAATTACATTTGTAATTACACTGTTGACCCATCCCTTACACCTTAACCCACTGTTAAACCTACCCATATCACCAAACCTGTCCCTAACCTTACCCGTATCCCACCTCAATAGCAGCAATAGTGTTTTGCAATACAGTATGAACACAGTAAGTACATTGTACTTATTTTTTGATGTAAGTACATAGTAGTTAAGGCCACCTAATATAAAGTGTGACCAAATAAATGAATAAATACACACATACATATACACACATAAATAAATACAAAACTAGCATCCTGCATCTCTGATTTGCCAGATTCATCATAACATGCTAATTAATCAATAATCACTGATGAAACTGAAAACATTTTAATTTGTAAAGACATACCTCACTCATATTCATTCTTCTTTTTCTCTCTTTTGTTGGTGTCTACAGCAGCTACATACACCCCAAAGGCTCTTTTCAGAGCCACATCACGAGAGCGTCTTTGGCTTTGTGAGTATATATTTTGACTGACTGTCAGATACCTCTCAGTATTTGGGTTTAGATCAACTAAAGAAACATCATGCAGCATGATAGTAATGTCTTAATGAAGACATAAAAGGGTTAATTTAAAAAAAATAAAAAAAAATAAATAAAATTTACTGAATCTGCCAGATTCATCATAACATACTAATTGGATTCTTGATATCAGCAATTCGCTTTTTTAAGTGAATCAAAGTAATTATTGATATGAGCAAAGGCAGTTGATATCAGAAATTGCCCATGCAACTAGTGGAAATAGTTAAATATTCTAAGAATAGCTATGGTAATGAGTTAATGAATATGAATGAAATCTGCTTTTCCCATAATCTTCTTTTTAGTGTCAGTGTAGGTGAAAGATGGAGGAAGAATATCCATGCACAGAAATGGCTCCTCCTTTATTTATTTGTTTAGTCAATGAAACATAAAATGATATTATGGCTAGATTTATTTATTAATTTTTGTTAATGTTTAAAAAAAAAAAAGTTTCATCCTGTTTCTATTTATTGGTCACCAAGTCCACTTAAACCATATCTCGGTAGCAGAAACAAAAACCCCATGAAACATTAAAAGTAATAATAATAATAATAATAATAATCCTTAGGAATAGAACTGGGCCCTGCTTACATAGGCCCTTCAAAATTTGTTCTGATGACACTCACTGTCCCATGACATTAAATTTTGGGCAGATCAAAAATTTATTTTTACATTAAATATTGACATTTTGGCCATTCTTTCGAGTTTAGTCCTAACCCTCATCCAGCAATCATCAACTGATTAGAACTAGAGATAAAATTCTTCAGGTATCGAGCCCTTCAAAAAAAAAAAAAAAAAAGAGGTTGACACCCTCACCTTTAAATTTTAGTCACAACAAAGTAACTAGCTGAATTAAATGGATAAACCAGGGTGGCCGCGGGTCCTTAAAAAGTCTTAAAATGTCTTAAATTCAGATTCAGTGGGTCTTAAATATCTTTGGTCTCATTACCGCAAAAGTTTCACCAGTCTGACGAACCCAGTGACTGTTTACAATCATTGGACAGACGTAAGATTTTTATTACATTCAGCGTAAACAGCGATTGATAATAGATAGTGTATTTCTGGTATCAATGTTGCGCTGTTGAGGCTCATGCTGCCTGTCTCTGTGAGAGACTTATGGAGAAATCAAATCAAATGAGCATAACGGCAAACATACAGAAACTCACAGAACAAACATACTGAGGTAAAAATAGTTCCAAACAAAGATCAGAAGTATTGCACATTCTCCAAGCAGCACGTGCAACACATGTTTGTTCCTGAATGATTCAGTGTTTTGAATGAATCGGTTGAATGACTAAGTGACTTACCGCCACCTACTGGTGGTTTAGTTCGTTTAAAAGTATGCATTTTTCCACCGACATTTCTTATTTGTATACTCAAAAAAATGTATTTAAAACATTAATCTCATAACATTATTTATTGTGGTTGTAAATTTTTAGTGCAAATTATTTAATTTGATTGCTAACAGCCCTGTTGTGTATATTAAATTTCTTCATACATACATTTGATAAGGTTAATAAATATTGGACTTTATGCAGGTAGATAACAACCTGGGGTAAATATTAAAAACATGCAGATTTAAATATGTAAAAGCTGAATAGAAAACTGATGAAAATATTGCTTCATTTACACCACCAAAAATATTGCTGATGCGGAGCTTTTGAGGGATATTTTGTATGGGATATTGTCTTCAGATATGAAAAGTTCTCTATATACCGTAATAATAAATAGCATTTTTGAGAGCGATGATATTTTGTTTTCTTTTTAAATTTAAAAACACATTAAATATTACATTTACATATGTAATATAATGTGTATTTCCTTCACAGGTTTGGTCTTAAATTTTACATAAGGTGGTATTAAAAAGGTCTTAAAAAGTCTTAAATTTAACTTGTTCATATCTGTAGACACCCTGTAAACGTTATCTAAAATAAGTGATCTCACACACACATTTATTATGCTTTTGTATGCTATTTCTAGGCACACATTTAGGTCCAATACTTTAAACAAAATGACAAAACTGACATTACCTGTTATACTGCTTCCCCAATTACAGAGAGTTCTCTACAGTCAACCACACTCACTCAACGACGATATCCACAGTTCAAACTCTGTCGAAAAACAAGGTATGTGTATTTACTGTGATAGAATTATTAGACATTAAGCCAGTGGTTCTGAATTCCAATCTTGGGGACCCATAACACTACACATTCTGGATGTCTCTCTCATCTAACATGCTCTATTCAGTTTAAGGAGCTTCTATTATATGATGAGTTGAATCACATGTAAAAGACATCCAAAATGTGCAATGCAAGGGTCTTCCAATACTGGAGTTGAGAACCACTGCATTTGGCTTAGCAGGTTAGTGCAATGCATCTTTGTGTGTGTTTGTGTGTGTGTGCGTGTGTGTGTGTGTGTGTGTGTGTGTGTGTGTGTGTGTGTGTGTGTGTGTTAATATCTCAGTACCATGGATAGCAAAAAGCAGTCTTACTGGACATTGCGGAGAAAAGCCAAGGCTAAGGTGGACAAACAACTTCAGTCAATGGAAGCATTATCACCATCATCATGGAAGGAGGAGTATGGTGGCATGCACAGTGACACAAGCAGCACCGTTGATGACAACAATGACTTTATGGACGGTTTGTCCCATATTGATGAGCCTGAATGTGTCACCATGGCAAGTGCTTCACATAGCAGTGAATCTGACACAGACTCAAACACAGATTCTGAACTGCATCCAAGTTCCCTGAATGATGACTTGGCAACCTGGGCAACAGAACATAAAATAACACATGTTGCACTAAATTCATTACTGAGTATCCTCCGCAAGCACGATCTGAATCTGCCGAAAGATGCCAGGACACTATTAGGAACAGTGCGTTCAAACAGAACTGAAGTCCAACTCAAGGCTGGTGGCCAGTACTATCATTTTGGTCTACTGGAATCCATTTCAGGGGTACTCTACAGCAACATGGACATTTTGCGGAACATGAGCAATCTGAAGCTCCAGGTGAGCATTGACGGTCTGCCTCTCTACAAGAGTTCAGCAACTCAATTCTGGCCGATTCTTGGAACTGTGCAAAACTTGGTGCAGGAGGAACCTGTGACAATAGGTTTATTTTGTGGTGAGAGTAAACCAAGCTCACTGGATGAGTATCTTGAGGACTTCATCTGTGAAATAAAACACCTAAGTCATGATTTTGAATTTGAAGGACTCAAGTTAACTTTACAGCTTACCTCAATGGTTTGTGACGCACCTGCACGTGCATTTCTGAAAAAAGTGAAAGGCCACGCAGGCTACCATGGATGCGAAAAATGCATTCAGGATGGAGTGCACCTGGAGAACAGGATGACATTCCCTAGAAATGACATGCCTCTTAGAAATGATGACAACTTCAGAAATAAGACCGATCCAGAACACCACCATAGCACCTCACCTCTGGAAGAAACCTCCCTGGATATGGTCTCTGGATTCCCCCTTGATTACATGCACCTTGTGTGCCTTGGTGTCATGAGGCGACTTCTCCACTTGTGGCTTCGACTGGGTCCTCTAACTTGCAGGCTGTCAGGATTTCAAGCCACTGTGCTGACAGAAAGGTTGGTTGGTGCCAAGAAAAATGTGCCTATGGAATTTGCGCGCAAACCAAGGGCAGTGAGGGAAATAGATCGATGGAAGGCGACTGAGTTTAGACAGTTTTTATTCTACACAGGCCCTGTTATGCTGAAAGACCTACTCAGCACAGCTGGCCCTCTACCCGAATGTCTTCATGGAGCTTCACAGTACAAAGAAATAAAAACATGTTCTTACACTCTGAAACTGGACCAGGCCAACAGTTTTGTTTACATTGATGGGAAAGTTGCAAAGCTGCAAAACATAATTTCAGCGAGGGATGACATTTACGTGGCCTACACTACCTTCAGCAATCATGAACTTTTTTTTGATTATCCCCTTCCATCTTCAGCACTTGGTATTCATTTAGTTGATGGCATCTCAGGACCAACACATTTCTGCAAGTTTGAGAACATTGAGGCGAAAGCTTACTTAGTTCCTTATGACCGTTATTTTGTTTCAGTCCCTCTTTTACACACACAATAATTATTTTTTTCCCACTTTTTTCCTTTTTGACTTGCTACATATATTTTGGTTAATTAAATCATGCATATGAACAACTGAAATGTAACAGATGTCGTTACACATTATGGGGCTCTAGGTTGTTGCAGCCAAAAAAACAAAAAAGACATGTACCTGATAGTGGAGTTCGTCGGAGAAGGGAGTACCGGTCCTGTAGCAAAGTCCTGGTACTCAGATGGCCACTCATGGTGGCCTCCATACAAAGAGATGGACCGGTTACTGAAGAGCGTCAGGTTGATGGAGGCACCACAGCCAGATAAGGGTTGGACCAGGCATCAGGCCAGAATTCTACATGAGTCGAGTAAGCAGGTTAAACTACACTTTAAATAAACATTAAAACAGACGGCAAAATCAGTAATACATGACATTCCATGGCTTAATGTTTTTATGAATTAAGTTCACATACTTTGGTTCTTTCAGCATCTTTTGACAACATTTCCAAAAAATGGAAAAGGGCATGCTACACTTCTGACATCTCAGAATCTGAAGTTTCTATAAAAAGAATCCACAAGTAAGTTGTAAAAATGCATATTTCACTTTGAAAATAGATACATTGAAAAGTAATAAAAAACCCCCAGCAATATTCAGTCTTCTGAAGCTATACAAAGTTTGTGTGAGCAACAAAGATAAATTTAAGTTATTTACTATTAATCTTGAATTCAGCCCCAGCTTTCACATGTCATTCACAATTAGAAACCAGGTATGTTCAGTTACTAATGTGTCATCAATTGACCCTTTGCAAAGACCCGCCACCCTTAGTTACTGTTGCTTTGTCCGACAAGCCATGGCGCTCTCACTGTTCTCAAGCAGTGAAAAATACATTGCGGTGGCAAAGAAGAAAATGTCAATGCACCGGCAGACAAGACAGAGCAGGTTACTTTAGGTATGAAAGAAAGTCTCAGCTTTAAACTGTAAAATTTTTCAAACAATAAATAGCATTTTGTGGCTCTTTAATGTGTCGTGACAGATCGCTGTAGTGCTTCAGTTTAAGTGGCATGTGAACTGATCACCTCTTCCTCTTTACTAGTTCCAGCATGAAATAAACTTGTATGAGCATCATAAGGTATCTTGTTTTAACACGAAAAGACATCAATACAAAATTTGTTTTAGTCCTCTGACGTTAATCCGGTCGTTACTCTCCGGTCTGGTTTGTCGGACTAAAATCCTTATGATTGGTCAGATCGCCTGTCAAACAAACTTCCTGCGAAGGGTCAATTGTGCCAGATTCAGGTTTTTTTCTTTTACACTATATTTTGGCCTTTTCCTAACCTTCTTAAGTTATTGTACGGTGTCAGAAGACTTGTATATATACCACAGAAAGTACAGTAGTATGCATCCTTTTTGGAGTTTGAATTGCGAGAGGAAATTACATTGTTCTTATTGTTTTTTAAAGTTTTTTTTTTCTTTCAATTGACAAACATGCCAGTGTTATTATCTATATAATCCAGTTTTGTAAAATAATCTAATTCCCTTATTTTGCTCTTAGAAATAAAATATACACATCAGATGATGAGCCTCATGATACCCCCCACAAAAAAAAGAAAATTAATAGAGAGAAAGCTCCACCTACACCAAAAATCCCGCCTGCACCAAAAGCTCTAACACCCCTAAAACACATCAAGACAAAAGGTAAAAATACAATAAAACCAGTCAAATGACTGCTGGACAAAAGTGTTTGACTGCTGAGTGTTATTTTTTTCAGGTCCTGTTGTACGACCTCTGCTTACATCAAGCAAAGCAGTGAACTATTTCAGCAATTGTAAGTTTTAAATTTAGAAAACTGATATTTATGGATGTTTTAAGCATGTTGTGCCATGCTCATGAATGTTCCTTAACCATGGTAAAATCAATGTATTGCACAGTGTCTTGTGACTTGTCGGTTTACATCATTCTTTTCTTTTTCAGCTTCACCCAATTCTATTGCCATTTTAACAGTTTGGACATAAATACTATCATTACATTCATAACTTGAGGATTTACATACTAAGCATGATTTAATAATTAACACTTGATTGCTAATTAGAAGCAATAGCACTCTCAAGCTTTAGTAAGGCAGTACAAAATCTTGTTTTGTGAGGCAAACATAACACATCTACATGCCAATTCTTTCAACAGCATTTGTTAATCACCACCAAAGGGCCATGGAAAAGCCACAGCAGGCCTGTTCTGAGACTTTCCTCAGCTGTCAAGGTAACATGCTCTACATGAGTACTGTAAACACAATGTAAAAGCTGTAAATTCACAGCATTTATGACAACTCAAAAGGCTGACTCCATGACAGGGTGGGTCAAGTTTCTGATCGCCGAACAGACACCGCTGACATGCAGTTTGTGCACAATTATTATGCAAGTTGATATTCTGATCATATTTTTATTCCAAGTACATTTTACCAATTCCAAATAACAATCTCAAAAATTACTAATAATTTATACAGTAAGTGTTCTATAATTGTTAAGAGCACTGGAAGTAAAAAATCGTTTTGTTTTCAGGTGTGCAAAAATAAGCATTTTTTCTTTTACAGATAAAATTGGCCAAAAAAGAGATTTAACTCACAATTTAAAGTAAAAAAATAAAATAAAATAAAATTCCCAGGAGAAAGATGCAACACTACAGCAATTGCAAAATTGAGGTGTGACCATTGGACAAGAAATACTCATTAGTGAAGCAGGATCACAAAAAACAGGTTGAGAAGAAAATATATTAACTGAATAAGACTTTAGTAATTAAGGTGAAGGATTAAGTTTGAAGCCATCAGGAGCTTTAGCCTCCAGTGCCAGCACAAGTACAATGTGTCAGTCTTTGCTAAAGTAAAGTCCTGAAAAATGACCCCTAAATAAGACGAAACACAAGCCAAAGTGTTGTAAAACCGATTTTTAAAAGGCTTTATAAACATAGGTTGAGACTGGCTCTTGAAGGACCACCACATCCTCTTGTACCAGTTTGAAGAATTTGTCTCCAGAATCTGGCAGTAAGTTTTGGGAGTTAATTTTAAGTCCATCTCTTACCCTGAAAGGTCTGTCTTGCTCATTGTTAGTAGCAGCTCACACCATGACTCCCTCGTCACCGTCACTGTCATCTGACTTGAACTATCTATATCCAATCCATAAAACTTTTTTAAAAAATCAGTCTTCATCTGTTTCATGACCACATAGCTTGTGGTTATGTGATATGGTTTGTAATTGGTAAAATGTACTTGGAAAAAAATTTGATCAGATATATGCACACGTAATAATTATGCACACACTGTAGATGTTTAGTCATGTGCTTATTCTGCCTAATGTCAGAAGTTGCAAGACTCTTTAATGAATGAAAACCAGCCATTAAAAATGAAAATGTCATGTCAAATTACTTAATTACAAACTAAATTTACCAGTACCATCATTCTCAGCTCCAGATGTTCCCATGAGCTTCTCCCAGGCAGACGAGCCACACAATGCTTGGGGTGAACACTCACCTAACATTCAAGGTAAAAAAAGCATTAAGTAGTATTTAGTAAAATAAATCAAAAGGACAATTACTGCAAACACGAGCCTCACACTGGGTAATTCAGCATTTTCTGTTCAATCCATCAGTAAGTAAGTTGTATGTCTCATAGGGCTGTGCAATTAATCGCATGCGATTATCATTCACATCTCGTCAGTAAAGACGGTTCTGTGATTGGCACTAAATCGCCATCACCTGTTTTCAAATGGAGCGGCAGTTAATACACAGAGCCTTAAGCCCTATTCGGACTGGATTAGTTTCACAAGGGTAGATGGAGTAATGTTAATTTACCACATGACGTCTGTGATATTAATGGACAATTCGCACTGGATAAGAAATCTCAGTAAAACTACCAGAAGTGGGAGGAGTAACTCGATTTATACACTGCCGTCACCTCCCTGTCTTCATGTGCATGCTACATTGATTGATTTACTAATTAATTGAATTCTGATTGAATTCTGTTTGCAATAGGCACTTACCTAAAACTAACAGAAGTTTCGTGCCTCTAACAAGTGCTTTCATCCTTCTTTTTGATCTGAATGGTGTGCATTGTCAAATGCAGGAAACATTCGAGGTTTGCCACAGAATTGTCCAACCACCTAGAACGCAACTGAATGCTTTTTCAAGCGTGAAAAAAAAAACGCGGAAAACTAATTTTAAATAGGAAATTACAGAATCTTTACAGACATAGTTACAGCTATTCGCACAGGATTAGAATTACCTGAGGTAATTCTTCCGGACCTTTTTATGGAAGGTAAGAGTCGCCGTAATCTTTACTGACATCGTCCGTAATGATTACTGAGATGTCACATTCAGACGGGACTAAAATCACTGAGAAGCTCTGGTAAAAATCACTTTGCCTCACCTCTCCATGTAAAAGTAATCCTGTCCGAATAGGGCTTTAGCTCACTGACAAGCTAGGCAATATCGCGTTCATAATCGAATGCGATTCATGTTGCGATTAATTGCACAGCCCTAATGTCTCACTTTTGGTAAATACTGTAGCATTTCATCTAGGGTTACTATAGAAAATGTGTTTGTAAGAATAGCAAGAATGTAAAACTAAATAAGCTAAAATACAAAGCGAGAGCACAATTCAGTAGCAGCAGTAGAATGATTACCTTTTGTAATGTCAATTAAGCTCATTTAAGAGAGAGCTTCTTTCTTGCAGAGCACCAGCTGGAAACTTGGGAAGAACACCCATCTACCACTCAAGGTAAAAAGCATTAATTACTATATGGAGGAAATCAAAAACACATTCATTGCAAATGAGTCACAGCCTAACACAAGCTAATACAAAAAATGTTTCTGTATAATTAGAGAACACATTCTCTGTCCTGAGACTCTCTCAAGACCAAAGACCATCAACCACCACACATCAAGGAAGAATGCAGAGTAAGTAAAGAATAATAATAATAAAAACATCTGTCAATTTCAGTCATTACTGGGGTATCACTTAAGAGCCCTTGGACCAGATTTACTAAACAAGCCAAATTAGCATTAGAGCGCAACTCCATAAAAGTGCCGATGGGAGGGAAAATTCTGCGTGTGATTTACTGACAATGCACACATTACAGAACAGATGCAGCCAGATCATTTCCATAATGACCAGCGCAATCTACCAAGAGCAGCGCAAATTACCGCCTGCTTCAAGACATGCCCTGTTTGGGCATTAAAAATGGAGCAAATACCAGTAATTTGACGAGCGCAAATGTTATTAAATCGCATTGCATGATTCATTTTAATACTCTTCTCGCATAAATTTTGCGTCTGAAAGGAAAATTCCTACAAATGCATATTCAATAAGGTCAGGCGCAAAAAACAACTGTCCACACCTTTTCAGCGCTAATTCTTTACTGCCTCTTCTCTATTCCTCTTTAGTAAGTCCTGACAGTACTATTTTTACGCCAAAAGTCAGTTTGCGCTGGCGCAAGCTGTTAGTAAATCTAGCCCATAGTATATCAGTTTCATGCACTGTCATGGTAGCAAATGCAACTTACCAACTTCACCTTTCTCAGCTCCAGTTGTTCCAGTGAGCTTAACCAATGAAAATGACCAAGAGCGTGTTTGGGGTGAACACCCATCTAACTTTCAAGGTAAAAGAACATTCATAAATGCACGCAGGAAACACATACACTGCAAATTAATAACACTAGGTAACATAACATTTTTCTGTATAATCCATCAGAGGACACAATTTCTGAACTGAGGCCCTCACGTACCCACCAGGCAAGAACAAATAGTAAGTCATTTGTATTTTTAAATGGGCAGTTACTACTGCAGAGTGAATTATTATTTATGCACATCTAGCTGTGGATTAATCACAAGTAATTAATGTATTAATTACTTAACTAACATGAAAATACAATGATCAATACATTTATTAAAGTATGTATATTGTAATGGTAAAGTGTTACCATTTTTACTTTAGATTAGGTCATGGAATATTGGAAGATTTCATTATCTAAGTGTTTCAAACCAAATTCTTTTGGACAATAATTGCATTGGTATTAGGAGTTCCTTAAAATGTTTATAAATAAGCACTTAATGACATTTTCCAATTTTCTGTAACAATCTAAAGTGAGAAATGTTTATGGTTAATAAGTTGTTAACAAAGCATTCTCTTTTACATTCTCATTACATATGAGCTAATTAAACAATAACACATTGTTAATTACAGTGACAATGAATGAAGAACTCACTATTTATATGCAGTATTAATGTATTAATTACAGTTTATGAACTATTACCAATTAACCAATGGTTTGAAAATTATTTAGAAATGCTTTGTTAGTGTTATGTATACTTATTATAAAGTAAGCATAGTGCTCAGGAAAATGAGGTAGTTCACTAATAGCTAATCAATAACTACAATTTTTTTATAGGACTATACAAACTACTATACTACATGGTATTAATGTAAATAATGTTTGTATATAATTTAGCACAGATCATGATAACCCACTAATAATGATTAAATATTAACAAATCCTTCTAAAGAAATTAGTGGCCCAATAATCATGGAGTAGTATTCTAAATTGTTACCAAAATTCCTTCTGCACAAATCACATAAATTTCATATTTTGGGTTCAAAAAGACTAAATTCGCAAAATTCAATGACTTTGTGGCACTAATAATTTTGTAGCTACAAAACTTTTACGAATTTCATTTCCATTTTGCTCAGAAAACTGAGAAGGACCCGTGGTTTGATCTCTGACAACAATATGGAAGCACTGACCGGCTACCGGCTCCAGCCAGCTTTGTTTTTGTTTTGTTTTTCATTTTTTTAATTCAGTTTTACTTTCCCTAAATTTAGTTTTGTGTTTTTTACTTTTCTGGATCCTGTGATTTACAGTTTAATCCAGCTTAATCATGGAAACTACGTGCAATCAAATGGATATAGTTACACGTTTTTAAAAATGTAAATAAAATTGTTTTAGGCTGATGATACACATGGGCAACTTTTTGGAGAAATGTTGCTTGGGCACTTTCCCATTGAGAATGAATAACACATTTCTATTTGGCTTCTTTAGATCGGTCGTGGACCCTGTGTCTCACTTGGTTGCCTGTTGACAGCACCGTTGCCCAAAAAGTTGCCCGGTGTATCATCAGCCCAAGGCTTTATTAAGCATGTAGCCATATCTTTAGCAACATCATTCTTATGACGTGTTAGTTTTATCACATTTAAAACTTTTTGTGCTTGCAGGTGCATCTGGTGTGAGACGATGGAGCTGCATCACTAATCAATGTACACGTACATTAAATTGAAATACTAAATTTGTATAATTTTACATTTTATAGTTTAATAAAAATTCTCTCCCAGATAAACCTACTGTG
The DNA here is from genome assembly GCA_036784905.1 of Acrossocheilus fasciatus. NCBI lineage: Eukaryota > Metazoa > Chordata > Actinopteri > Cypriniformes > Cyprinidae > Acrossocheilus > Acrossocheilus fasciatus. The sequence goes on from CM071949.1 coordinate 10,561,608, forward strand.
TTGCAGCTGTTGAGAGGGCGATTCTGGAGGCACTCAACGAACTGGACATGAAGATCAATCATCTAACTTCAGTGGTCCAGTCCCTTGCAGCTAACAGCCGTTCCAATGCTCCAGTGCTGGTGGTGGACAGTGAGGATGATGTCTTTCCTCTCAAAACCATGGAGGAACTAGACAAACTGGAAAGACAACTATCAGAAAAAGCACTTATGCAAAAGATGGTAAAAAATCATTGACATTTGTAGGTTTAACAGTTGTAGTGAAGTAAATAATGTCTATTATATACCCGGTTTCACAGACAAGGCTTAAGGCTGGTCCCAGACTAAAATGCAAGTGTGAGCCGTCTTAACTGAAAATAACTTGAAATGACATACCTTTCAATATGTCAGTGCCATTGTTTTGTCTCAAGATGCACACAGCATTTTTATAAAAGCAAAACTAAGACCTATAGTCTTGATTTAAACTAATCCCTGTCCAGAGCTGGGTAATAACTGATTACATGTAATCTGGATTACGTAATCAGATTCCAAAAATTAAGTACTTGTAATTAGATTAAATTACATTTTAAAATATTCGTAATCAGACTACAGTTACTTTTTTATGGATTACATGATTATTTACATAATAGCAATAGATTATTCAGAATTTAATTTTCCCCCCAATTAATCTTTTTCATCTCTTAAATTTTCCTTTCTAAAATTTTCTAGCCTGCTGCTAATATACATTCAGAAAGGCTTCAGGTTTTGTGAACATTCACACAGAGATCAATCATTAGTCAGGTGGCAATACAGAGTTTGACCACTGGATTTACAAAAATTATTTCAGGTTTAAGAACATTGCATCTACTTATGATGAACACATTCATTTTTATTTGAATCATTACCCTGTAGGCTGTTTAACCATGTATGTCTATGTCTTTGGAAGGCTTTTGTCTTTCAAACAGTAAAATGCACAAATTCAAAAACCTTTAATTTTAATATTTTTAACATTTAATATATATATATATATATATATATATATATATATATTAATTGTGATTTAAATCATTATTAGCTTTTCATTAAACTCATTAGCCCCCTGCAGTTCCTTCACAAACACCACTTTACATTAAGGTTCATTAGTTAACATGATCTAAGAATTAACAATACTTTTACAGCATTTATTAATCTTAGTTAATGCTAATTTCAGCATTTATTAATGCATTAAAATCATAAGTTGTTCGTTAACATTAGATAATGCACTGTGAATTAACATGACCAAACGATGAACGCCTGTATTTTTTTTAACAAATAATAACTAAGATTAATAAATAGTGATAGTGTAACAAATTTGTTGTTCATTGTTCACTAATGCTAGTTAATGCATTAACTAATGTTAACAAATTATACCATATTGTAAAGTGTTACCAGTGCATGCAGTACTTTTAAAGATGGAACTGTTGATACAGCTTCATAAAGCGAGATTAGTCCTCGTGAGCTTTTCATACAGACTTAGGCCTATGTTGTGAACTTTTATCTTCTAAAGTTTGTTCCACTTTTCGAAGCAAAGACCAGGAGACGTTGGGATATCTTTTCATGCAGAAGTTCCTCTTTATTGAGAAGAGAACTCACTGCTCTTTGCTGTAGTCTTCCAAGTCTAACTAAAGCAGTGATACATTGTAGTGTATATACATTTAGGGGGCTGTGCTTAGGAATGGAAACAAAACACCTGGGTGACGACTTTAAACAAAGCATGCAAATGAGAAAGACAGACCCAATCAACAACACTCGATTGCATTGATAATCCAATCAGTCTGGGCCAGGGGGCTCCGAAAGCCATTTGCAGAACAAAAGATTTGGGTCTCAGGGACCTGACTCATTTAACTTACAATGGAGTGACCAGAAACTGGCAAGGACCTCGTTAACGACTATGTTAAACAGAATCGTTCATCTTCACCCTAAATGCTAAATACAATGTATATAACTTCTTCAGTTGGTATACTATTACATTGAAATCTAAATTAAACATTTAAATAAATTTGTAATCCCACAATTCCCCCTTTGAGAGTTCTAATAACTCTCACAAAATACAAATTTAGACACTTAAAAAGTTTATTCTTGTAACTTGGGATCGTTACAGGCTCATCGCACTTGTTCTGTGTTGATTGTCTGTAGGGACGAACTGCTTGCTGACACAGAAACAAACATGTAGCTCCGTGAAGTTCTTAATAGTCTTTTCTGGTTGGAACTGTCATTTCTCGTGATGGATGGGCGTGAGTCATTTGTTGAATGAAACACTTGATACTAACAGGTTTCCGAACCATGAAGAATTATCTTCAGCCATCAGGTGTAATTTTGCTGAAAGATCAAGAATGTCTTGATCATGTTGATTGATGACTGAAGTTCTCGTATGTGATTCTCTGCGTTGTGTATTTTTTTTTTCTTTGTTCTGTCTTCTGTGACAGTTGGCTCGGTAGTGGGTCTTGTTGTTGGCTTCATACGCAGGTGAGGGGTTTGGCGCGTATGGGTCTTGGAACAGCCATCAAGTGGTATCTGCACAGAGGAAGAAAGAAAAACAAAAGACAGAGCAGTATTTGTTCTAAAGACTGCAAACTTTATACCCTCTGTTCAATCTGAGTCTGCTATTGTTGTTCCTTCTTTCCCTGGTTCTTAATTTATGAGACACCTAAAGGACAGTGAGGAGAAGGATGGACTAGTGGGTGGGGAAGGCCTATAAGGTTATCTTCACCGCAGGGTTAGCCCCCGGAAGCCTATTGCATTCCGGTTCTTCCCTGGGTCCCTCACTGGTCCATGTGTCCTGTTCTATCCCTGTAGGTGGTGTGCAAACTTTAGTGTGTGACATCTCCATCCTCTAATGGACCATCAGTCATAAACATCATAACTCAGAGAGGATAGGTGAGTGACTGGAGTGTGCTGTAGTATAGCTTTGTAGGCTGTGAGTGTACTTAATTAGCATTCTCTCAATTGAAGGAAGTGACAGTAACTTTCCTGTAGTTTTATTTACAAAGAATCTTTCAGCTTTGTTGTACATTACTGGGGAAATTAAGCACTCACAGCCGTAACAGTTAACACCTGAGCAAACGGCTCCAACAGTTCGGTGAAGCGGGGAGGGGCTGCTTCAGAGTGTTAAGTAGACTCAGTAGGAGCTGAGTAAAGTTGTTAATCTCTCCTAAAGTCTTTTTGCTTTTCCTACACTCTTTCATCCAGTGTCCTAACTTTCCACAGTAATGGCAACTGCTCTCCTTCTTAGGACATTTACGTTTCGGTCGGTTCTCTGTGTTAACCTTAAAGGACGCTGCTGCAATCTTTACTCTGGCTTTAACATCAGAGTCTCTTTCCCAAGTAGCTAACCTGTCTAGGTTACTTCTGAGAGTTCTGTTAGACCAAGTTATATCTAAGAATGGTAAAGCTTTTCTGTATTCGGCTACAAGGCCATCTGACCAGATACGAACCAGGGGTCCCTTGTCATCTAGCACACTTTCAGGGTCATCAACGATTCCACTGTAAGTTACAGCTGTCTGACAAAACCTTTCAGTGTATTCACTCACAGTCTCTTCTGTCCTTTGCACACAGTTACTGATTCTGGACCAGTCTATTTTGGGTCCTAAGATATCCTTTAGGATTTTCAAAACACCTTCTCTCAAATCGCCTTTACTGGCATGTTGTAGTTCAGAAGTAACAGCAGACTCAAAACTGTTGAATTCAGATTCAGTTAGAATTTGTGACATCAGCTGTGTGACTTCTGCTAACGACATGTCGTAGAGACGCATTTTTTTTATCAATGCCCTTCTAAATTCAGAAAACTCTGTGCGTGCTGAGGGTAAGCTCTGAGATAGTCTCTCTATATCTTGAGGTCCTAATGCTTTGGCAATAGTTTGTACTTGGACAACAGAAGAGTTGAGAGGAACACTGTCAATTTCCTCAATTTCTTGAAATTTTCTCTTAGCGCCACATACCTTCACTGAATCTACAGGCACATCAGTTACTGATTGGATGGTTACATCTGTTTCAAAGAAAGCTTGTAAGTCAGGATAATTGTTATCAGGCTGACTGACTTCTTCCACATCAGTTTTTGCTGCAGCTTTGTTGCGGTTCAATTTTTTAGTCAAAGAGGATATTCTAGCACGAAGCTCTTTGTTCTGTTCTTCCAGTTCTGAGTTTCGCTGAGACTGTTGTGTAGCTAGCGCTAAACCAAATTCTCTGTGGGAGCAGATAATGCCATTCACATTGTTCTTGCGCATACATGCTCCTAACACTTTTTTACACTCATCTACAGACCAAGTTTTGTCTGGATGGATCTCATATTTCTGAGTTATTTCTTGTCTAACTTTCTCAGTGATTATTAGGTTCATTTGTTCCCCTAACAGTGTTTTGAATTCACTATCTGACCACAATGGAGTCGCAAGACCATGCTTTGCTGTTGTTGGAATCAGCTTAGCATTTCTTCTAACCATTTTGTGAGTTTCTTTGTTACTACACAATCAAAAACACTAAAACTTCTCTGCTCAACAGAGGGTACACTTGTTAACACAGCTTACTATTGTTAACTTTTCAAATTACCAACACTTCACATTTAACTTCCCTGCCTAAACAGAGGGTAACCAATATTATTAGCATGAAATGCTAACCTTCTCTGTGAAAAGAGGATAACCAATTTTAGCACATGATGCTAATCTTCTCTGCTTGAAAAAAAAACAGAGGGTAACACACTATTAGCACGGGATGCTAAACTTCCCTGCCTAACAAAAAAACAGAGGGTAACACAATATTAGCATGTGATGCTAATCTTCCCTGCCTAACAAAAAAAACAGAGGGTAACACACTATTAGCACGTGATGCTAATCTTCCCTGCCTAACAAAAAAACAGAGGGTAACACAATATTAGCATGTGATGCTAATCTTCCCTGCCTAACAAAAAACAGAGGGTAACACACTATTAGCACATGATGCTAATCTTCCCTGCCTATAAACAGAGGATAACCAATATTAGCACGTGATGCTAATCTTCCCTGCCTAGAAAACAGAGGATAACCAATATTAGCACGTGATGCTAATCTTCCCTGCCTAGAAAACAGAGGATAACCTTCATCTCTAAAAGGACCTTTTTAGAGGATAACTTAGCTAACAAAACCTACAGCTGTCTGTTAGCTCGTCTCTGTCGGCGCAGAGGATAACAAATTTGTACTGATCTTAAAGGTTCTTTTGGATTAGAGACAGCACTCACCACACGTTGGTTGAAAGAAAAGTTCAGTCTGGAAATCTTGGTTCAGCTGAAAGTTTTTGCTGGATTTCCAAAGATCTTTGTTTGAGCTTGAAGTTTTCAATCTGGATTCTGGAGAGAAGCTGGAACTCTATCCGGGTCACAAGGCACCATCTGTTGTGAACTTTTATCTTCTAAAGTTTGTTCCACTTTTCGAAGCAAAGACCATGTAATGTGTAGGACTCACGTCACCTAAGACGTTGTGATTTTGGGTCACACGTCACTCAAGGTGCGGTTATGAGTATATCAGATGACCAGTTCCCACCTCACTTAGTTTAGTGCACCAGTCAAAGACTGGTAATTTGGCAATGTGGGCGTGTTTCCCACAAGCTGTTCAATAATTTGAATTGCACACATTGGAGGGAGCTGATCAGCTGATTTATTTCAAAGATTGGTGGTTTAGCTAGCTAGTAGAGCCTGGGATCATCAACACAAAGAAGACACAATTATAATAAGATAAATGAAATTTATTAACAATAGATATGCAAGAGTAAATACAACAACTAGTGATGATACCAATAAGTGAATATGCACTGCTAATAGAGAATAATAGACAACTAAATATGAAGGAAAATACTAAATATGAATCGCAGAAACAAATAAATGGAATGAATACAGAATGGCTGAATGCAATGCTGTTGAGCTGAATGTAGCAATGGAATAGATTTATATGGAAATGTTGCTTATGGGAACCACTTAATGGCTCTGGTGGAATTAATGATAAATAACTGCTTATTTATCTCTGAACAAATAATATATCTATTATTCGTAATGCTGACCCCAAGTAAATGTTATCTAAACAGGTTAGAAAAACATAGGCTGCAGGTATAAACTAAGCCAAGGTCTTTAGGAATGAGGTTTGGTAAGTTTATAATTACGTTCCACAGGCGGGTGATCAGTCCGGGGGTAGAGACGTCTTCCACTGGTGATGCAGACTGCGTGCAGTGGGGAGGGCACAGAGTTGCGTTCCGGTAGCTGTCAATGCGCTGACCTGGAGAATGCTGAACTGCTGTTGTGCCACAAAGGGTCCTTAGAGCATGGACCGGGCAGCTGGGTCAGATGGGTCTTCACGGGGTCCTTTGCAGCCTGGCTGCGTCGTTGAGGAGCCGTGGGTTTCAGGCAGTGTCTGCCACTGCGGAGGTCCTGTGCGGACTGGGTTGTGCTGCTTTCGGAGCGGCAAGAATCAGACGGGGTCCGTCACTGCTGGGTCCTTTGCAACTGAAGGGTAGCCAAATCCGATAAGGAAGGTTTGCTCAGGGGCTGAGTTAAACCTTAGCTGTCTTGAAATCTCTTTCCTCGTCAGGTCAGAGACTCAGAACGTCGTATCTGCTACTGTCTCTCGGGATGGATCAGAGACTTAAAACTTTGGTGTTTCTGTTAGTGTCTCTCTAGATGAAAGACTCAGAAACGGGGAGTGTTCCTGTTGCTGTCTTCCCGGTAACAGGACTCAGACTCAGAACAAGGAGTGTCTTTTGGGAAGGTACCTTTATCTCTTTTTGATGAGGAGGAGATTAAAATCTGGCGCCTCTCCGTTCCAGGAATGTGATTGGCCGCTTGTGTCCAAGGTGGCCATGATGTTGCCCGCCCTAGTGTGGAACTCATTTGCATACAATGGAGTACAAAGTTAAACAGTGTCTTTAACATTTCACCCATGCAATATTTCTTTACCAAACCTCTTCCAGACTATTATCAGCATCATAAGGAGCAAAAAGAGTCCAAACATGATAGGAAACTGTTGAACTATCACTTATTCATACCATAATATGTTAATAGGCCTGCTTCCGTGAACTGTTGTGTTAACAGTCAATGGCCATCAACATAAACTGTACTTCATCTGAGGATGAAGTGAATTCCTTGAAGTTTGCATCCATTTAAGGTCTCCAAACATGGGTATGAATGGATTTGGATTGATCTGTGTGGCCTTTCTTTGTTTCAGCCACTGCTGTTCCATCCAGAGATCTGGAGGAATTTTTATGGTAGTCATTTCCTAAACCTTAGGATTGGGTGTGATGGTGTGGGTCAACCCGTAGTCCAATGAGAAGTCCTCTCTTAGGTGGTCGTGGATGCAGAAGGTCTCCCTTCCTGTCCTGTTGGAGGTGTCTGGCAGTTGTCTTGGCATCTTATCTGATGGTTCTGAACATCTTTTTATGTTCCTCTACCATGATCCAATCACAGTGGGGCACATCTCCCTCCACGTCGGCAGTTAGAGAGGGGCCCTGCCATAAACTGGTCCTTGGAATCCCACTTTGACTGTTGTTCACTACAACCAGGAGACGTTGGGATATCTTTTCATGCAGAAGTTCCTCTTTATTGAGAAGAGAACTCACTGCTCTTCGCTGTAGTCTTCCAAGTCTAACTAAAGCAGTGATACATTGTAGTGTATATACATTTAGGGGGCTGTGCTTAGGAATGGAAACAAAACACCTGGGTGACGACTTTAAACAAAGCATGCAAATGAGAAAGACAGACCCAATCAACAACACTCGATTGCATTGATAATCCAATCAGTCTGGGCCAGGGGGCTCCGAAAGCCATTTGCAGAACAAAAGATTTGGGTCTCAGGGACCTGACTCATTTAACTTACAATGGAGTGACCAGGAACTGGCAAGGACCTCGTTAACGACTATGTTAAACAGAATCGTTCATCTTCACCCTAAATGCTAAATACAATGTATATAACTTCTTCAGTTGGTATACTATTACATTGAAATCTAAATTAAACATTTAAATAAATTTGTAATCCCACACCTACATAATATCTTTATATATTAAGATGCATGTACCTACCAGCAGATACATGCCGTTTAAACAGTGTAAAATGTTGTTTCATACACACAAGAGCATTTTAGAAATGGAAACTTTTGTTTTAACATTAACACAATTAGGCTAAGTGACCGAGAACTGTTGATGAACTACAAAATCTGCTCTTACCGCGACTTGATTAAACCACAGAAACACCTATCTGTCAAAATTGAGGTAATACTTTATCTGTTCGATTTACTTTATATAAAATCAAATATATATATTTGGCTGACCACCACGTATATTAATGACAATGAATCAGGTTACTTACCTCAGTTTTCCCGCGGCAAAGTCTTCCACGTGCGATGTGATGATCTTTGGAAGCACGTGCGCAGTAGTGATGAGGACTCGGAGTCGACTCCAAAAGAGTCGATTCCTTGAATCTGACCAGCCCAGTTTTCGAAGTAGACTTTAAAATTATTAATATTCGACTCAGGCTGTCTCCCCACTAATTTGGGAGTCACACTAAAATAACCTGAAACCGATTACATGAGAGACAATAGCATAGCGAAGTTTAAAGTTTTTATGACTGAAGCAGAATTTCAGCACTATTGGAAATGAACAGCGACCAATCAATTTGAAAGCACATGTTCCCTATCTGTCGGTCACTACGAGTTATGTCGTGACGACATAGGGGATTTACTTGGGAGCCCCAATCATCTCTGACTTAAGAAAACGCCAATGAACATTGGCTAGTGGATTTTGCATACCTGCGCCACTCCCCGTGCACACGGGTATAAATAGGCGGCAGGTGCATCCACTCATTAGATTTTTGCTTCGGAGCCGAGTGGATGAACGTGTTGATCTCCACAAAGAGCCATTCATCATCTGTCTGGAAGCTGTTCTCGTTGGCGTTATGGTGCGAACAGCGGTGTCCCTGTCTGCAGCGATTCCCCTGGGCACTTCAACTAAAAGAGCAGATTTCCTAAAAGAGCAAATTACGGTCGGTTCGCGTCTTTTTAAAGACGCCGATCCGGCCGTGTCCTCTTGGTTGCGGTCGTTTCCTATCCTCAGTCCACGGCCACGATCGTTGTCTTCAGTGTCTGGGCATCCAGCGCGCTGAAGCTGCGTTCGTGGATGGTTTATGCGTTCGCTCTGAGCGTGTAACCATGGCAGCGCTGCGATCGCGCCTCTCTCTCCTCACGGGGATGGGAGGGGCTCCCTCTGTTACTACCCGCGCTGGCTTCTCGGCCACGAGCAGAGAACCATCGGCTAGTACTCTGGGCGATCCGAGGGTTACAGTGAGAGCCTTTCCGCCGGGCCAGTCCCCACGGACCTCTCACTCCTCCCGCAGCAGCTGTTCTGGGGTGCGTTTCCCAAAAGCATCGTTAGCCAACTATGGTCGCAAGTTCCGTCGTTACCAGCATAGTTCAACGATTCGGTGTTTCCCGATACCATAGTTCAAACGAACGTTCGCAATCAGCGTCACAAACTTACGTGGTTGGAACTGCAGCTCTCGACCTGTGGTTAGAAGCATAGTTTCTTGTTAACAAGAAAAATAGGCTTAAATAAATATGCTCTTGGGCACAGCAAGCAAGCTAACATGCAGTACTATCTGTATCTTCCATTTTATCTAAATATAAAATGCATTTTAATTATGTATTTTTGCAAGTGCCGTTTTTGAGAAGTGCGCATGTGCATAAATGCCTAAGGGAACACCGGAGTGTGACGTAAGAGGGAACTCGCGGTGAATCAAACATCAAATAAAGCAAAATGACAGGGAACAAAAAATAGAAAATTAGTCAGTAGGTGCCATTTTCAATATAGCAGCATCTTAGAGATCTTTATTCAGTTAAATAGCAGAAGTTATTCCTCCACCACATGTGTGTGACGTCATTAACAATGGTCATTTGTTGCTGAACCAACGTGGTTCAAACGACGGAGATGCGACTGTGTTCGGGAAACAGTCGTGACTAGTTTGTTCGTTTCCAAAACAATGCATCGTACTATGGTGGTTAATCAGCGAGTTACGTCGTTGTTCGGGAAACGCACCCATGTGCGGCTCCCCGGTGATTCTGCTGTGCCGTCTCACGGCGTGCCCAGCGTTTCATTCGGTGCGCCGATAGAGGATCAGATGTCGATCGCAGCATCGGGGGATGGGCAATCGTCCTCTGAGGATGAAGATTCGGCGGGGCTGCCTCCCTCGGGAGCCGCAGCCGCCGCCGAATCGGACCCAGAGTTGACGGGCGTGCTTTCCCGGGCCACCGCGAGCGTCGGGCTGGAGGCGTGCACACCTCCTAGTCCTGAGCCCTCACGGCGAGATGATTGGTTCCTCGGCACGGGCTGTGGCTCGCGACCACGCCCTGCCCCGGTTCCTTTCTTCCCGGAAGTGCATGGGGAGCTGACGAAGTCGTGGATGGCCCCTTTTTACGGCCAGAAGCGGCTCGTCTGCCTCCCCCATCCTCGCTACCCTCGACGGCGGAGCAGCTAGGGGGTACGTTGACATTTCCCAGGTGGAGAGTGTGTTTGCGGTGCACTTGTGCCCGCAAAGTGCCACCACTTGGAGGAATCGTCTCATCTCCTGTCCAAAGCCTGTAGGCTGACGGCCGCCCGCGGTCAAAGCTTACAGTGCTGCGGGCCAAGCTGCCTCTGCCCTGCATGCCATGGCTATCCTGCGAGTACACCAGCCAAGGCATTAAAATGCACGAGGGTGGTACCAACCCGAGGTTGATGCAGGAACTGTGCTCGGTGACTGACTGTGCCCTACGGGCGATGGAAGTCACAGCGCAGTCCCTCGGGAAGGCGATGTCCACACTTGGGTCCAAGAGGGCCATCTATGGCTCAGCCTGGAGAAGAGCGATGTCGACAGTGCGCTGTTCGCCGCTCTCGTCTCCCAGGCTGGACTGTTCGGCGACACGGTCGAGGACTGTGCCCAGCAGTTCTCGGCAGTACAGAAGCAGACCAAGGTAAGTAGCTTGCCCCGGCGTGATGCACCGCTCCGCCGCAGGGCAAGCCCCAGTCTGCTTGTCGCCGTGGGCGCCCTCCCGCGTCCTCCAGAGCTGCTCCGCCCCGTGCTGAATCGTCCCATATGCCGGTGCGTCGAGCCTCTCGCTGGAGTGCGGCGCCCCCCGTGTCCCAGTTGGCCCCTAATTGCCCAGATAGGCGACAAAGCGGCCCTGACACGGGCAACCCAGTGATGTGGGAAGCTGCACTTTCTCAGGAGACGGCAGGGACAGCGCCGCTCCTTCCCCCGGAGGAGGGCCGGGTGGAAAATCTCTGGTTCTGTTCCGCCACTGGCTCAAGGGCCAGCGGCCCCCACTTTGTCAAAAGAAAGAGCAATTTCCCTTTCCTCCGGGTTTTCAGGTCCACGGGCCGACAGTGTGCGACGCGTTGCCTCCTCACTCTCGCCCACGACCCATCTTGCCAGCGGCCAAGAGAGTGCGGTTCAGGGGACGCAGTGCCTCCCCACGCACCTCTAGCCAGTCCCCTCTGGGACCCAGGGAGTTTTGCGAGGATGCCTCAGAACGCACAGCCTTCTGTACCATCCCGCTCATTCTTTAAAATGTTTTCTTGTGTGTTCAGCAGAAGAAAGAAACTCATACAGGTTTGGAACATGAGGGCGAGTAAATGACAATTTTCACTTTTGGGTAAACTATCCCTTTAAACCTTACGCTCGATTGAATGGTATTTCAATAGTTTTATTCAACAATATTTAGTTGGAGCACTTATCACAAAACTCAGTCTAATATTCTGATTATAGTTGATTTACAACCTTAAACAGAATGTGTAAACAGACCTATTGTGACAGCTATCAATGTGCAGTGATCAAGAATCAAGAGTAAAAATTTGATCAAATAATATAATTCAGAATAGAGCTTGTGTCTTCAAGACGAACGGGACCATCAATCCACTTTACATTTCTAAACTTACCTTGCTGACTTTCTCTGGTATTGGGAATGCACTGTGGAAGTAGGTTCTTGCACGGATGTCACACTGTCCTCAACTTCTGGAATAAAGTCATCTGAGTGCAAAAAAATAAAAATAAAAAAAAGTTTATTAAAAAGAAAAAGACAAATCAAAATATAAACTAACTGTAAGCAACACTGACTGGATTAGGATCTATCATGCATAACATTGTGTCATGGTGACAAAGCAATGATCAACAGTACAAGTTTATAAATATTCAGTATATGGCACGAGTCTTGCAGATGATATGTATTGTGAAAAGTAGAGCTGTCGGAAGGAACTCTTTTTCATCTGCTCTGGGAATGTCCCATGATTCAGAATTATTGGCTAAAGATTCATGAGCGCATTGAAAACATTACCCGGACTAGCTTGGAGTTCTGTCCGAGGTTCTATGTTTTGAATGATCCACAAATGACATCGAACTGTGGAGCAGCGGACTTTATTCAGACCAGTATAATGATCGGAAAACAAATAATGAGAAACTGGAAGAACCCAGGTGAGCCCTAGAGCCCTCTAGCACGGAGTTGGCGAAGGTGGCATCATATGAAAAACTCTTTCAACATCAATGACAGGGCGGGAAAATGTGTGGCAAAATGGGGAAAATACGTGCAATATATTGCTACCAGATGAGAGCGTGGTGCTTATTGTAAAACTGTACATTTGATCCATGTGTTATTTTATTTTATTTATTATTATTTTATTTATTTTTATTCTATTATTTCTTTTGGTTTATTTCTTTTAGTTTGTTTTTTTAAAAATGCATCATCTCTGTTAAGATGTCATTTGTGATGTTGACTTCAGTGAAGACTATTATGTAACAGTGGTGTTTAAAAATCAATAAAATACTAATTATAAAAAAAAAAGAAAAGTAGAGCTGTGCGATATTGAAGAAAAATGCGATATGCGATAACTCATTAAATAATGCGATATTCGATACGATAATGCTTAAAGTGTGTAAAAAAAACATATATTTAAAATATATTTTAAATTATATAACCTACATGAGGTTTCACATTCTTTTTATGACAAGAAAACATCCTTATAAATTCAGAAAGTGAACATCAGTGTTTTACTGTAGTATAAGACATGTTATTTTAACATCAGTGTAAACATCAGGGTTTCAGGTTATCCTACATTAGCTTCATTTAATAAAATACTGAATCATAAAATGTAAAAATAAAACATTGCTTAGTTTTTACTGTATGAATTAAATGTATCCTGATACTTAAAGCTACAAAACTTTGTCTTTTGTTCATGACCCCAGTTATTGCAAGCTGTTGCAATATTTTCGATATATTGTGCAGCCCTAGTGAAAAGCCCTATACAAATAAACAAATCGAATTGAACAACAAATTTCACATGGTTTCCATAATTCTACAATACAGTGGTAGAGAGCTCCGGTTTAAATCAGACTTGCACTCTCACTGGTAGCACAGTTTAAATGTATGGACTTGGACTTGAAGATTTGTTTCTGCTCTGACTAATGGATGACATTTTGACATTCTTTTTTTTATTTTCCAGGGACAACCCCAAGCTGACTGCGTTTACATGCGCACGAATATTGCGATTATTTCCAATAATCAGAGTAAGGACTTAATCACATTTTGACGTTTACATGTCAAGAGCAAAGCTCTTACTCCCGTTTACATGCAATTTCCATTATTCTCATTATTCGCTAAGAATTGTGGTTAATTTTTTTACTGCCATTATTCACATACCCCACTGGACAGCACAAATGATGGACTCAGAAAGAGCAGTGTTACTGGTCGCTGTTTTATTTTATTTACGTCTAATGCATAATGATTTTGTATGGCTGTATTCCATGCTTTTAAATATGATGGAATATGTTCGCCTATAGGCTACGCTGCCGTCGCGTTCTGCTCGCCGTTTCTGGATGAGGGTCAGGAACAAAGACTGCTGGCAGCTTGTTGTGTTTTCCTCAGAATAATGCGATGCTTTCTTCCCCTCCATCGTTTCTAATCTCCGTATTATTACAGGTGCGTGTCACGTTATTCATATATGTCACAAGCGCATGCGCACTTTGGTCAGAGCGGCAATACTGCGGTTAAGGTGTTTACATGCCTGTATATTACGGTTAAAATCGGCGTACGCCACCTATGTTAATACAATTATGCTTGCTTCGATTATGAGCTTAATAGTATTATTTAGATCGAAGTATTGCGTTTACATGAGGTAAAGCATAATCGCAAAAATCTCATTATAATCGCATTAAGAGGGTCCATGTAAACGCACTTACTGTCATTGCTTTCCTCCCTGGGATTTAGAATATACTCATCTCCACTATCGCAACATGAGTCATCGGATTCAAAGACTCCTTTGAATCTTTTAAAAAAAAAGTTAAAAAGGATTAGTCCCCCCCCAAAAAAAGAAATTTGCTCACCTTCATCCCAGATGTGCATGACTATTGTTCAGTGACCTTACATGACTGAAATAAATACGATCACTTGTTTTGACTAGCAGTTATGCACTACTGTTAGCAACATCTTTAACATGGATTTGTTCATTATAAAACAGTGTTTAACTTTTCAAATAACTAAACAATTGTATCGTCATGGATTACCATTAGCCAGCCTGAACGACATGCAAGTCTTGAAAATGTTGGTTGCCATCGGCTTCCATTCCATGTCTTAACATCTAAAAGGTTTTTTTCTTAAAATGTACTCATGTGAGCAATAAAGGTCATGCACATCTGGAATGGGATTGAGTCATTTATGAGAATTCTTACATTTTAATCCTTTAGTATGATAAACTGACTACACAAGTAACTGACCATTTTATATTGAGATGACATACATACTATAGGGGCGCTAACTAAAATATAGAGTACCTTTAATCCAAGTAAATGAAATTAGAAATGTATTTTTAATTAAGATTAGACCAAGAGACTAAAAACAAAAAAAAGTATATGAAAGCATAAAAAGTCACACCCCTATCAATATTATTTAAAGAAACAATCGACTGATCAGGTTGATGCATGAGATAACTAAAGTTACTAGTACTATAGTTTGACTATAAACTGACCTAAGATCTCCAGAAACTTGAGCCTTAAATACAGATGTAGGCAACCTGCAGCTCACGAGTCGCATGCAGCTCTTTGACTCCTCTCTAGTCGAATCGCAGGCTATATAAAAAAAACTGGTAAAATAAAATACTATTTTTATTAACGTTTGCCATTATCTGCACCTATATATTCACATGACCTCATATCTCTTATCTATACTACCTTTATCGTTATGAAAGCTGTTAGATCAAGGTCCAATATGTGATGAGAGTAAAGGCCCCGATATACTCACGGCGAAGTTCTCGTATTTCGCCTGGGGGTAACTTTTTTTATTTACATGAACAACGGTTTACCGTTAACGAACTCTCAATCATTGAACGAAATTCAATGGTTGAGAATTCAAAAGCAAAAAGCGAGCACACATTTAATAGCCATTTTAATACTCTAAATCCAAGTTCGCATGATTGTGAAATCAAAAGTAAAAAGCGCCCACTGCCACTGTTATTGGTAATACAGTGTTGTTGCAAGTTTATTCACCGTGTGAACATTTCCTTACAGTGACATCCCTTGTAAAGTACTTCACGTTCTTAGAGAACCTTTAAATGGTACTACTCTCAACAACTAACACCAGGCTCACTAAAATAAGCAAAAGACAAGAGCAAGTGAAAGAGGATTTGCTTAGCACTAACCATTAAGGAACAATGTATGAAAAAATTAGGCTTACAGGACGGTGACAGTATCTCCTTGGCCTTTGTGAAGCCAATCCAGACATGGAAGTGGCATACCTAAATGTTTTTTGGAGCAACTTCGTTGTCTGACTGCAGATCAGTTTCATCTATTATACTCTCACTCGAGTCAATCAGAGGATCAGAAAAATTAGCCACTCCAGCCACCTGCAAAAAAGGAGTTTCAATTTCAAGGCATGTTATACATTTTGGCTTACATTCTATTAAAATGAGTCACAGGGGAAGGACGTTTGAACCATTTATAGAAACAGCAGCATTTTAAAGTACAGTATCTGAGGCATACCTGAATGTTTGAATTCCTCTTCTTTTGAACAAAATCACAGTGTGGAGTGGGAGGGCTGTCTTTAATATAATCCTCATCTGTCTCCTCACTTTTGGAATAGTTCACTAGGGCAAACCCGTTTGTAGTAAATACCTAAATAAAAAAAATAAATAAATAAAAAACACATTAAGAGTTAATATTAGGACAAACATGTGGACATGCTCCTAATAATAGCAAATATTTATCTAGTTTGACAGAGCGAGCATTTGAGGGAGGGTCCCATAAGGCCAAGACTAGAAACGTGTGTGTGAGCGCTTGACATGCAGCACGAGGGCAAGACTTGAGTAGTTTGAGGAGTCAACATTATTCATTTACCTGTGTGAGGGCAGAATCTTTGGAGTCCTCATGGGAAGAGTGCTGTGTTAGGGATGTCTTGGTCTCTAGAACAGAAGTCTGCTGCTTTGGCCCCTGGAAATCAGACAAAAAAACAGAAAACAATGAAGAACTGACCTTTTTGTTTACCGTTTCAGACATTTACAAGTAAGAAAAGTCAGCTCATGTGAAAACAGTTTCTCATCTAGCACAGCTGAAATATAAGAGCATACACTCATCTTTTCTAGAGGTAACAGCTAGTGTCACAGAAACAAATATGATTCTGCAATGCATTACATCCAAAATACTCATTCTGAACATGCAGCAGCTTGAAGAGTGTTGAATTACCCCTGCAATAACACTAGTTTAAATATTGACAGGTGTTGTCCCAATGATGATACATCACTATGAGTGAGATCTATACGTGAGGGCCCCATAAGGCCAAGTCTAGAAACGTGTGTGTGAGAGCTTATCTGTGAATTCATTAGTTTGAGGGAGGGCCCCATAAGGCCAAGACTAGAAACGTGTGTGTGTGAGGGCCCCATAAAGCCAAGACTAGAAACGTGTGTGTGTGTGTGTGTGTGTGTGTGAGGGCCCCATAAAGCCAAGTCTAGAAAAGTGTGTGTGAGAGCTTATCTGTGAATTCATTAGTTTGAGGGAGGGCCCCATAAGGCCAAGACTAGAAACGTGTGTGTGTGTGTGAGGGCCCCATGAAGCTAAGTCTAGAAACGTGTGTGTGTGAGCGCTTGACATGCAGCATGAGGGCAAGACTTGAGTAGTTTGAGGAGTCAACATTATTCATTTACCTGTGTGAGGGCAGAATCTTTGGAGTCCTCATGGGAAGAGTGCTGTGTTAGGGATGTCTTGGTCTCTAAAAGAGAAGTCTGCTGCTTTGGCCCCTGGAAATCAGACAAAAAGTTTTAAGAAACAGATCATGCAAATATGAGATCACATAGCTATGCATATATAATCAGGTTAATATACGGATTATAATGAAATACATATAGTAGAAAACAGATGTAGCTGTGCTATTCAGCACATTTTTAAAAAGAAAATCAGTATGCCTAATAGAACCAACTCACCTTTTTACGCCATGGCCATTGTGAATCACCATAGTTGTATTCGATTTCACTTCCTATTTCAATTTTCTTCACAGCAAATAGACACAAATGTGGCCTGTCGTTCACTACGATTTTTTTCATGGTCCTAAATTTTTTTAATTAGGAGCACAAGTGCTCCTAATAAAAAAAAGTTACCGTAGAGCCCTGCCTTAACCCTTCACATACAGATGTAGTACAACCATACCAAAATTATATTAACGCATACTGCCTTTATAATCAGGGTATCTGCAGGTATCAGCACTTCCAATGTAATACTTTTTAATACCATTTTTAAGACATCTTCAAAACATTTAAGACCTGCACATCATTTTGACTTCTATGCAAACACACAAGATCACCCTGCTCAGCGATATAGGAAGGAACAATGGACATTTCTGGCTTTAAATTAACTATAGCTGAGGTTAGGTTCTATAGAAGTATATAGGAGACCGGATTTTTAGCATTTCAAGTCAGAAATACTACAGAAATTGAATGTTCATCAAAGATAAAATAAATTAGGGATGCACCGATATGAAAATTTTGCCCGATACCAATAACCGATAATTCTTTACATTTGAAAGCCCATAACCAATATATTGGCAGATAAATCTAAATTAAAATGTTGATATACTTTGATAGCCTGTATACATAAAAGACTCACAATTAAAAGCCATTGAAACACTTAAATCAAACAGTAGCCTAGCTTGAACAAGTGTAAGACTCCTTAACTTTTAAAATTAATTTTACACTCCTATGGCCAACTTTATTAAAAAATGGGAACACTTTATAAGGTTTCATTTTGTTAGCATTAGTTAGCATGAACCAACAATTAATGAACAATACTTCTACAGCATTTATTAATCTTAGTTAATGTTAAGCTCAACATTTTAAGACATATTTGAGATCCAAATTTGTATCTGCTAACATTAGTTAATGCACTGTGAACTAGTGATCGACCGATATATATATTTTTACGTATATCGGCCGATAAACAGCTGCTGCGTTCGCGATAGTTTTTTTCCCGGCATTATTTACAGACAGGCGTCCACAGGCAGCTCTGTGTTGCTGGAGACGCTGCACTGGTCATAGGATAAAGTAATGCCGAAGTTGTTCCGTGGTATTTGTGTGAGTTTTATTCAGCGACCACCTGTTTGGACGCGTGTGGTGTGTGTCTCTCCAGTGTTTCCCACACATAGACTAATTCATGGCGGTGCCGCCACATATTGCGTTTTTTGGCGGTTGCCAAAGCGAATTTTTATCTTATTTGATCGCTGAGTAACGTAGATGACAGACAGCTGCGCGTGACAGGTGGCATGTTAAAGGCTGAAAGAAAGAACGAGCAGTCAGAGAGAGAGCGCGTGCGCTAAAGCTGAAGAGAACGAGCACCGGGAAACTGAAGAACTTTTCTAGCAGGTGGTTTAAATTAACGAAACGCATCCTATGTGAGATTAATCAGATATTTATATTACACAAATTTAATATTACGACTTATATCTGCACAAAATGACGCTTCGAGTGTGTGCGCACAGAGAGCTGACCGTCAGCATGCCAGTGTGGAGTTCAGATGTCTTGCATGGTTCATTGCAATTTTGCATTTTAAGATCTTTGAAACGTGGATTTAAGACATTTGAATGCTAATTAAGGCCTTATTTTTACATTTACAAATTTAAGACTAATGCCTGGAACACACCAAGCCGACGACGACAAACTAGCGCGGATAAAAGCCGACTGTGTTCCCTGTCAACACACCCATGTGGGGCCCATAAGGGATGGATATGGGCTGGTGAGTGGGCCCCATCTGGGCTGCCCAGATGGGGCCCAGTTAATTTTGTCCGGGGGTTCCATGGTGGCCCCATGTGGGCAAGCCCAGATGGGCTGAAGGTGGGCTTCACATGGGCCCTAGCTAAAACCCACATGGGCAACCCAGGTTTCTCCCATCTGGGGCCCACACTAACTGGGCCCCATATGGGCTGATTATGGGTCCCTGCTATTCTACCCATATGGGTAATAACCATTATTATTATGAGCTAACAAATTCATTTTTGGGGCTTATTTTACAGTCAGCCCATACAGTTCTTTAACAATTGTACGATTTTTGTTACACAGCCAATATTCCCGGGTCTGGTGGACCCACCATATTATTAGGCTTTTAAATCAATACAACCATAACAATTTATGTAAAAATACTTAACAGATGTTTACTTTAGCTCAATATTACCAATGGCATATACATAATTTATGGTTCTTATTTGCCATTTACCCCTGTGAGATCACAATTATGATCATATGATCGTTTTTTTTTGTGAGAAAAAGAAATTCACTTACAAAAAAAAAAAAAAAATAGAAACAAGATTTTTGATCATTATCGGTGATCATTTCTTAGAACTTAATGTGTTAAGTGCTTGAAATGTAACAATTTTGTAACTTTGTGTGGGAATAGCAGGTGCAGAAAGACAACATTTGCGCACACAGACAAGACACACACAGCAGCTCCAGTTAGGAGGAGGAGGACACAGTTAGGAGGAGGACACAGTTAAGTTTCATAGCACCTACAATTATTACACTCCGATCCAGTAGACCCGAACACTTCATATGTAATAGTTATGTGTAGGAGGGTTTACCATGTGCAGTCATTGAAAATAAGTTGTTTTTTATGTTCTTAACAGAAAATGAGCCACGGCCAATGAGTTTGAGTTAGAAGAAATAATAAATAGCATAACTTTTTCTTTTAGCAAACATTGAAAACGGGTCCCACAGACCCGAAAACCTTGGGTTAAACAAGCTACAATAAAGAGACCAGTAATACAATTAATTATGTTTTTATTTAAGTAAAATTTATGACAACATGCTTTTGTACAGTGTTCCCTCACTGTCACAGACAGAATTAGTTTCTTTCCACCTCAAATGAGCCTGAAGTCTGAAGTCCTTGTTGAGGGGTTGCCTGTCGGGCCTGTCTATTACCCCCCCCCCCCCCCCCCCCGGTCCCTAGCACCAATTAGCCACTTGGAGACCGCCTTCTCGGCATCTTTACGGGTGATTTGGCTGGTCATGGCGTTTTTCTTTAAGCCTCCTTCAAGAAACAAATATAACGGTCACTTATTTCATATGTGGCAACACAACTCTCAGCCAGGACTGTAAAGAAAACTATGTTAAGAAAAGAGCTTAATAATTATAAATTAAGATTATTAGAAATACACACTTTCTCTTGAACACACAAGCTAAGCAACTGAGAGACATGTGCGAACACACTGCTCAGCCAGGACAACAAACACAACATTCACAATATTTAAAATCGACATATTTATAATGTTAGGGCAGAGGTCTTCAATCCTGCTCCTGGAGGGCCACTGTCCTGCAGAGTTTAGTTCCAACCTGCTTCAGCACACCTGCCTTTGAATATTCAAGCGATTCTGAAGAGAATCTGACGAGCTGATTCAGGTGTGTTTGATTAGGGTTGGAACTAAACTTTGCAGGACAGTGGCCCTCCAGGAGCAGGATTGAAGACCTCTGCGTTAGGGTATTGTGACACCTTTCTATTATCGGTACAACTTAAAACATTATCCACATGCACACCTACCATATATTACTTCATACAGTTTTAAGGCCTTGAACTCTCTCTTCCCATTTCGGCCCAGAAAGTTATACTGCCTGGATAGTGCATGGCCTAGGAGGAAGGTCATCATCCTTTTTGTGGCCTCGTCAACAGTTCCCCCCCCTATGTCAGTCACAGCTGCAACCTGAGGGGGAGTAAACCACTCAACATGAAAGAACTGCCAGAAGCATGGGTGTGAGCTAGGGGTGGAACGGTACATGTATTCGTATTGAAGCGAAATGGTACGGGCGTCACGGTACGGTGCATGAATATACACGGTATAAAAATAAATAAAACTTGCGTGCAAATTAATGTAATGTGGAACTACTGTTAGATACGTGGGTACTTTAGGGACACCTAATCTGTAGCCCCGCCTTAGCTCTGAAAGCTCCGTGGCTATAATGAACATGTTGCGATGTCAAGATTGCAATGCTGGAATATGTTGTGTGTGTGTGTGTGTGTGTGTGTGTGTGTGTGTGTGTGTGTGTGTGTGTGTGTGTGTGTGTGTGTGTGTGTGTGAGAGAGAGAGGCACGGGCACGATCGAACAGTGGAAACATAAAAACATACTGTCATTTTGTTCATACAGGACATCATTCAAACTGCAAAGTGTTAACTTATATTTGTGTACATTCGCAATAAAAACACAATACTGTGCTTTTGTCAAACTGTAACCTACAATTGTCACCCAACCAAAAATCACTCTCTCTCTCTCACACACACACTGTTTAAAAGCAAAAAATATTTATCCAACCCTATTTAAAAACAGGTGACATCTTTTGGACATTCATCATATTGCATTGGTTTTCATTTCTTGAACAGAGCACTAATCTGTAGATTTTTAAGTTACACATTCTACATTGATTAAAAAAGAAAAATCTAATGTTTTTAATGGTAGTATTATTTTATACAGAAATAAAGTATTTTTAATTCAGATGAGAATAAAGTTAGTGTTAATTAAAATGAAGGAAAACAAATATATTGATCTGAAATATAGCAAATTAATTTTAAATTCATTCAGGTACAATTACCAAACATATCTCAAGGTCTTTTTGTGTTTTTATTAATTTAATTAATAAACTAATTATATAAAACTATTGTCAGTGCACTACAAATAAACTGGTTCTATGCCTTTATTAATAAAACTTATTTAAAAAATACAAGGTTTAAGACATTTATTTTACTTTGGTGGTACAGCCTGAGACATGCAAAATAAAAAAAAATGCCTTGTACATTTTTTTTTGTTGTTGTTGCTTTTCCCTCCATTGCACCGAACTCGTACCAATCCTCGATGTCTGAACCGAGGTATAAACCGAACCGCGACTTCTGTGTTCTGTTCCACCCCTAGTGTGAGCACACTTGGGAAGTTTCATATCAAATTCACTGCAAGCCCCCCAATAAAATTTAATTGAGTTGCACTACCCTAGACTTAACATACATACCAGTTCGGACATGAAGTTTGGGTTTGCCAGTTTTTCTTCCATGAATTCCACATCTCTAACTGTCTTTAGGGGGAAACCCTCTGGGGTAGAAGAGACGGTGGTGGTAATGTTGCCACGCTGTTGTAGAAGCGTTTGTAGCATCCTCCCCTGGATTTTTTGAGTCTCTTTCATCTCCTCAAGCAGTGTTAAGATGCGAACAAACATGTTGTCCCTGATTTGTCTTCGAGGGGTTTCTGGTGACATGGTGACGTGGTGATGGGTTGAAACATCGGGCCATCTGTTACCCAGAGGTGGTGGAAGTGTCGGCCTAGCAGATGGAGGTGAAGACCTGAGGGTGGATGGAGGAGGTGCAGGTGTCAGCACAGATCTGAGGGTGGATGGAGGCGGTGCAGGTGTCAGCACAGATCTGAGGGTGGATGGAGGCGGTGCAGGTGTCAGCACAGATCTGAGGGTGGATGCACTGTACAGAAATCCACACTGTAAAAATCTTGTACAACAAAAAAAATCTTAATACCAATTTCCCCAAGCTTTTCCTTTTTGACTTAACTTTTGTAAATAACAGTATGAACTGAAAATAAGCTGTCTGTGATACAAAAAAAAAAAGTTTATTTGAGTCAACTTGACATTATTTGTTTTCTGGAGATGTGCCACTATTCTGCAACAAATCGTTTGTAGTTGAGCCAATTCAACATTTTGTGTCTATTGGAAACAGAAGTTCTTATTAAGAATAAACAGGTTCAGATGTTCTAATCTTTTTTGGTCAGAAATAAGATTAGTGATTTATTCTAGTTCATGAGGCTGAAAACTTGATCATCGTGGTTTCTGGGGTTTTGCTAAACACTGTTCAAAGACCAAACCACCCAAGAATCAAACCACCCAACCAAAGGAAACGATCATCACTAAAACGGTAATTTTTTTTACAGTGTGGAGGTGATTACCTGAGGGTGGATGGAGGTGTAGGCCTGATTTGACTGCCGGACCAATTGTCATCATCCTCATCCTCACTGGACAAAATCACTCGCCTGGAAATTTATAATATACAAGCACAATCAATGAGTTAAAGCATTTTAAAAACAGGTGGTTACAAAATATATATACATTTTGGACAACAAGTGATACCACTATACACAGGGTTCGTACACATTTCCACCAGAGAATTTCCATGACTGATCTATATACAGTATGACAACACTCTGGGTACAAGAGAAACCATCACATGGATTTTTAACATCTGTTCCAATACCCCATTCCCCCTTCAGGCATGCACACATCTATTTGTATACATCTCTTTTTTCCCCCTAAACATGTGATTGTTACTTTTATTAATTGATTACATTTAATTTTATTTATTGGTTAATTGTATATCTGTTGTCTACCTCCCTCGTTTTGACAGATTTGAGCCAAATACACTTAACAAAACTTGTCCTTCCTGTGTCATTGGGAAATTCAAATTTTCATCATCCATTTAGTAGTAGTAGTTCAAATAGCATCACCTCTTTTTGCGCTTCCCCCTTCCCGTATTCTCTGTAGAATCGGACTCGGTTGGTACATCTGTGTTCTGTTCATACTCGACTAATTTTGTGCGGGCAATTTCATACGTTGCTTTGGGAGACAGACAAATGAGTGGCAATTAGTTTCATTCAGAGCTAATTTAAACCGAATCAACAGTGAATTTATGTCAGATAATCTCATACAAATGGACACCTTACCGACTTTTCTCTTGACAGTCAACTTGTATGTGGCCCAGTCAGTGTGAGGGTCCTGTTGCTCTATGACTGCCTTAGCCATGTTCGTCCTTGCTGGTGGCCAGTAGCATTCATCCTCCTCAGGCCCGATAAACCATTTGGTCGGTATAACTGCCAATCCTCCACTATTTATAAATTCAACTATTGCGAAAGGTAACATGCTTAAAGAAAAACAAATACATACAAAAAATTAAAACAAACAATAAAAAAAAAAAAAAAAAAAAAAAAAAAAAATAGCACACTAGTGCAGGAGTGGCAATGCCACGTATCCAGTCTTGAGTGGCAATAACACCATTTTTGTTTTTAACTCCTCCACAGGTAACAGCTGCAAGTCTTCAGATAAATTAAAAACAAACAGAATTCCAAGACATGATGAGTCCATTGGATAGGTGAAAAAGGATTTGGCAGTTTCAAAGAAATTACACAGG
This sequence comes from Acrossocheilus fasciatus, assembly GCA_036784905.1. NCBI lineage: Eukaryota > Metazoa > Chordata > Actinopteri > Cypriniformes > Cyprinidae > Acrossocheilus > Acrossocheilus fasciatus. The sequence continues at coordinate 10,586,279 of CM071949.1, forward strand.
ACTTTAACAGTTCCAGAATGTGACAAAATGTTCCGCACAATAAGAATCCTTCCCCCTACAGAAAAACAGTCATCGCCACGAGAGGAGGAGATCAGTGTCTGTCCATCATTGTAACGCCTGTATTGTTCCCATGTAGCAATTGACTTAATCAATGGTCCAGAAAAGTGGAGCTGTTTAAGTGGGCTGAAAACTGATGTGGTCTTTTGGCTTGCCACTTTCTGCTTCTCATGGATCCGCCTGACGAGTTGTTGGACAGGGTTTTGAGGCCGACGGACAAGTTTTTTCAGTTTACCTAAAAATGTCTCAAAGGGAAAAGCTGAAACACTATCTAACGGGCCAAATTTTCGTGCATCTTGAGCTAGGTGGATCAATGAATGCATGTTATAGCTGACAAATTCAGTGCCATAAATTGCAGCAAAATCTGTTACAAAGAGTTTCAAAATCTCCTCAGCATAGTCACAATTGTCAGGAGAACATAAGGCAGGACTCAGAAGAATTCTCATAGATACCGATAGAAGTAAAAAGTTTCTGTACATTCTACTGGGTATATTATTGAGGAGAACAACAGGGCCAGTGTAAAGTAAAAATTGCCGAAGCTCTGTAGCTTTCCATGTGCTGAATTCAAACAAGGATCGTGGTTTCCTTGCAAAATTGCTAGGTAAATATTGCCTGATAGAAACCATATATGCTGACATTACAACAAAAAACTTCATAGATTGCCTGCATTTCAGCGGCCCCTTCAACCAAAGAAATATTAACTTACGCATTGCCCCCAAGCACACAAGGTGCATATAATCTAACACAAAACTGGTAACTAATCCTATACCCAGATCATTTAGGGGGGAGGCTGACAGTTGGTGCTGTTGATAGCCTTGCCTACCAAATTGCTCATCTGTCCTGAGCTCTGCTGATATTTCAGGATAAGCCACCTTCCCATTAATGTACTGGCCTTTTTGAGTGCACCTCTCACACCCATAATAGCCTGTATGGCCTTTGGAGCATTTAAGAAAGGCACGAGCAGGTGCATCACAAATAAAAGCATCGGGTAATGGTACCCTGAAATCTACACCATTGTACACAATACCACTCTGAGAAACGGCTTTCATATCTACAATGAATTCTTGTAAATACTCTTGCACATTTGCGGGTTTGGACGCACCTGAGTACACTCCAATTACAAAGACACTACACTCTGGAATTTCCTTAATCATACCCAGAATAGGCCACAGACTCATACTGGAGCTACGGAATAAGGGCAATCCATCGATGTTAATTCGAAGTGTGAGAGTATCAGTCACATTTGCTAAATGCCCTAAAGATGTTAGTTCAGCTATGAGAGCATTTTCGATTCCAAAGTGGTAGTAGGACCCCCCAGCCATATTCGCCACATTGCAAGATCTGTCAGTGGACATAAGAGTTCTGCCATCCATTGGGATATCAAGGCCCTTTCTCCTTAGGATTTTAAGAAGTGCAGACAGCGCTGTTTGTGGTATGTTGAATTCTGCAGCCCACTCTGCAAGCCCACGCGAATCATCATCATTATCATCTTCCAAGTCAGAACATTCATCCCCATGCAAATCACAGTCACTATCACAACCAGGCATATCACCTGGCACCCAGTTTTCAAAATCCAAATCATCAAATGAGGAAATGTTAAAATCATAAAAAGAATCTGAGGAATTTTCATCTTCTAAATCCTTTGATGAATTCTCAAAACAGTTCTGATCACAAGCATCATAGAAAGTGTCCGTGGAATCTTCGTTTTCAGTATGCTCTAACAAATCATCCAGTGGGTATTCCTTTTCAGAATTATGTGTCAACAAATCATCAATCATAGACTCATTTTCAAGGAGACGCAAATGTTCCTCCACTTTCGCTGATATTTTCCTCCTTTTAGTTCTTTGTGAACACTCCATTATTTCTATAAAAAAAAAAAAAAAAAAAAAAAAAAAAAAGCATTTTAGTTTTTAGCTATGATTACAGGGGATCGGGAATGACAAACTGTTACAATTGCAAATCATATAGTTTGGTGAAGCATGTATTAATGTGGCTGATTTTACCAACTGTTCTTATAGTAGCCTTCAATTTGATCAGTACACTATTTGAAAGATAGCATTAATCTCTGTTAAGGCCTAACCTTTTACTTGTCGTGTGTCAATTGATTTCGATTAATATGCGCGAGGGAGAGAGAGCAAGACAGCGCTCACGTTGTTTGAAGACGGTGAGAGTGCGCGCGCGACCGGGCGGGGCTCTCTCTCTCTCTGCTCGTTCTTATATTCGCCCAGGCACACAGCAGTCATTCACCGATAAAATAATTTGGCGGCCGCGAAAAAAAATGCAGGAAAACCCCTGCATCGGTCGGCCTATGTAGCTAAGGTGCATGGCAATATGGAACTTTGAAAAACACTGTCGATTAATCCACAATATTAAACGACGCATTAAACAATTCACACGTCGCCTTAATGTAACAGACAAATAAACATATTTATGTAGATAAATGAGTCCCTTATTACTATGGAAAACCCTTCCACGCCGCTATTTGTTCCATTTAAGAGGTGAATTCGTAGTGCAGCAGTTAAACTCCGCTTCTCTGTGTGCTCCCCCTTACGAAAATGAACCATGGTTTTACTATAGTAAAACTGTAGTTAACCATGACTGTAGTACCCGTGGTTTTTTGGTGCGATCCATGGTTTTAAAAAACCATGGTTCTGTTACCATGGTTTTACTACAGTTATATTATAGTAATACTATAGTAAAATTGTAGTAAACCATGACTGTAGTAACCATGGTTTTTTGGTGCGATACAGGGTTTTAAAAACCATGGTTCTGATACCATGGTTTTACTACAGTTATATTGTAGTAATACTATAGTAAAATTGTAGTAAACCATGACTGTAGTAACCATGGTTTTTTGGTGCGATACAGGGTTTTAAAAACCATGGTTCAAGTACCACAAATTAACTAGGGTTGTATTACCATAGTTTAACCATGGTTTTACTAAAGTACCTCAAATTACATTTAAGCCAGTTATTCAACAAACATCTACAAAATAAAAACAGAATGACAAGTTACTATTCTATGATACAGGCTTTATTATAGCAGTTGCATCATCTGAAACAAAATATTGTTGTCACATGACAAAATGATTCAGAACTATGAACTATAACTTTATTTAAAAAATAGTGATAAAGCACTGCAGTGGTAGAGATGGTTTTCTGCTAATTTACAAAATAAAAATAGCAAATTGTTTCACTGTAATAATGCATTATCTCTATAGAAATGAATTACATGTTGTACAAATAAACATGACTTAGTGTTCACACACAATATTATACCTCCTACCTCTAACAATATCTTATGTAGGGCTGCATGCAACTAACGATTTTTTTTGATAATCAATTTATTTGTAGATTTTTTTTTTTATTAATATTAGTAATTGGATGACAAAAAAATAAATAAATATATATATATATATATATATATATATATATATATATATATATATATATATATATATATATTATTTTTTAATTAAAATAATTTTAATTCATTATTTTAAAGAATGACATTTCACATCCTGCCTATGAAAACAAATATAATCAATGTATCGATGTAGGCTCTGCTGTACATTATAAGCATTAAAGTGTTAAAATACAAATATTACATTCTAAACCTAAAAAGAACAGATTGCTTGTTATTTTGAAACAGAATTTAAAACAATTTAAACAAAAAAACACAATGTTAACTTGTAAGAGGTACGAGGAACAAACACAATCATTCATCTGAACAGAGCAATTATATTATATTATATTATATTAATGGACAATTCCAACAATAGTGCCTTTACTGTTACTGCTCTCATAAATAGGATTACTTGTGTTACATGTAGGGCTTTAAACCTACACTTAATTTCAAACAAAAAAATATTTGAGCAAAATGTGTATTTTAGTCAGAATTATGAGCGGTCTGTTTGTTTTGATGCAATATTCAAATTCGTTGATGATTATTTTAATTATCGATTAGTTGTTGCAGCCAGGCCTAGTTTTACACAACCTGTAAACACAAGCCCAACACAGGCAGATGTGTGCGGTCCATAGAATTAACAACCTTGATTACAATATCAATAAAGGTAAAAAAGGTTCTTTCATTGGAAAAGTTTTACACATACTACAAAATACATTCACAAGAAATGAGAAGTACTTTAAAGAATGTTTAAAATGATATCAACTCACATGAGAAGATTTCGGTCATTTCAAGCCTAAAGCAAGTTGATTTATTCTACATCGAGTCACCTCATGGGGGCCGATGAAGGCCAGATGAATCCTCCACACTTTCACTTGGTGAAGGAAATGCCCCTTTATTCAAAAACTTTTGATGCTGCATACACGGCAGTAGTTGTCAGTATGAAGTCTATCATATAGTCCAGTAGGTTACAGTCCACCTTTGGTTTGGTTGTCTTGATCTTTACCCCATATGGTTTCAGGACCTAAAAATGAGAAGAATATATACACAGTATTAATAAACAACTTGCTGGAATACTCAGTTGTTATTGGTCAGTTGCACACTCATCTACACTCATAAAAAATGTGACAGAAAGAACCAAAAAGGGGGTTTCGTGGCGATGTCACAGAGGAACCTTTTTTGGCAGATTAATGTCAGTACCTCATCATCCACTACTATGCCCTTTTTCATCCCGTGGAAACTGCCACTGGTGGTTCAAAGAGTTCCCGCTTTCACAGTCCTTCTGATGAATGGTTGAGGCTGGGTACATAGGATCCTGTAAAAAAAAAAAAAAAAACCTTTCATTAGTTTCTTAATTTTAATAGGTTTAACACAGGTATAATGATGCAAAATGACAAACAACGATAATGGAAAGGTGTTTTTAAGCTGAACAGCAGTCGGAATAGAAACAAAATCAAAGCAAGTCAAAGTATTTTGGAAGTTCATGCATCCATCTATTCACTCTCCAAACCACTTATCCTCTCTAAGGTCTTGGGGGCTGAAGCCTATCCCAGCATCGTGGGCCACAAATCCATCCAATTAATGGTATTTAAGAGCCTGTCCTCCAACAAAAAACGACCCTACAGGTCGTTTGTGCAAGCCCTTATTACGACCTATATTTACGTTTTAAAGTTAAGCTAAGCACCCTCTAGCACGCCTAAAAATAATGACAGTCTCGCGTTGCGTCTGTCGTCATAAAATGACGTATGACTGTCATTACCAATCAAAATGCGTGTTTATTTAAATGCAATATGTGGACTTTTTACACCGATCTCACAGTATTCGTACATATTTTACTAGGTGGCTAATTCGTACGAATGACCACACCTAACCCTACCCCTTACAGGAATCATGCAAAATCATGATTTTTAGTGCACATTTTATGAGCGCATACTCTCTCTGGGATCGAACCCATGATCGCATGATCACGTAATTACATATCGTCGTATAACGCAATGCTCTACCAACCGAGCTACACGAAACCCAAACTATGGCGCAGATAAAAGAATACAAAACATTAATATGAAAATGTCCTGTTGCCGTTAGGGGCACAATTGTAGCATACGCTCTGATGGGTCATATTTCAGGGATTTGGACAAACGACCTATACGGGCATATTGGTTGGAGGACAGGTTGGTATTTAAGCAATATAGTAACAATTGTTATACAGTAACTGTCAAGATTTTGGAAACATTACAGTGTTTTTTGGGAAAAAAAATAGTAATATTGCAAAATATAATTACACGTTAAAAAGAACTGTTGTCTATTTTAATATATTGTAAATTGTAATTTATTCCTGTGATCAAAGCTGAAATTTCAGCATCATTACTCCAGTCTTCAGGGTCACATGGTCCTTCAGAAATCATTCTAATATGCTGCTTTGCTGCTCAAGAACATTTCTTATTAAAACAGTTGAAAACAGTTTTTGCTTCTTAACATTTTTGTGGAAACGGTGATACCTTTTTCAGGATTCTTTGATGAATAGAAAGTACAATTAACAACATTTATTAAATGTATTAAACAATTTAGTAAATAGAAATGTCTTCACTGTTACTTCTGATAAATGTAATACACCCTTGATTAATAAAAGTATTCATTTCTTTATTTTCTTACCACAAATGTTTGAATGGTATTGTTTCCATAATAATGTTAAGCAGCAAAAACTGTTTTCAGCAAAGGTTTCTGAAGGATCATGTGACACTGAAGACTGGAGTAATGATGCTGACAATTCAGCTTTGATCACAGCAAAAAAATTACATTTTAAAATATATTCACATAAAAAAGTGGTATTTTAAATGATAATATTTTTACAATATTTCTGTTCTTACTGTATTTTTAATCAAATAAATACAGTAGTGGTGAGCAGAAGACTTACTTAAAAAACACATTCAAAAAACATTTTAAAAAATCATTGAACAGTAAACTTTTGAACAGTAGTGTCCTGTATGTTTGAGGTTTTACTTACTAGTAGCATGGTTCATAGCGACTTAGAGATGTTGTCCGACAGGAGACTCTGCGCTCCTCTGCTGCACGGCCATCAGCATATAATCTAGAAACATAATATGCAATTTATCACAGAGCCAACGATATTTAGCTTTATTTAAAGGAAGCAAGCTAGAGCAGAAGTGAAACGCAGAAGAGAAAACGTTACATGCCCCCCCCCCCACACACATTTTCTTAAAATAAAATTATTAACATTCATGTATTTAGGTTTGTGTCACTACCTGTCAAAACCTTCCTTTAATGAACTGTAATATAACAGATGCATGGTGATATAAAAAAATATGTTGATATAAGAAAAAATGCATATGAATGCATATTTCTTCTATGCTCACCTGTATTTTCTGCATTTCTGTCAGCAGCTCCCTTCATAAATTTTGAAATCTTGGAGCTTCTCTTCCTTTGTAGAAAGATTATATTATCACTCCTGAAACCACAGAACAATTTTAATTTATCAATATTTGTTTACCATGAAAGATCAAAGCACTTTTGAACTAATGTTAGATTCCGTTAATTCGTGCTTCTGTAAGTGACGTCACCCATTAACAGTACAGCGCATATTTTAGGTTAAATAACTTAGACAACTTCCAATAAACCATTGACAAACTGACAGCAAACCCTTTACAAAGCTAGCAAAACCTCTCATCTACACATAAAGATGTTATTAAAAACCCAAACTTTCATAAACAAGAGCTCAAGCTTCAGTTAGCCTAACATACCTCGTCTGAAAACAGATGCTAGCTATGGAAGCATATGTGTAGCAAAATTCAATTTGCAATGTAATATGCAAAATGGCAATGCAATATTCAAAATGGCAATGTATTTCTGTACTTAAATTGACATTTTTGAATTGGCGATGTCCAGCAATGCCTGTCTGTTGCATGTTAGCAGTGCATTGTATTTGTGCACTGCAGAGAAAAAAAAGAAAGAAACAAACAAAATGGAACACTATGGAAGGCCGTATTATTAAATTTGTCTTTACACGTAACGTGTACAGACGAAATAACGCCTGTACACGTTATTGCGTCTACACGCGTTATTTCGTGTACAGAGGTTCTGACGTATAGACGCGCAATTAAGTAAACGCAAGATTTCCGGTGTCAAAATAAAAGTCCACTAGCACTGCAAACCCTACACTTTTTTCTAATCTTTAACCTAAATACTAAATTGTGTAGCATAAGATCATTTTTGGATTAATAAATACAATAATTATATTAATAAAAAAAGAAAAATTAATACAATTCCTTTTTTTAATCATGGCGCCACCGAGGCAGACTTGTTTGCTCGCTCCCTGCTCGAATGCCGTTTTTGTTGTTGTTGTTTTTTTGTTTGTTTGTTTCTTTTTTTCTCTGCAGTGCACAAATACAATGCACTGCTAACATGCAACAGACAGGCATTGCTGGACATCGCCAATTCAGTCAACCATTTATACCACCGGAACTACAACTCGCTCCCGCAACCACCTCCCCACCCCCATGAAGGCCTAGAAGAAGCACCTAGCTCGAGCGAGGAAGCTGACCCGAGGAAAATGCTCCGTTTATAACAGTAATCTTGGGGGGTAGACTCATTTAAATCAATGTAATACTCTGGTTTTAGCCAGGTCTCTGTCATACAGAGACCATCTCGGTTATGATCAGTAATTGAACCATTTACTAAAAGTGCTTTTGTTGAAAGGTACCTGATATTTAATAAGTCAAGCTTTATCATTTGTTTCTCTGTATTGAATATTTTTTTTTATTTGTTGGACACCAATTAAATAGTTACTCTTAAGTTAGTTTGCTCCTCTAGTTTGGGAAACAGACACAGTCTCTGTAGTGTGATATCTAGGTGAAAGAGTCTCTATGTGCTGAGAATTAACTGACTTCTGTGACATGAGGCAGCTAGCAGAAGGCCGTTTCCCAAAATCATCATAAGCCTAACGCATTGCCACCAACTTAGGCTCACGAAGCTTTTGGGAAATGCAGCCCTAGGCTTCATTTACGGCATTACAGAAAGCCATACATATACAAGTGAAAAATTAAAACCTTGATTCCCTCTGGGATTTAGTGGGAAATTTTTCAGATTTTCAAGAACTAAAATAACTGAATATTGTTACTTTCATGATTTGTGTACAATTGTATTTACTATGTGTGTGCTCTGTGTTTTCCTTTGTTACTCTTGCTCCTCCTGCAGTCTGCTTGACAGGCTCATGAGTACCACCTGACTCATGTTCGAGCTCGTTAAGTGGAGTACAAAGGAACCCAGAGAACTGCAGTCCAGGGAGAGAGGCTGAGGCTTCCCGTGTTCAGAGACACGGCCATCCTCTGGTCCCAGCGCTGTTGTCACTCTATAGCAGGGGTTTCCAAACTTGTTCCTGGAGCCTCCCCAACACTGGACATTTTGTATGTCTCCTTTATCAATTACACCTGATTCAGCTCATTAGTAGCAACTCCAAGACCTGAAATGAGTGTCAGACAAAGGAGACATGCAATGTGCAGTGTTCTATAGTGTTCAATTTTGCTTTGCTTAGTGTTGAGGTAAATCTGTGATTTGTGCTTCAGCTAATTTGTTTCACACAATTTGAGCTGCCAAAGTGCCCCAGTTACCTCTGGTGTTCCTCAGCTGGTTAGTGTTGTAAGCTGTTGAGTGGTGCAGAGTGCTTCAGTGTTTATTTTATTTTTATTTTTTTTACTCATTTAAGAGGGAATATTTCTTGTAAGGAAGTGGATGCCTTTTCTTTTGAATAATGCAGTTTTCTCATTTGTTTAAGTTGAAGAGAGAGTCAGGGAAGGATCTCTGTCATTTCTTTTCTTGCCTTTTGGTAGGTGAGTTATTCCTTAAACCTATAGTATGCATACTTTTATTGTTTTGGCCTTTTCTCCTCCATAAAATAACTGTTCAATAAAATAACTTTAAACCGGAGTTTAAAGTTGTGGTGAAATATTGTTTGATATTTTTGTGGTGTTTGCAGTAGAGACACTGAAATCATGATGTACTTATGGAAGTAGTGTTAGTGACAGCAAGACTACAATTACCTGGAAATATTTTTGACATTGGTCCCCCAAGCATAAGCCAATAGTGTTACCACCATAGAAATACTGTACTGGGTGAAGTCAGTGAAAGTGGAACACTTTTTGGTATTACAGTTTTCAGCCAACAAACACACTTTCTCACTCATGAAATATAGACCTAAAAGAAAACACTATGCTACAGTGGGGGAAAAAATCCGTAAAAAACAGAAAAAGTACTTGCAGCTCATTACCCGGGCTTTGTACTGTAATTTAAAAATAAATAAATAAATAAAAACAAAATTTAATTGTCTGCCCTTAGTAAAAAACAGGGCCCTCATACCATTCCAAACCCATAAGTCTTTCATTCATCTTCAGAACACAAATGAAGAGTATTTTTAATTAAATCTGGGTGCTTTCTGTCCCTCTAATGATACAACTTTCAAGGTCCAGAAAGGTATAAATACATCATTAACCCTTTAAACCCGATGTGTCTCATACGAAAAACATCATGATCAAATTACTAAGCAACCCCTGCATGGAATAACACAAAAAAGGTATAATTTTAAAGCTTAGAATCTCAGAAATACCGCGGACGAGACGCCCCCCTCCGTGAAAATATTACTAATCATATTTTTCAAACCACTGCCTTGATCAACAAAATTTTTTATATCATTTGAAATCGTGGAGTCAAAATGACAATTTCAAAACTGTAAAGGGTAAGAGAAGGGCTACCTTGGTTCCAAATTCCCAGTAGCCCCTCACTGCAGAACAAAGATCCAGGGGCAGGGTTGGATCCACATCCAGTGGGTGGAGATGGGTGGGTTTAGGGATCAAGAGGTGGAGACGGGTAGGTTTAGGTAAATGTAAGGTGGGACCCCCTGGATCTTGTGTTCTGCAGTTCTGCAGTGAGGACCATCCAAAAAAAGAATTTTTCTTATTTCTTTCATGAGATATTGAAAGTCAAATAAGATTGATATGAAAAATTTCCTTTGAACACCTTAATTTTTCTTAGGTTTTATTAAAGAGAGAAAATGCTGACGTTATTTTAAGCCTACCAGATATGGTGCTGCCAACTCGAAATCTGATTGGTTAAAGCAACGGTTTCATTGCCATTTATTGTAAGCTACAGACGCCTGCGCGCTCTTGATTTTTAGGCAGATTTCTCTGACCCTGGCAACACGATTGCTGAAATATTTCTGAGGTGCGTTAATAGCATACAGTTCATTCGGTTTTCTGTATTTTTCGAGGGTACAATTCACTGTTTTGTTCTTGCATGTCATAACTTGATTATTTCAGAAGTTTTTAAAAAAAAAAAAAAAAATCCTGCTCTACAACATTTTCTGATGTTTTGTTATGGAAATATGACACACAGAACATAAGTACCTGACCAATCAAATGTACCGACAAAGCATGATGGGCGTGTCATATAGCTTGATTATTTAAAAAGTTCTCAAAAATGTTGTAATACAGGATTTGGTTAGACAATTTATCTTGCCTTCTCCGTGCTTTTTTTGTTTTTTTGTTTACAGTTGTTTACAAAATTCCTCAACGCCATAACTCTACTGCATGTATTTTGAAATGCCGCCTCTTTCTAGGTTGTAATACAACGTCATTATCATGTGACTATAGATAGTGCTGACATATCCGGAAAGAGAATGACATACGACCAAGTGCGTTGGTACGTATATTGGTACGTCACTTTTAAATGTATTATTTATTAATGACAAGTCATTATGTTGAGATTTACGTGACTATTATATGTTTAATCAATTTTATGCAAATTTGGATGAATTTGGCCTTGCCATTGGCCAAAACACTAACGTCTGTACACGAAATAACGCGTGTAGACGCAATAACGTGTACAGGCGTTATTTCGTCTGTACATGTTACGTGTAAAGACAAATTTAATAATACGGCCTTCCATAGTTCTGTCACCTACATACGCGTAAAAATCTTCTGATCTCTGTTCACGCTCCACTTCATCTGCCAGTGAATTCAACGATATTATCAGATCTCCAGCCGCCATGTCTCGAACGATCTAAACGTAACACGCTTCCGCCAATCCCCACCTTGATGCAATGAATGACGGAGGGTGGGCGTGGTTAGCTCGGAATGCATTTTCAAAGCCGCATTGAATTTTGCTACACATATCCCACGACGTTGTGATGAAAATGCAATGGCAAGTGTCCTAACTGTTAGTATAAATGCATTTAGGACAAATAACATTTAAATGATCATTTTGCTACCATTTCTGCTTGGACATGTTACACATATCAAATCAATTCGGGTTATATATTTTCATTTTAATTTCGCTACTTATAAAGCGTTAAAATGGTATGCACTTTACATATTAAGACTACTGTTGCAAATGGCAAATGTAAATACTATAATTTAATTTTCATTTTCCTTCTGCACCAAACTTTGCACATATGGGGTAATGGAAAATGTAAATTTAAATACAGAAATACATTGCCATTTTGAATATTGCATCGCCATTTTGAATATTGCATTGCCATTTTGCATATTACATTGCACATTGAATTTTGCTACACATATGCTTCCATAGCTAGCGGACTTTTTCGAAGACTGTAAAACATTTCTGTGAAGTAAATATTCAACATAAACATGTCAGTTACATGTAAGAAAGTGTCTGGAACAGCTGTGTGTGATATTTGTGTGATTTTAGGGACTAAACTCACCTGAAAGCAGTGAAAACAGCAGCGAGAGACGAAGATTTACTGTTCGTCAGTTACAGTGTTGCACACCGTTTCCATGGCAACTCCCTCCGCTCCAGCGTTTGAATGAGCGCGCGAATTCAGCGCGCGCGTCCATTTAAACACGTCACAGTCATGAAGCATTCACAAACCTCTTAAAATCTTTCTTTAAATCGCGAATTTGAAACTCATTTTGTAGTTCTAAGACCAATACATTGGTGCAAAATGTATGATAGTGGGATAAATAAAAAAAAAATAAAAAATTATATTTTAAAATTTGTATCACTCAGCCTTTTTATTTCATTTTAAAACATGATTTTTATACTAAACTTTGCTTTTGCTTAATAAGCATAATACATTTTTTGAGTCATGCAAAACAGCATTAAAATAGGAGTAAAAAGTATAAAAGGACTGATCTACTGGTGTTTTTTTAATTAAACACTATTTATAACTAAAAATTAATACTTTATTGAGCTTTAATTGAACACAACTAAAATAAAATTAGTTGTGTTCAATTCAAGAACTAAAAGAGTTCTGGACCAGGCAGCTAGGAACATTTAGCTCACTTGATCTCACTTTCCAGAAAAAAAAATATTTACAAAAATGTTGATTGTGAAGAACCATTATATAGTCTAAAGAACCTTTTGTGCAATGGATAGGTTCTTTTGGATATTAAAGGGTCTTCATGGAACCATACACCCTGCCAAATAACCATTTTTTAAGAGTGTATTTTTTGTAATAACTGACAACACATTTGCCAAATTTGATTGTTTCATTTTCAGAAATCATGAGATTAATTATGATTATTTTATTGAGCCCTATTTTTTTTTAAGAGTAAGAAATAACTAAATCTGTAGTTAATACTTTTGAAAAACCATGAGTTATTTTGTAATGGTTCTACTAAAAATGCTGTGGTAAACCATAGTTCATTTTGCAATTACTATGGTTTTCTACAAAAACTATAGATAAATCATGGTTACTGCAGTAAAACCATGATTAATTTCGTAGTTACTATGACTTTACTACTAAAACCATAGTTAAACCATGGTTTATTATGTAGTTACTATGGTTTTACTACAAAAAACATAGTTTAACTATGGTTACTGTGGTAAAACCATGGTTCATTTTGTAGTTACTATGGTTTTACTACAAAAACCATAGTAAAACCATGGTTTATTATGTAGTTATTATGGTTTTACTACAAAAACCATAGTTTAACCATGGTTTATTATGTAGTTACTATGGTTTTACTACAAAAACCATAGTTTAACTGTGGTTACTGTGGTAAAACCATGGTTAATTTTGTAGTTACTATGGTTTTACTGCAAAAACCATAGTTAAACCATGGTTACTACAAAAAAACCATGGTTAATTTTCGTAAGGGCCCTGGCGGGAGTATTGGCACCCTAGCCGATAAAACATTGCTGATATTCAAATGGACTTTCATCAGTGTTTTTGCTTTAACGTTAACTGTAAATGCAACAAGTGCAAACATTAAAACGTCACCAGCTGGTAAAAGCGGAGAAATGGGCATTTTACAGCTTTTTTTTTTTTTAACAGCTTGCTAACTATGCCTGTTCGACTGCCTTTGCTAACAAGTTCACAACCAAATTCTTCTAAATATATTCAAGTCAACCACTCAAAATAAGCTCAAAATATGCATGATATTGACTTAATAAATTAAACTCGTCTGTTCAACGGGCAGCTTTAAGGTTTAATTAGTTACGTTGTCACAACGAAAGTTTGGTCGTCAAATTACGTTGCAGTTACGTAACAATCACCTATTATGGTTAGCTGGGAGATAGCAAAAACATTTATTTCATAATGTGATTTTCCCCCACTTTTTTTTTAAACTTAAATATAGGTTATATATATTTTTTGGAATGAAAGATCAAATGGATAAACAATGCAGACTTAAATTCACAGCCTTCTTTGATCATATTTACCAAGGGTATGAATAATTCTGAGCACAACTGTAAATGCTAGCCTGTAAACGTGTTACCTTGTGACTTGCTTTCACTAGCCGATTCATTCTAAAAGTTAATATTTTATATACTGTTATAGGCTAATAATAATAATAATAATAATAAAAATAAAAAACAGCTAGTGAATGCAAAGCACAAGTTCCCAAGTAGCCAAAATGATCCGGCCCGATAACGGCCCAAATCCGGCAAACCGGAAGAAATAACTCGGCCCGGATGCGGTTGCCGGACTCTTGTGAATTACGGGAGTGAATGACGCGCCAGAATCGGCCCGAGTACGCTGGCCCGAGTCCGGTTGCCGAAACTGAGCCGACGCTGCCGGCATCGGGCCGCAATCACGCCAGCATAGATTATACAATTAGCCGGTACTGGCCCGAGTCTGGATACCAAATGGTAATGTATATGAAATACAAACCAATATTAATTTAATTAATAACAACAAAATTTACCAAAACAATATTAGCTTGTTTGCTATATAGCCTACATGGATAAGAACTGTTCATGTAATTCATTGGTTCTCTAAAAAATACAAAAAAAATGTATTATTAAAGATTTCCTCCAGTTTTTCTTTAGTTGTTTCCACAATCACACACACACACACACACACACACACACATATGCAGTTCCCCCCTCAATACCCCCCAATAAGAATGACACCATAAATGTAAAAAATATGAGAATTTATTATTGAAAAATTGACATCAACAAATGCATAAAAAACACATTAGAACCTCTAAGATCTCCCAGGACCTCAGGTTTATCCTAAAAGAGGGACAGAAAAAAGGAAAGAGAGATAAAGAGGGGACACATATTGAAACATAGTTAGTCAGATCTCAGTGAACTCAATGGTAAATGGTTAATTTGGAGCATACCTTAAGAAGAATTTCTTTGTTGTAGGACCTGCTCTCATCTTCCATGCCATCTGTTTATAAACTTCTCAGTTTTTCCATCCAGCTAACTGCAGAAAAATAATAGATAAATATATGTGTGTGTGTGTGTACGCGTTTTTTTGTGAAAAGTCAGGACATAGATTTGTATAATGACAAAGGTATGACAGGTATTACAAGGAGAAGGTGACATCTCAGGACATTGACCCATGTCCCCACTTTTCAAAACGCTTATAAATCACTCAGAATTAGTTTTTTTGGGGAAAGTTGAAATGCACAGAGTCTCCTGTAAGGGGTAGGTTTAGGTGTAGGGTTGGTGTAGGACAATAGCACATACAGTAAGTACAGTATAAAAACCATTACGCCTATGGGATGTCCCCACTTTTCACAAAAACGAACATGAGTGTGTGTGAGTGTGTGTGTGTGTGTGTGTGTGTGTGTGTGTGTGTGTGTGTGTGTGTGTGTGTGTGTGTGTGTGTGTGTGTGTGTGTCAGTCTGGTACATGTGGCACAAGTTTCCCCATTTAAACATGAAGCTTAGCATAAAGACCAGGTAGGAAGAATATCTACTAGGAAGACTACTTTTTCACTTTTTGCAGAAATTAATCTTAAAATATTATGTCCTAGCCCATCTGATTACAATATCCTAAATAGCCAGTAAAATAAAGGCTTTTTAAATAATTTTGAAGAAGAGTGCCTTGGATTTTTACATTTAATTGAATGTTATATTTTGCTATAGAGTAGATGTGTAAATATATGGTTTCTTTTAGGATATTGTAATCAGATGGGCTAGGACATAATATCTTAAGATTAATTTTGTTGTACTGTTTGAGTCAGGGTGTAATTTTGAGTAAGTGGTCAAGTAGTAGTGACCATGCAGGGTGCCCAAACTTTTATAGACCTTTTTCTTTTTTTGTCATTTTTAAACTGCAAAACTGTATTAGTTTTAAATTAAATCTACAACATAATGTCTGCAAAAAGTGAAAAAGTAGTTTTCCTAGTAGATATTCTTCCTACCTGGTCTTCATGCTCAAGCTTCATTCCCGACCCCAAAGAGCACCCTCAGACATCTGAACTCCCTGAGCAACCTGGACTTTTTTTTCGTCTTTCCAAGATAACATTCAATTACTTACATGGCATAGGTGAACTCTTTTCAGATGATCTTGACAAATCTGACAAAAAAATATAAAAAAGCAATCACAAAAATATTAGAAGTGTAGCAGGAACATTATTACACTATTCACATAATATGTTGTGTAATTAAATCATTTAAATTCACTAACAAACTACAAAATACATAACTTTTAAAACAGATCAGATTATGCTAGACTGTTAAATAAATAAATGAATAAATAACTGCTGCATGACATATGTGACCCTGGAGCACAAAACCAGTCTTAAGTGGCTGTGGTATATTTGTAGCAATAGCCAAAAATACATTGTATGGGTCAAAATTATCTATTTTTCTTTTATGCCAAAAATCATTAGGATATTAAGTAAAGATCATGTTCCATGAAGATATTTTGTAAATTTCCTACCATAAATATATTAAAACTTAATTTTTGATTAGTAATATGCATTGCTAAGAGCTTCATTTAGGTAGTGATTTTCTCAATATTTAGATTTTTTGCGTCCTCAGATTCCAGATTTTCAAATCTCAGCCAAATATTGTCCGATCCTAACAAACCATACATCAATGGAAAGCTTTCAGATGATGTATAAATCTCAATTTAGAAAAATTGACCCTTATGACTGGTTTTGTAGTCCAGGGTCACATATATTTAATGAACCTAAATAAAAAAAAAAAATGTAGAAAATGTTTGACAGTCAGCTTAAAAATATATATACTTACAAAGCCAAAGACTGTGCTGTGGTGTGGTGTGGAGGCTTTGGGGTTCAGCAGCTACTGACACAGAAACAAATGGGAGAAAAAGAAAAAGCATCACTCAATATCAGATAATGCATATGTCTGTACAAACTGAACAAATCCAAGATGCAGGATGATTGCTAGACTGATCACTTACATCAATCGGATGACAATCTGAAAAAAGAAAGAAAAAAAAGAATAAATATTTGAATATGACTTTTATTTCTTCCCTGGTGTACATGCATACATGTTTTACTTTTATTGTAATTATTTGTTATTAAAAAGCAGAATTATTATAATTTTTACTATTATTATCATCTCATAAGGATAGACATTGGCTTGTGTGAGTCTTTTCTGTCTCTCGCTCGCTCGATCACACACGATGAGAGAGAGAGTGCGTTCAGTGTGCGTCAGTGTCGCGCGCTCTCACACAACACTGCTTAAATGTGAAAATATTATTAATAATAATTCTAAAATTAATATATAGGCTATATTGTTTTTTAACTAACGTTACCTTGTCCGACATGAATGTGAAACGAAAGGAGGTTTTCTCAATTCTAGCAGATGTAACGCAAATGACGTCACACAGATATAACGGCATTAACGGTAATTAACGGAGCTGAAGAGCGGGCCGTACAAAATGAAGACTAAAGGCTCGTTTATGTGCACAGTAGGCTTATGGTACATTTAAATGACAGATCCGTCGATTTTATACTTATGTACACAAAAAATACTTTACCTCGTGAAAGCTCTCCCGTCAGGCGATGTCCACTCAGAGTCCGGCTGTGCGCGTGATGTGACGACCGCAGCTTATATAACCTCTGGTTCTTTCGCGGGCTTTGCACGTGACGTGTCAAATAGTCAAAGTTACATTTATATCTATTTTATTGATTTTTTTTTTTAGTCATCCGAGATGTACATTTAAGTCATTACCTCATGTTTACCCTGGCAAAATAAATAAATAAAATTAAAATAAAATAAATTACACACACACATATATATTTGTGTGTGTGTATATATATATATATATATATATATATATATATATATATATATATATATATATATATATACACACACAAGTGTTACAGTTATTAATAATATAGTTTAACTCACTCATTACCCACTAGCCTAAGTTTTGCTGTGGGACTTTTATTTGGACATAATAAAATCACTATTATAACATCTGAAATCATATTTTGTAAAAGTTTACCACTTACTGAGGTATCAGTTTTTGCAGTCACACACAGTCAGAAAGTGTCCATTTAGATTGAGGGAACATTTTTAGCCTAAACATTAATAGAAATATTAATTAAAATAATAAAACTGAATAAATAACTTTGACAGGCAAAAGGTTTGACAACTCTAAAGTGTTTTGTTTAAAAATATATATTTTTGTAATTTTATTATTCAGCCTAATTGATTGATTGTGTGTGTACAGGTTTAACCTCCATTGTGTGGACCAAATATTCACACAAGGAGTAAAACCTGAATTTTTGACAGTTTAGGACTGACACTTGTGGTCCACAGTCGGGCTGAATGTGGCTCAATGTGCCGTTTCTCAACCAGAATCGGGCCAGATCCACAGATCCAGAACCTAGCCAAATCTGGCAACCATTACTGGGCCGGACCTGGCTCACTTCTGGCAAGCCGCTGCCAGCACACAGCCGAGTGTGCCGACACTCAGCCGCATTCGGCCCGATTCCGCTGGCTACCTGGGTTAACACGTTTACAAAGTAATAAGCAGCGTTTCAACTAGAATATAACGTTTACGTTTCATTTACAATCAAATAATTCATCAAGTCACATGTTTCCAAAGTATTTCTACAAGAAAATAACGGCGAAAACAACGTGGAAATAACGTAAAGTTTTTAAATTAATCAAATGAGACATCAGCTATAGTCTCTGAAGAAAATGTACCATGTTTTTACTATAGTAAATAGTTTAACGATAGCGTTTGTAATTAAACCACAGTAGCCAGAAATTTAGGCTATAGTTGTCTCAATGAAATGTACTTTAACATCACAAACCATAAAATGTCATTATACTATTCATTTTCATAACAAGTAAACACAGGTCACAAGTTAACACGGGCACATTTCCTTGATCTAGCCAACTACATAATGTCACGCCAAAAGTAAAATCCTATTTGAATCCAAAAATCGGCGATTGAATCAGTACTGCTCGGTAGCTCAGTGCCTTCGTTACTGGCGTCTCCCAACGCGACTGCTTTTAGCGCGCGTGTTCGAAACCCCTGCCAAACAGACATTTTTTTTCTTTCTTTCTGTAATTCAGCCGCTACGGGCGATCCTACCATTCATTTGTAATCATTACAAGAATACCAAAATCGTGTAATGAGCAAGTGTGCGTTTATTAGATAGTTTAATATCACGTCAGTTTGAGCTTTCAGAATCGGCGAATCTGCTGCGGTCGTCCCATCACATCTGGAGCGGAGACCTGAACCAGGAAGTTGGTCACCAGATAACACGGAAACCAGTTAAACCGTAACACCGGCTACAGGGGCGATGGAGAGCACACACTCACACACACTCAAAACCTGTTTTTATCACCTTGTGGGGAAAGTGAAAAAAAAAGCTTGAGGCATATGGAGAGGCATCCAGCTGCAGCCCCGCAGACTCACCTCCGGCTAGACACCAGTGGCTGCATAGACATCATATTAGATAGACGCCCTATCGACCGCTACTGCCTATTGGCGCTGAGCGGTGGGGCCGCCATCTTAAACCGGTCACCCGCTGCGTTAATTTTAATCACACACTATAAATATGATAAAGAAGCAAAACAGATAGTTACAGTAAAGTAAGGTATTTTAATAAGTTTAAGAAACAATTTATTATGATTTGTCTCACACACACTCTCTCTCTCTCTCTCTCTCTCTCTCTCTCTCTCACACACACACACACACACACACACACACACGAAAGAGGACTGTTTTGCAGAGCTTCTTTCTCGTGCTCCCTTTCTGTAGTTCAAGAGAGGCGAGTTTGGCAACATGGTGGAGCCTTATCTTTAAAAACACAGACACAACCAATGACAACAAGTCAGACTGATGGTTGTCGATGCCAAACTGGGTCTCCTCAATGTGCTCCCCAAGAAGGAAAACATCCTCTGTTCCAATCTGTTCGTAGCTGACTACGATTCCAGTAGTAATGTCAAAGATCCTTGCTCCTTCTCATTTATCTGGTAGTATTCTATTCACAAAATACAACCAATAGTGCGGTAAATGTTGAAACTTACTTGTGAAAAGTAATCCCCTTGACCCTATTTGCGATGGTTCGCCGATTAGAACAAGAAAATGCTCCACAGTGCTCTGGCATCTTAACTGCTGCTACGCAACGAAACTAGGAGTACGACCGGTTCAAGATGGCGGCCGTATTTCTTGGCGCCCAGCGGCCAATAGGGTATCTAGTCTCTATATGATATCTATGAGTGGCTGGACACCAGTGGATAGACAGCCTACGTCATTTCCATTTTCTCCGTCATTTCCGTTTCGCTGCTAATTTCCGTTTTCACCGCTGGATGCTATTGTGCTGCAGCCGGTATCACTGCCCGCTGTGCAATTCCAAAATTTTTAAACCCACAGACCGATACCGTGTAATCATTCATTTAAAGGCTCACCTTGCGAGATCTGTAAAATACAAAGGTGGGTACATTTTCTCAATATGACACACCATTTGTATATTGTTTGAATCTGTAGTTAATGTTTTTTTTTGTGTGTTTGTTTCCACAGGCTATTGCATGTACAAGTGCAACCTTGGTTGCAAGGCACAGGCTCACTTTCATTGTGTTTGTAAATCTGTTTTTTTTTCATAAGAATAGGTTAATCAATCATTTAAGTAAAAGCCATTGTATAGCACCTGGCAAAGAGCTCCAAACATTACTACCAGGATATACCCTGACAGCGCTTACCAGGAAAGAGGCTGAGACATCTCTCACTGGAGATGACGATGGAACAGTGCTTACCAGGAAAGAGGCTGAGACATCTCTCACTGGAGATAACGATGGAACAGTGCTTACCAGGAAAGAGGCTGAGACATCACTCACTGGAGATGACGATGTAACAGTGCTTACCAGGAAAGAGGCTGAGACATCACTCACTGGAGATGACGATGGAACAGTGCTTACCAGGAAAGAGGCTGAGACATCTCTCACTGGAGATGACGATGGAACAGTGCTTACCAGGAAAGAGGCTGAGACATCTCTCACTGGAGATGACGATGGAACAGTGCTTACCAGGAAAGAGGCTGAGACATCACTCACCAAAGGAGAGGTCAGAAAACCACTTACCGGAGAAAAGGATGGAACAGCACCATTGTTAAGCATAAAAACTCGCAGACAGCAAACAGTAATTTGCCCCAAATGCAACATGTGTATGAACAAAAAAAATATGTCCAAGCACATATTACGTAAGCATTCAGGTGTCCACACTCTGGATGTCACCTCAAACTCGCACCTGCCAAGCCAGTGCCTGGATCATCTAAATGGGATATTTGCTGTGGTTAAAACCATGCACGGATCAAGTGTGCCATTTCATGTCAAAAGAAAGATCTGGGGTAACACGCAACAAGTATACTGTGAATCACCTCAATGACAGTCTAACCATGAATTGGCGCAACGCTCAAAGGTGGTCTCCTTTCAGTGCTCACATGTCAGGTCAGTCGACTACTGTTCATCAACCGCTGAAAGTGAGCACCTAAAAGAAGATGTTTTGTCAGAGATGGTTGCAAAGAAATGGTTTGGAGAAGACAGAAAGGCAGAGTGCCTGAAGCTTCAAAGTCTGGCAACATCTCAATCGGTCCCTTTGTCTGTTGAGACCACAGTTGGTGTGCCTACTTTCAAGCATTATGTTTCTGTGTTTGAACCAAAGGTTTCTTATTACTCACATTTAAGAAGAGTGATGGTGGTGTATAATGCTAGAACAAACTCTTGGCATTGCCCTTGCATTCAATCCCGACGTTCATGTCCACATAAGTACATTGCTAAGTGGCACCTATTTCAAAAGTACCCCGAACTCTTCAGAAGCAAAAAGAGCACAGAAACCTGCATTGAAGTGGACCAGACTACTCCAGACAATGATGATGACTTGCCTGATGGTGGTACACACTACCCCCCAAATGGAACAATGCTAAAAAACATGGTTACATACCTCTATGAACAGAAGAAGATCCCAGCCATTCTTCCAAGAGAGCTTTGCTGTCAAGTCCATGACAACGCTTTTCCGAAACTGCTGGTTCCAGATGAGATGTTCTGTACCTTCTGTCATGACAAGACCCCACTCTCTGACCCAATTCTTATCACCTCAAAAGCTAGAATTGTTACAATGAATGGCGTAGTAGAAGGTAATATTAGTAATTTATTAATGACACTAATGGTGTATTCACTGCAATTCTTACTTTTGGAACGTAATTGTATGTTGTCTAATTTAAAGTATTTTCTGAAATGTAATATATTTTTCAGACGTATCTACATTCTGCAAGAAGTGCATCAAGTGTGGTGCCATGTACCGATATCAAGAATTTAAAGAGCAACTACACAACTTCAATGACCATGTTCTGATAAGTCTCAATTTGTGTCTCTTTTTGAGGATATCTAAACCATTCAGTGCACTTTTTTTTATATATTTCATTGTGTTTCTTATAGTGAGTGACATTGAAGTGACACCGAAGGATTTCAAAGGAATGGTAAACATTGAGGCGTTTTGGAACGCAGTGTCCCTGGAGATGATTGGACGGGGATTTGTGTCAAGTAATTGTGGATTCAATCCCATATTTCTTCGTATTTAGTTCTAATTTAAAAAATTTTCAATGCAAATGACAAGCTTTTTAAAAAACAAAACTGAAATATTTATTTATACTAACCTTGTGTGTCCAAAGGTAATAATCAGAATCCATTCAAGGTACTGCCCTCCTACCATTTCTGGGCTCCTTGGATTGGGCACAAAACAAGGTCCTCCAATGAGGTGCTCAACACAGAATTTGAAAAGATTAAGACTGCTAAGGTGTCTGAAGAGTCCCAAGTCTACCATGTTACAGAAGATAGACTGATGGAGGAGCTCATGAACCAAAAGGTATATTTGTTTTGTATAATGTATTTTAATTATATGTTTTTGTTTAGTTTCACATGCATTTGTTTCGGGGCACATCAAAATGTATTTTCCTAATCCTACTTTGATCAGGTTGATGTTGTTCGTAAACTGTGCAAGGAATGTGGTCTTGACACAGTTGGATCAAAACTGGACCTCATTTCACGCTTGCGTAGTGAAATGCAAACACGGCACAGCTACGACAAGATTTTCCAGAAAATATGGGGTGCATCAGGTCAGTGTTTTGGAAAGTGTAAATGTATGCATTTCAAGTCTACATGGTTTGTATTGCTCATCAGTTTTTTTTCTCCTGTATTCATGTAGGTGGTTGGTGTGCCGCCATGTGCCCTTGTGGTGTTGTGTACAGCCTAAAATTCCTGATTCGAGCTGAGAGCCCACGAGACTATGCAGATTTACTTCTGTCATGGAAACATCTTCCTAATATATGCATTTATGATTTTGCGAGAGGTTTGGTTGCACATACAAATGTGACTAGGGCCCCAGACATTGTTCCTTTTCAGCCTTTTGAGGGAAGATTGCTTGAGCCAACTACGGAAAACATCTCCATGGCCAGAGAGGGCAAGATATTTTCCCATCTGTCATGGCTCCGTGAAAAGAAAGAAACACCAGATGAAAATGGGCATCCTATTACTGGATCTGCTGACCACTTTGTGTTGTACGACACGTTTCATGAGTCCAACACCAAGGACCCAAGGGACATCTTGAGGAAGATTTCTCTGGTTCCTGAGCTTGCTGGGAAGATAAATAGCCAAGTTGTGGAACAATTTTTTTTCGCAAATGAGGAAAAACAATTATTTCCTGAATAATGCAGCACCAGCAACAAATATATTCCTTTTGAGAAGCATTGTACACCACCGCAATCAAAGGACTAACAATGAATTCATCAAAAGAGCCAGAAAGACATTTGTGACTGACACTGAATTCAATGACTATGGCCAGGCAGTTCTATGTACCGGTAAGTAACTTGCAATCTCATGTTTTTACATTCTAGTTGTAACATACTGTTTGATTTCATGGTTTTGTAGCTTAAAATGCACATATCATAAATAATAAAAGATTACACAAATTAGGAAAATATCACCGGGCAAAAATCACAGAACTTAAAACGGTTGTTACTTCACACGTCAATGTATTACTCATAGCCCATTAAGGTTCACACATACATAATAA
Organism: Acrossocheilus fasciatus; assembly: GCA_036784905.1. NCBI lineage: Eukaryota > Metazoa > Chordata > Actinopteri > Cypriniformes > Cyprinidae > Acrossocheilus > Acrossocheilus fasciatus. Next base: position 10,610,510 of record CM071949.1, read on the forward strand.
TTGATCTTCACTGGTTTACATAATACATTGTAGCACCCAAAACATTTCATGTGTGTGACCTATCACACACTGAAACACAAAACAAAAAATATCTTGGAATTTATCACATTTCAGACGAATATAAAGCCTGTGTTACTATTTCTTTATGAATCATAATTTGTTGACTTTGTTCAAAGGTTCTCAACAAACAGATTCAAAAACCGCAACAAATTCAAAAACCGGTCTAAACAAACAGGCCAGCCTAAGTTTAAGCCACACCCATGATGGAAAGGGTATGTATAAAATTATTTATTGTTATATATCATAAATGTATTTTAATAATTATCTTTTTGTTCCTGCAACATTAGACAAATACTTAAAAAGTGGAGACTAAGTATGTGTATAAGTATATATATTTTTAGACCACACATATGCAAAATTGGGTTCTTTACAGATGTTTTGTTATCTGAAAAACTTATGTACAAGGTTAAACTGTTTGTTTATAAAAAGTAAATTCATTATGTTCCTAAATTGTAATTGAGTACTCAATGACATGCATCAAGTATGTATTAATTTACACTGATAAATGTATACTCAATCAAATGAGTTAATGTCTTCAACAACATTTATCTAATTTCAGCAACAGAACCTGAAAACCAATGTGGTGGGCACTGTCAAGAGTTGATTCTACCAGTAAACCTCAAGCCTTCTCGATCTTGCTGGACTCTAGGACATCATCCTCTTCAGGAGCAGTTGGTACACATGAACTTTATATCGAACACCTTTTCATATGCATCTCACAATCTTTGTTTTGCATTATTTTGTCATGCATAATTTTAGTGTTTTCTTTCAAAAATTTCAGATAAACTATGTCCTGGATCAGAGTAAGCCCCGGAATGAGCTGATTGTGAAAGATGGAGTAACATGCATCACCAGATCAGACTTTCAAACCCTCGGCCTGAAAAAAGAATTGGAATCCACGGTCAGTAACGCACAATGAGTACTTGCAGCAAATACACTTATATGAATGATTAGTATAAATAATATATTTCATTTATAGGTCGGAAATGGATGTTTTAGGATCCTCGGAGAGATTCTACAGTTGCAAGTTCGATGTTATATTTAATGTAAATTTGGAGGGGGAAAAATTTAATTAAGGCATTTATCTTATTGGAATGATTGACATTCTGCAGGGAAAAGACGTTTTCATCGTTGATCTCTATGTTCCTCCAACTTGGCTCCCACCCATTAATCAATCTCCCCTTTCCGGTAAGAAACAGTTTTCGTGAAATCAGACTGTGAATGTCAGTTTGCTGCTTTATTGGGACACATATGTTTTGCAAACAGGGTGACACTTGGGCAAATCACTGAGTCCTGTTTGCTCTAGCAACTATGTATGTCGTCTGTATGCTAAATTAAAGTAGAAGTAAGGATGACATGTAAGGATTTCAGTTACATCAACAAAAGTGTTGACCAGTATTTAACCACCATCATCCTTTTAGTACATGACAGTAAATTTTTTTTGCCTCTTGTAATAAGGTGAATTCACACATGAAAGATGCCTTGATAATTCCATTGTGGACCCCTGGGCACTACACGCTGTGTGCAAGTTATGCAAACTTAGTTCCTATTGTGTATATTACAAGCCATGAGGATAAATATAGGTTTAATATGCTATTGGCCTGTGTTTCATATCAACACATCATTAATTGATAATATCACTTTCCTGGTGCTTTATATATGGAATTTTGAAATGCTCTGCCCACAGCCCTTGTCAACTGGGCAAGGATTTAATCTATACTTGACACAGTTGGTGACTGGTTAACATGTACACAGGATTTAATCCATAGACAATGAAATAATATTAAAAATGTTAATCTTATATTTTGAATTCTAACAATGTAATGTTTGGTTAGAGTTCACTAAATTTGGGAGTGTTAGTCTGCTAGGTCATTGTTCTATTGTCACTATAAGTTATCTACTTTTCATCAAGAGTGCATGTTCTCTATAGGTTTTGAGACCACAACAACAAGAAATGTTGTTACTGGACTCCAAATATCCATACAAACCACAAGGGTTTCAACATGAGGGATATCAAAATGTTATAAGGTCATCTGAGGAATGCATGTTATTTGGCGGTCACGTTCCCCTGACCTATAGATGTTACCTAATGGTCCTGTTCTGCTGACCATATACAGTATGTTCTGTTTTTGCGTGTTTCTGGCCATGTTCCGTGTGTGTGTGTGTGTGTGTGTGTGTGTGTGTGTGTGTGTGTGTGTGTGTGTGTGTGTATATATATATATATATATATATATATATATATAAAAAAAAAAAATTAATGCATGATAAAGATTTGTATCTTGCATTCTACTCATGTTCGACCGTCTGTGAGTATCTTGAATTTATGCATTTAGTAAGACTACATTTGATTTTGGTTTCTTAGTGACCTTGCACAAAGTCTGGTGAATGGGATTTGGAACGAGAGAACTGGCGTGGACATAAAGGTAATAGTTTTTAAGCAGTGTTTTCCAACCAATAAGGTGAATGATTTGAATATGTTATGTTTCCAGTTTTGGAGCTGATCATGTTTTATTTTCTCTTGAAATAGGGACTTCCTCCACAACCTTACGGGAATGACTGTGGCATCTTCATCCTGATGGTCAGATTTGACAAATTTATTAAGTGTTTATAACCTTATGTCAAGGTTCTAGACTTATTTTTTTCACTTTTTTGTCTTTCAGTATGCATGGTATATAGTGACAAACTCTCCTTTTGATTTCTCCATTGTAAGTATTTGAATTTAAATTGCAAACTTTGATGTTTTTGCCGTCAAGAAAAAAATATTACAAGTAAATCCTGTCTAATTGAAATGGTTCTGAAACTACAGCATGACATGGCTGAACTCAGAAGGTGGTGGTGTGTCATCCTTATGGAGAACCTGGACTTGGAAGGGTACTGTCTTATATGTTTTAATAATGTGGTTTTGGATTATTCAAAATGGTACTAGTGTATAGTCATGGCCATAGGAATGACAAAAATAGAAAAATATTTTCACAAAGTCTGCTGCATATATATATATGGCATGGTAGAAAGTTTGCTCACTGGTCAGACATGGCAAAGGCTGTGGTTATGGGGAAACTTCAGCCAGTTTTCCGCATTCCAAGGAAACGGAAACTTGAACAAGTCATGCAAGTAAGTGTCAATTCAAGATTTATGAGTAATTTATTGTTACAGTGTCAAGTGTACCTTTTTAAACAACATATTAAATTGTAGATATAAGTTCACCATTGTCCTTCATTTTATGAATTTAATTGTTTCTAAGGAACATGCATACACCAAGAAGGCAGAGAAGCACCGCAAGCTAGAGACTCGTCCTGAGTCCTTGGTATGTATTTGAAGCATCACTATAGAGAGCATTACACTGTATTTTGTAAATGTGTTATTCATTGAGCATGTTTGCTGGGGAAATATGATTTCTCAATATGTAATTTAATCTCTTCAACAAGGATCCAGGCACTTCCCTGCTTTTACAGGTAACCTTAAAAAAAAATTAATGAATAATTGTGTACATGTATGGATTGTTCATCTCTAAATTTGATTTGGCCTTCAGATGCCAAAAAGTGTTTTGGAGGAGGTTTGTCTTGAGGTGATCCTCTCAGACGGAGATGCCGCCTACCTTACCCTGTCATTAACATGTACAGCCTTGAGGGATGTGGTGAGCAGTCTAGAATTTAGACACCGGGCCCATTATGCTTGGCTGGAGAGTAAGTTTTTAATCAATTTTTCATTTCTGTATTGGCCTTGAATCAACACTTCTACTCTAATATAGTTAAATATAAACATGCTCATTCTAATCATATTGTACATCTGTTCTTGCTTTAGGTGTGGTGAAAAAACTGCCCCAGGCTGTAAGAGACATGCGTGTCCCTTTTAAAATTGTGCAATGCAGAAATTGCAGATGTTTTTTCAAAGACTGGGTGGGGTACTGTGGAAACGGAAGACGTGGAGACCTGCGAGGGTTTTATACAGAGCCTGAATTTCTTGAGCATTGCCCAGACTGCCAGTGTGGTGTGCACAGTGTGCAATAGTTTATTTTGAACTGTTCATTTTTTTTTTTTTGGTCAACTGTTTATTTTCTCTTGAAATAGAGACTTCCCCCACAACCTTACGGTCCTGACTGTGGCATCTTCATTCTGATGGTCTAATTTTACTAATTAGATTGTGTAATTTCCAATAAATATTGCAAAACCATGAAGTGTTAATTTGATCTGGATTGTTTGGTAAATTGTCTGATCATGTGAATCTACGTATATTTTAAAAACAGAAGTGGTTACATTTACAAAAAAAAAAATCTGAATTGAATATCCAAATGGGCAACGCAAAAAACTGTGGGCAATTAACATGTACAAGTCTGTTGTATTGACAAATTCAGCCTAGATCAATGGACTATAACGTTTTAAGTCACAAAAAATAGTGATATGATCTGAACAATATATATTTTCAAGGTGGTTCTTGTGAATGCAGTTTGCATGAATTATTGATGTTATAATATTAAGTATATTATTGAAAATTGTTTTAAGTACCGTAATTTCCGGACTATAAGCCGCAACTTTTTTCCCACGCTTTGAACCTTGCGGCTTAAACAATGACGCGGCTAATATATGGATTTTTCCCGCTTTCAAATTAAAAAAAAAAAAAAAAAAAAAAAAAAAAAAACACAAAAACACATTCTGTGACGCGCTCAGTTTTTTGGCGGCATGAAGCTTTCATCAGACCAATGAAATTGCCGAACGGGTTGAGGTCAAACAACTTATTTGTTTACTGTTTAGATTAAATCGAGCGCGCTCAAATTTCCCATCATTCTGATTAAGGTAGTCATTTTGTCACCCTCATCATGGCAAAGACACGGAGAAATGCATATGATGCAGCTTTCAAGTTGAAGGCGATTGATCTGGCTGTTGGAAAAGGAAATAGAGCTGTTGCACGGGAGCTTGGTCTTAATGAGTCGATGATAAGACGTTGGAAACAGCAGCGTGAGGAATTGACTTGGTGCATAAAGACAACTAAAGCACAGGAGGAGGAAAATAGTGACCGTGTAATGTTCACGGACTTAATTAACCCCGAATCTGTGGTGGCATCACGGAATCGCCGGAAATTCCGTGATGGGCTCACAGAAGGCATCAGCCGTACGTGGTCCATGCACGGATTCACTGGTTCAACACCAGCGCTGCATCGGACCACGTAAAAAGAGTGACTGCGATGCAGTTATACTTTCACTGGAGTACCTGACAGCCCCTACCCTAAACCTACCCAGTTCTGAACAATAATGATGACGATAAATTATCGCGTTGGCATATTGATGCTAAGGGTTTCCCATTTAAAGTGTTGAACCAGTGGATCCGTGCGTGGAGCACGGCTGATGCCTGCCACTGACTTACATTGGTATCACTTCTGTGAGCCCATCACGGATTTTTTTCTGTGAGCCCATCACGGAATTTTCGGCGATTCCGTGATGCCACCACAGATTCGGAAGTTAATTAAGTCCGTGAACATTACACGGAATTCTGTGAGATCACGTTGCAACGTAGGCTACTGTTTACTGATATCTTTTTTAATTTTTTGTTACAAGCCGTGTTTCGTTAAAGCCTATGTAAAGTTAATTTGTTTCAATGTACCTGTAGGCACCTGCGGCTTATAGACATGTGCGGCTTATTTATGTTCAAAATAATATTTTTTTTTCAAATTCAGTGGGTGCGGCTTATATTCAGGTGCGCTCAATAGTCCGGAAATTACGGTAAAGAGATATGATAAAGATCATATTTCAATTTGCACACAGCTTTTATAGAATGCTGTCTATCCACTGGTGAAAACCGAAAATAAATATGCTGTCAATCCAAAGGTGAAAATAAGAAATAAAATTGCTGTCCATCCAGCGGTGAAAACGGAAATGACGGAGAAAAAGGAAATGACGTAGGCTGTCTATCCACTAGTGTCCAGCCACTGGTGTCTAGCCGGAGGGGAGTCTGCGGGGCTGCAGCAAAATTGCTGTCCATCCAGCGGTGAAAACAGAAATTAGCGGCGAAACGGAAATGACGGAGAAAATGGAAATGTAGGCTGTCTATCCACTGGTGTCTAGCCGGAGGTGAGTCTGCGGGGCTGCAGCTGGATGCTATTGGGCATATGAGCAGAGGCTTATGAGGCCATTTACATTGAAAACGGTGTGGGGCCCACTAATTTGGGCCCCACAACGCTGTTGGACCCCATACCGTTGGTGGGCTACTGGTCACCGGGCCCCACAAAGTAATAAATACACGCACGCGCACACGCACACACCTTCTCTCCCTCTGTTGTACTCGCTCAGCAACAGAGAAAAATTAAACACCTAATCTCCCTCTCTCCTTTCAGGAATAAAAACAATCGGTTATTCCCTTTTCTTTAACAATAATTCAGTTTCATAATTTGGATCACATCGTCGACAACTTGGACATTCATTTAAGGATCCAATGCATCAACACTCACACACAAATATCTCTCAACATATAATGGACAGCCAAAGACTAACAGTTTAACCATCTAGTCTGCAGACACCCGTCCGAGCAGCCCTTCTGTCAGGGGAGTCCACCAGGGCCACACTTCACCAACAAGCAGCTCCCTAGTATCCCTTGGTCCCCCACTTAGGAAGCGGTAACCACAGGTTTTTATGCCTCTCTTAGGCAATATGCACCTCTTGTGCTTACAACTTATGCCTCTCTTAGGCAACATGCACCTCTTGTGCTTCTTTACTATTCTACTAGCACCTCTTGTGTTCACTTTTTACTATTCTACTAATAGGCATATCTTTTGACATCTAAAACTCTTTAATCCATACTCACCCACTTTACATTTATTAATCTTAAATTCGTTGATTGGTGAAGCCCTGTCTTAGATCACCATCACAGGCGTGTCCTTAGTCAACTATGCAAACAATCTTATTTCCAATACAAGCATAAATTGCTTACCTTTTTAGGCGCCTTTAATTTCTGATTAGTTTGCGTGTCAACCAGGCCCTCCGCCCGCAACGGCTCTCATGGACCTCAATCCAATCCTGTTCGTGACGCCAATTTATGTCGTGGCTCGAGAGAGTAGATTTCTTCAATGGAGTCAAAGAAGCTCAAAAAGCAGAGTTTCAGATGCCAATATAAGACTTTATTAAACAAAGTAACAAAGCCGAGAAGACAGCTGCCTCATCCACTGCCTCTAATTCTATGTCTGTCCATACATCTTTTTTATACCTTTTTATGAACCAAATTTGTCTGGTTTTGCTACAATTTATTACCAGCCCACTTGGCCTATTTTTATAGGTGGGATTTGGACAGATCCACCATTGTTTAAGAATGACTACATCAAAATGGCTACACCAAAATTGTTACATCAAATCTGCAACATTTAATTAGTTTACACGAAAATGGAAAAACACCAGTATTCAAAGGTCTATGGGATAGACTCTCTCTGTGCTTTCTCACGAAACAGTGGTGTTGTTTTTGTATTATTTTCAACCTTGAAAATCTTCCCCTTATGGTTCTGTTCCCACACCAGTACTGCACAATGGATAGCTTCTTATATTTCACAATCTGTATTAAGACATCTAGTATTGGAATAATTCAGCATATGGATTGCTTTCATGATCATACTTTAAGAAAGATAATACCATATTCAGTAAATATCATAATATAGAGTAAAAATAAGTAAAATTACACAATACTACCAAGTATTGAATACATATACAGTAAATGAACATACTTCCCAGAAGGCCAACAATTCACTAAAAGTGTTTTTTTTTTTAAATTCATCTTATGAATTTTTAATTCGTTGAGATTGAATTGGTGGGTTTGTTAAAATGTGAGCAAAAAAAACAAAAAAAAAAACACCATACACACAATTAAAAGAACTAAAGACTTAAATTACTTCAGTTTACTTGGGTGTCACAATTTGAGTTGAATTACTGAAATAAGTGAACTTTTCCACAACATTCTAACTTATTGAGATGCACCTGTACTCTTGCTTTCACAGGAACTCGTGGATACAGGGAACGGGGCACACACCTCACAATCCTGGACAACAGAGACACACTCATGGAGATTCTGGGAAACACAGACAATGGAATAGAGCTGGGAGGAACACTCTGGAGATGTGACCGAAGGCAAGTAGAATATCAAGGTAAGTAAACAGGTTACTAGCTGTAATGGTACCAGTCCACTTCAAACGAAACGAGATCAGACACTGAGCTGGTTTGAGGTGTGTGCTTTTATATGCTGGCTGATGAGGGTTCTGATAATGTGCAGGTGCGTGCCATTAATACTCAGGAGATGGAGTGCGTTGTGATTGGGAGGTGAATGAGCCTGGCTGATCTGTGACAGCATCAATTTGTGTTAAAAGAATTATTGCCAAACATACAAGCTAGAAACATAAAAAATCACTGCAATAATCATCCAATTATAGACTCTTCAGTATTTGCTTACTTAAATCCAAATGGTTACTTTCTTTTTGACCAGCAGAGTACATTTGAATGAGTCTACATATCCAAAATGTCACAGTTTGTAAACAATGTGCGCTTAAAATTTCTGAATATGACACTGTGACTGGCTGTCCTCCAGGACTGTGAAAGTGCAAAGGTTGAATCAACAGTGGGCATGCACATTTTTCGTTCAGAGGCTGCTGGTGTTGGTCCTGGAGATAGGCTTGCCACCTTTAGCAAGGCGAAATAAGGGACACCCATTCACGAGACCCCCCCCCCCCCCCACGGACACAAATAATTACCAATAAACCATGAGAAAACATGCTCAAGTATGAACACATTAATATTGCTATTTTAAATTGGATTATTTATCATAATTAATTATTATTATTGGTCTATTTTGACAGTTTTATTTGCTTAAATTAGGACTACATTATTACGTAATTATTTGTCCCATTTTTTATCTACATGATGTAGCATTTTTTAAACTTTTTTAAAATTCCAAATTGTTGTAGTATGTATATTTATCTTTATTATGTATATATGTATATTTATGTATATATTTGTGATTAATATAAATGGTAAATTAATAAATAGGGTCTAACATTAATTCTAACCTTATTAATTCATCTGTCTAATCATGTTTAAAAATATAATAATTATGTCGGTAACACTTTATTTTGATGGTCCCTTTTGAACATTCTGTTGACACTAAGTAATGTTGCAACTACATGTCAAACTCTCATTAGAGTATTAGTAGACTGTCTGCTTCATATCTACTAACTCCTTATTGTGTTGGTCTCCCAACAGATATTCTACTGACTATAAGTAACTTTGCAAGAACGTGTCAACTTATTCTAACCCTAACCCTACCAGTCAACTAATACACTACTAACACTCTAATGAGAGTTAGTAGAAATGTAGGTGCAACATTACTATTTTACTATTTTTACTATAGTCAATAGAATGTGTTAAAGGGACCATCAAAATAAAGTGAAACCATTATGTCTACCAAGCTCTGATAATGTATGAAATATTATATTAACACACTATCCAAATTTTAATAAAACAATAGGCCTATACGATGTGTCTGTCACTTCAATGCTATGATTCACCCAAAAATGAAAATTCTGTCATAATTTACCCAGGTCTTTATAAACCTGCAAAAAGTTGTTTCTTCTGTTGAACACAAAAGAAGATACTTTGAAGAATGTGGGTAACTAAACAGCTGCTGGTCCTCAGTAACTTCCATAGTAGAGAAAAAATACTATCAGAGTCATTGGGTACCAGAAACTGTTAGATTACCCACATTCTTCAAAGTATCTTCTTTTATGTTCAATGGAAGAAAGAAATGATTACAGGTTTCCTAAATCCTGGATACAACCAAGCTGTCACCAAAGAACAATTGAGATGTCATTTTTGCGATGTCAAATTTTTGTACTTGAGTCAATTTAAGTGTTAAAAGTTTAAAATGTAGATGTAGAATGTTCCTTTCGTACTCATGTGCTCCTAACATGTAATTAAATATGCATGGAAAGTGTGGTGGTGCAGAGCCACTCAACCCCTGAGCCTTATGCCATTTTTTCTGACCATTATCCTATTGTTCTAAATTATTGCATGTCACAGATTTTTCTTAAATGTTACTGCAACATAAGCAGTACGTTATCATCGTTTTACCTCCTATAGCTGTCTAACTCAAATTTGCACAGTTCTTGAGGAAACTGATCTTATTTCTCCACTCTGTTAAAAATGGTTATTTTTTTCTGTTAAGTTTGTTTGAAAATAGTGTTTAACCTTAATGTGCATGCAAATATGAAGGCACTTTTTGTTTTTGCACACAAGTGTATGAACTCTGTGTAGTATGTCTTGCTAGCTCATATATAGCCAAATGCTTTGAAGCATTAATACATTTATATAATGTAACAGGGTGGTCTTGCTGTTCTTTTTTGTGTGTTGTAGTTGGATTTTGTTGTAGAACAGTGTGACTGGGTGGGGTAGCATTAAATATATGAAATATGTTGGGTTTATTGATAAAAAAAAAAAAAATGTAAATGTGATGCATTTTAAGTGCATTGGGTTTATTGCCTAATAATACATATACATATACATGTTTCTTATGCATTTAAAACTAATTGGATTTATTGGTACTATTACATAAATCTTATTACTTGTTTCATTTAAATATGGTTGGCAAATTTGCATCAAAGTTTATTAGTTTAAGTTAAAATTATGTAATCAGAATGGATGGAACTTTTATATGCAATTGAAATACATAAATCTTAAGAATTGGGCCTAAATATTTTTTGAGTGTACAGGTGCTGGTCATATAATTAGAATATCATCAAAAAGTTGATTTATTTCACTAATTCCATTCAAAAAGTGAAACTTGTATATTATATTCATTCATTACACACAGACTGCTATATTTCAAATGTTTATTTCTTTTAATTTTGATGATTATAACTGACAACTAAGGAAAATCCCAAATTCAGTATCTCAGAAAATTAGAATATTACTTAAGACCAATACAAAGAAAGGATTTTTAGAAATCTTGGCCAACTGAAAAGTATGAACATGAAAAGTATGAGCATGTACAGCACTCAATACTTAGTTGGGGCTCCTTTTGCCTGAATTACTGCAGCAATGCGGCATGGCATGGAGTCGATCAGTCTGTGGCACTGCTCAGGTGTTATGAGAGCCCAGGTTTCTCTGATAGTGGCCTTCAGCTTATCTGCATCGTTGGGTCTGGTGTCTCTCATATTCCTCTTGACAAGGAAGGTTCAAGGTTCAGGTCAGGCGAGTTTGCTGACCAGTCAAGAACAGTAACACTATGGTCATTGAACCAGCTTTTGGTACCTTTGGCAGTGTGGGCAGGTGCCAATTCCTGCTGGAAAATGAAATCAGCATCTCCATAAAGCTTGTCAACAGAAGGAAGCACGAAGTGCTCTAAAATCTCCTGGTAGATGGCTGTGTTGACTGTGGACATCAGAAAACACAGTGGACCAACACCAGCAGATGACATGGCAGCCCAAATCATCACTGACTGTGAAAACTTCACACTGGACTTCAAGCAACATGGATTCTGTGCCTCTCCACTCTTCCTCCAGACTCTGGGACCTTGATTTCCAAATGAAATGTAAAATTTACTTTCATCTGAAAAGAGGACTTTGGACCACTGAGCAACAGTCCAGTTCTTTTTCTCCACAGCCCAGGTAAGATGCTTCTGACGTTGTCTCTGGTTCAGAAGTGGATTGGTAGCCCTTTTCCTGAAGATGTCTGAGCGTGGTGACTCTTGATGCACTGACTCCAGCTTCAGTCCAGTCCTTGTGAAGCTCTCCCAAGTGTTTGAATCGGCTTTGCTTGACTGTATTCTCAAGCTTGTGGTCATCCCTGTTGCTTGTGCACCTTTCCCTAACCAAATTCTTCCTTCCAGTCAACTTTGCATTTAATATGCTTTGATACAGCACTCTGTAAACGGCCACACCTTTCAGTAATGACCCTCTGTGACTTACCATCTTTGTGGAGGGTGTCAATGTTCGTCTTCTGGATCATTGCCAAGTCAGCAGTCTTCCCCATTATTGTGGTTTCAAAGAACATGAGATACCTGGAATTTATACTGTAGGGATGGTCATTTATTCAAACTCAAATGTAAATATTCTAATATTTTGAGATACTGATTTTTGACTTTCATGAGCTGTAAGCTCTAATCATCAAAATTAAAAGAAATAAACATTTGAAATATATCAGTCTGTGTGTAATGAATGAATATAATATACAAGTTTCACTTTTTGATTGGAATTAGTGAAATAAATCAACTTTTTGATGATATTCTAATTATATGACCAGCACCTGTATGTAATTTAGACAAGGACAAACTGGGATGCTGAACCCAAGAATGTCTGACAGCCATCTTATGACCTCCAACAAAAAGTATTGAACAAGTGGACCCGTGTATTGATTATTTAACCCATCCACTGAAGTATGTTGTGATGTGTGTTCTATGGATATACATTGAATCATTTAAATTTTGGTATTGCAAGACATAGAACAAACATTATTGACCGCGATGATCATGTGCATCTTGTCAGTAAAGCCGGTTCCGTGATTAGTCGTAAATCTCAATCACCTGCTTTCAAATGAAGCATTTAATACACAGAGTCGTGGATCACTGACAAGCTATGCAATATCGCATTCATTATTGCAGATTAATCGCCTTCGATTATGAACGCAATATTGTGTAGCTTATCAGTGATCTAAGTAGAGACCTACTCACATCAACACACTTAGACCATTCTAAAAAACATTAATCCGAGACAAAGGAAACCAGGAGAACACAGGGCTTAAATGGAGTGGAGACACAAGGGATAATGAAACATAACAGGTGAACAGAATGAATGATGATTAACTAATGAGAACAGGAACTAAGCCAAATAAGGACAAACAGGAACTAATCAGGAACATACATGTGACAGTACTCCCCCCTCCCGGAAGGTGTGGGTGCCCTGGAGGCTAGTACAGGGCAGGAACAAGGTGGAGCCAAGAAGGGCCTCCAGGGTGGATCAGGCAGTTCGGGGGGCCATGGCTGAGCAGGCAGTTCAGGTTGCCATGACGGAGCAGCCTCCGTGGCCTTGGTCTTGGTCCTCGACCCGACCACTATGGCTACGGATATATAGCCCCCCCTGGAAAATTAGGTCTTTAAATGCCTGGAGAGAGACTGGAGGGAGCTCAGGAGGGCGCTCTGGAGGAGCGGGCACTTGAGGGCGCCTTGGAGGAGCAGGCACTTGAGGGCTCTCTGGAGGAGCGGAGCTGCCTGGGACCAGCGGAGACGAAGGAGACTCAGGAGGGCTGGACAGAACCAGCGGAGACGAAGGAGAACGGGGCTCTCTGTTGAGCTCTGTGACCTGAGAGCATCCTGGAGCGGACTCAGGGGAGAATTCTGGGCTCCAAGACATCCCATCATACTCCACAAGTAATCCCAGAGGCACAGGTGCGGCGGTCATGACAGGATGGGCGGTCGGTGGGCCGAAGAGCGGGGTCGCCAGCGGGTCCAACGGTGGAGCGGTTGGCGGGCTTGACTTGGGATCGGCCGGCGTGCTTGGGAGAGCCGCGGCCGGCGGGCTTGACTTTGGATCGGCTGGAGGGCTTGACAGCAGGCTGGTTCTGGATCGGGGCCGGACACTCTCCAGACACCAGAGGATACCTTCCCTCCAGCTCAGTCCCTTGGTGTCTGGGAGGTCCACGGGGCGATAGTAATTGGCCTCGATCCAGAACAATGGAAGAACAGCCTAGGTGTAATTTTTGCTCATAAAGGTAAGTGTAATACATGATTTGGAACTGTAATACGTTTATTTGTGTGCACTCACAATATCAACAAAACGTTGTGCTTTTATGCTGCCATCTCGTCTTGCACAGGAGCACTTCACAAAAATGAATTGAAACTAAGCGAATACAAGCCTCACAGACATGATAAATGTAATCTATAGAAAGCTTTAAATTACTACTTAACGAAATGAAACAAATCTAAAACAAAAACTCTTTCATTATAGTCATAATCCGTAAAGATGCACTTCTCTCTAAAGGCACATCTAATGAGGATAGATTCAGGGTTGGCAACTTCATCCTTGCGACACCGACTCAGAAAACACTAGTTTATTAGTAAATAATTCAAATATCTCACAATTTCCTGACACATTCATGGTAATTACTTTTGCCGGTGCTGTGTCGCAAGCTTAAGCCTATTGCTTGCATTTGAACACAGAACTCTTCAGCTGTGCTGCACACATGCTGCTGCTGGACACTAAACACCGTCGAGCCACTCTTAACAATCGTGGTAGCATGGTCTCGTGTTGTTTCTACCAGCGCGGCAATTTTTTTCATCACTAATTGATGGATGTCTAAAATATTAAAATAAGGAGAAGCCTAAAACATGAATGAAAAGGGAACCTTTAATAAAGTGAATTTTACTGCGCAGAGATGAGAAATAATAAAGGCTTTAACATTTTATAAGATTTTATAAATGTTTTCATGGCTATGATATGGCTAGAATACCATGGCTAGAATACCATTACTATGTCATTTAAGAGATTAAACTAACTGCCTAAACAGTAACGATAATATTTATTTGTTTAAATGTACAGTTATGTGTCTGGGTACTTTTCGGATTACCAGACTCTGCATATAAATTTATATGTTCTTTAATAACATAAAACAGTATGCTAATTCTGCTATCATTATTTATGGTGTTGCAATTATTTTGTTTCTCAGTTTCTGATAAGAATGAGGCAGAAGTTTCTGTGAGAGTCTCTACCTATATCTAGCACATATAAAATGAGCTTCACCGGAAGATTACGAGCTGTCTTATCTTTATCCGGAAGTTCTAAATAGCGCTCCGTGCATATGGTCAATTATATTCCTGAAACTCACTTCAATTAAAATCTGGAAATATAAGCTACAAAATGGATGCCAAATTAAAACATTATTTCATTAGCTTCTACACAAACATCACATCACCAAATACAGATAACCGAATAAACAATTTCATTCAACCTTACAAACTAAGTAGGGCTTCAATATTCAGCAAAATTATAAAGATTTTTTTTTAAATAAATTAAATTATATTCAGATATGCAGACCGGTTAATACAAATATTGCCCTTGATCTGCAAAACAAACTAACAAGTAATGTATTTTGTTCACAGGATATTCACACTTGAATCTTTAAAATAACCAATTCAGCCTTTTTTGGTGGCTATAAAAGATATATTAACATGTTTAATAAACGTTTTGTTTTAAATTGTGTAAATGTAAGCATTTTATTGGAAATTTAAAAAAGCTCTATAAAATAAAATGTCCCTGTCCATGTTCTAGGAAGATAAATAGCAACATTGAAACAATACGCCCCAGAGAAATTGGAACAAGTGTGTTAGAATTGAAGAGGCCAATGATATATGCATATCATGAATTTGCAGACTTCAGTGATTAACACTAGATGTCGTCAGCTGCCACTATCAGCCCACATGAGTATAGTAAATCAAGCTGTAGAAACTGTTCAACTTATGCACACCTCACGTAACTTGGTTATTTTTGAACAAAAACAGCAAGGTATAAGTGTGTGTATTCTTCTGGTTGTGGACCCCGAATGAATGCTAATACAACTTATTATAGCAAAGAGTAACTTAGGAGTGGTGTATTGATGCTTTTTCCATACATCCTTTTTAATTCAGTATCAAATCATTGACTGAGTTGGTTTAGACTGACAGAAGTGCCAACATTTTGAAAAACACGTTGCCAAATTTCTGTACAATTTACACAGGATATACTTTTCTCTTAAAGATATCATGTATCTCAAGTCTTATGAGGTCTTAGCAAACTATTACACACTTGCATCAGCCAAAAAACAAACAAACAAAAAACAACAACTATAATCAAACCAGGTTTAAATGCCTTTAAATGTTTCCGCAAATAAAGGAAAGTTATCTTACAAAAATGTCAGATGGCAACTAAATTTGAAATTATACATTAGCTATATGAGAAGAGTGTTGCATTCACAACTCAAGGCTTGCTTTCTAGGGTGGCCTCATCAAAGAGACTAAGCAAGTTCTTTGGCTCAAAGTTACTTTTATCAGACAGTTCAGCAGTGATCCAGCTTCTCTCTCGGCTGCAGGGTGAGTCTGTGATACTGTGCTGGGAGCTGTGATGAATCAGGCTCAAGTTGCTGCTGGAATGGATTCTGGAGGGGGAGTGCATGTGCTTGCTGTGCGATGATGTGTGTGTGGCGTTGATGTGTGCATTTGGCATTGGCGTTGAAGTACTGCCAACAGATATGCGTGCCTGGACTCTGTACAAAGAAAACAGAAGATCAAGAATGTAGAAAGCTGTTTTTACATTTTCTGAAGAAAATGTGAGTGTGCCTGGACTGTGCAACACTCACCACCATGTTGCTAACATGCTGTATAGTACTGATAACAGTGATGCATTGCTAAGTGGCTGTTAGGGTGCATGGTAGAGACCTGCATGGGACGGATTTTTGAGTCCTGCTCCCGCAAGATTCTGTGCCCGCTCACTCATGCAGAAATATATCTTATCTGGTCCCGCTTCCGCCCGCAACATTCATGTTTTGTCCCGCTCCCACCCGCATAAAAGTAATCTATATACATTTTTTTCAGTACATCGAAGACATTTACATGAAAAGGTTCTGTAACATGTAGAAAAACTGTAGCATTTTGTTTAAAATGAAAGTAATATAAAGATCCTCACGTCACATAGACTCTGTGTGCAAAAACTGTTTGGCTGAAAATAGTGGAATAGTGTGGAAAGTGCATAATATTAGTCTGTGTGGAAGCATCATATGATTCTTGGTAACACTGCAATAAGGAATGAAACTATTACTGGTTTCACAATGAAATTTCGACAGTTACTTTTACTGTTTTACATTTTAATTATCATTAAAACTGAATTCGATTATTGCTGTAATGTAGTGCAATTCACATTCGAAGCCAGAGGGCGCAGACTCATATAACTCATAGATGTTTTATGGCGTTCCAGCAAATTCCATATATACGCATCACTAAATATAAATGAATATAAAGCAGATCTAAACGTTTTCACCGATGAAACATGAAGACAATAAACACACGATTGTGACAATATATTGTTAATCTGTGTTATTCAAGCCATCTCATGAGTCTTGTACAATCAGGCCAGGAACACACTGAATAAGAGTGGCTAAAAGGACCTACGTTAAAAAGCTGGAAGATCAGTTCACTTCCAATGACTCCGCTTCAGTGTGGAAAGGCCTGAAAGCCATCAACAAGTACAGGACACCATCCCCCAGCACTGAGGTGAATCAATAACTTGCTGAAGACCTGAATGAGTTTTATTGTAAATTTGAAACCCCCCACACCCGTCCTGACCATTTCTCTACACAACCGTTAACACCTCAAGCAACCTCCCTCTCCTAGAAACCCAAGATAACAGGACTTAATGACTACAGACCTGTGGCTCTAACGTCTGTCGTCATGAAGTCATTTGAAAAACTGGTTCTGGCTTATCTGAAGACATCACTGGACCCCCTGCATTTCGCTTACCGAGCAAACAGGTCTGTGGATGATGCAGTCAACATGGGACTGCATTACATCCTGCAACACCTGGACAAATCAGGGACTTATGTGAGGATCCTGTTTGTGGACTTTATTTCAGCCTTCAACACCATCATCCCTACACTCCTCCAGTCCAAACTAACCCAGCTCTCTGTCCCTAGGTATATCTGTCAGTGGATCACCAGCTTTCTGACAGATAGGCAGCAACTAGTGAGACTGGGAAAATTCATGTCAAACAGCCGCTCCACCAACACTGGTGCCCCTCAGGGATGTGTTCTCTCCCCACTGCTCTTCCTGTACTCCAACGACTGCACCTCTAAAGACCCCTCTGTCAAGCTCCTGAAGTTTGCAGACGACACCACACTGATCGGCCTCATCCAGGACGGTGATGAGTCTGCCTACAGACAGGAGGTTAAGGAGCTGGCCATCTAGTGCAGTCTAAACATCCTGGAGCTCAACACGCTCAAAACAGTGGAGATGATCTTGGACTTCAGGAGAAACCCCCCTGCACTCCCTCCACTCACCATCATGAACAGCACTGTGGCTGCAGTGGAGACATTCAAGTTCCTAGGATCCATCATCTCTCAAGGCCTGAAGTGGGACACTCACATCAACTCAATTGTAAAAAAAAAAAAGCCCAACAAAGGTTGTACTTCCTTCGCCAACTGAGGAAGTTTAACCTGCCACAGGAGCTGCTGAAACAGGAGCTCCATCACCGAGTCTGTCCTGTGCACTTCAATAACTGTCTGGTTTGTCTCAGCTACAAAATCAGGGATCAGAAGAATACAGAGAACAGTTCGGACTGCTGAACGGATTATCGGTGCCCCCCCGCCCACCCTTCAAGAACTGTATACATCCAGAGAGAGGAAAAGGTATCAGAAAATCACTCTGGATCCCTCACATCAAAGTCATCCCCGATTAAATGTTGAAATTAATTTAAATAATTTAATACTATCATAATTTGAGCATTTGACATATTCAGCTGTCATAAACATTATTGGGTGGCAATGGATTAGTTGATCCTCCTCATCAAGTGTTGAAAATACTAAATACACTAATGACTGATCTTGTCTGTTTTATGTTCTTCTCTTTCGCTTTAAACTCACCCTATTGTGACTTATACACAGATTAATAAAAAAATAAAAACCCACAAAGAACATTTGTAGAACAATTCTTAAAGAAATGCTCAAACTTGGAAAGAGTTCACTGACCATCCAGACACAGCCGTGATGATCCTGTACCTCCACTCTCTGACTTCTTGAAAATCCACACAGCATCTCTTAACCCAGCTGAATACTCACTGTGTTAGTATGTGTGTTTGATAGAAAGTATAACATAAATCATCAGCTGAGTTCAGTAAGTAGTTAACTTAGGGCTGTGCAATTAATCGTATTCGATTATCATGCGCATCTCATCAGTAAAGCCGGTTTCGTGATTAGCAGTAAATCGCCATCACCTGCTTTCAGATGGAGCGGCAGTTAATACACAGAGCCGTAGTTCACTGACAAGCTACGCTAAACCGTGTTCATAATCATAATCATACTGTAAGAGTGTACTACTCATTCCTTTACACCACCAATACAACGTTATCCCTGAAATTGTTTTAACCCAAATTAATTAAGTACAATAAACATAAAAATTAAATTTTTTAACGTAGGCATAACGAAAGGCGCAACGTAAGATCCAGAAACAAGACTGCAGTCTCTAACCAAGTTTTGTATACAGCACAGGGAAACCAGGTGAACAAGTAAATTGTATCGGTTTTGATTAAAATGGTGCGTTCGTGTCGATAACCGAGATGTTTAAATTAAGTTTGTGAAAGGTGTTTTGTTTTGCTTTCTTCCCTGTGGATCCGCATTTGTCATAACTCTCTCCCCAGATCTTACGTTCGCCTTTTGTTACGCCTACGTCATACGCTTCACTGCCTTTTTGTGAATGTGCCTGCTTGAGAGAGCAGAAGCTCCACATTTTAGTTTATAAAGTTTTAAGAATCAACATTTTTCATTAACTAATGTATCGTTTCGCTTCAGAAGTCCTTTATTAACACCCTGGAGCCGTGTGGAGTAGTTTTGTGATGTATGGATACTTTTTTTCAGATTCAGAAACAGGGGCACCATTCACTGCAATTATACAGATTGGAACAGACAGGACAATGTGGAATATAACTCTGAATGTGCTCTTCTGAAAGAGGAATGTCAGACATGCCTAGGATGCCCCGAGGGTGAGTAAATCTTGGACTAATTTTCATTTTCAGATGAACTATCCTTTAACATTTGTAAAACATGTTTTGTGATCGAATGCCCGCATGCGAAGGAGTGACAATGGCCATGAATACTTAGTGATTCACACCTCAGAGACAAAAGGCCTCCCATAATGAGCCATCAGTCAGTAATGTGTCTGTGAAACTGCTAACAAAGAAATGTGAGGAGAGTAAAATAATGGGGGTTTGTATTTGTATTTTATTTACAACACAGTATAATCAAAATATACACAGTGAAGGTAAAAGACATTACTGAGCACAGTGATCTAAACACTGAGACTTGAACAGTAACACCTTTGTGTCATTGCTGAAACAGATCCTGTTAAAATGGTGAAACAAGTAAACCATACCTGATATTTCCAGTGTCTGCTGCTGCTTTCAATGGATTAAAAAAAAAAAAAAAACACCACATTATTAGTAGTCATGGAGGTTATTTTACCATATTTTATGTAAAACATTAGGCCAATGTAGTCGAACATCTGATGTTGGTACAGCCCTGTCAGAGAAGTGAAATCTTCAAAGTCTTTAAGGGATCTGGTCATCAAAAACAAACAAACAAAAATAAACATTTTAGCATGTTGATATACAGTCATGGCCAAAAATATCGGCACCCTTGGTAAACATGATCAAAAGAGGCTGTGAAAATGAATCTGCATTAATCCTTTTGAACCTTTTTTTTTAAAAATCACAAAAATATAACCTTTCATTGGATAAGAAGAATTTAAAATGGGGGGAAATATCATTATGAAATAAATGTTTTTCTCAAATACATGTTGGACACAATTATTGGCACCCCTAGAAATTCTTATCAGTAAAATATCTCTCAAGTATATTCTCATTCATATTCACAATATAGGTTGTTTGCAATCACGTGATTCTGATGACGCGCGGAACGCAGCTGGAGGGCAGGAAGTGATTTTTCTCCATAGGAATCAGTAGCAGAAACTCAAAATTCCTGTGTTTTGCGTTGTTTAAGGATGCTCAAATCGGCCAAACCGAGAAACCACAAGGAGCTTTTATTGTGTACGACAATATGTTGTTCATAAGAGGGGAAAAGTCAAGAAACTGACTGAAAAAAGCAGGAAAAGTGACTTGTAAACCTGCGTCTGCGGTCGGGAAGAGCGAGTCGGATAATGCTCGTGTGTGCAAATGGTTAATATAATAGAAGATATAATATTAAAATATTAATAAAGATATAAATAGATCGGGCTGCCACCTCTCGCACATTCAGCGTGAGATAGTCAGAATTCACTCTAAACGCCACACGCAGACACGATGTAAATAAAATATTATTTGCAGTTGTAAGAGCTTTATATCACGGAACATCGTGAGATTGCATTAAATTGAAGTGAGTGACAGCTTTTTAGTGATTAACGTTATATTTGAAAGCGCTATTTGCTTGCTTTCTAGGCTATAATCGATTCAGAATTTAAATAAGTTGTTTTACGTGCTGCTAGACCAACAGCCACATCCCAGATAGCAAAATACACTAGGGCCAGCTCCGGTTAGATTCTCGCCTGCCGGAGACCTGCCGCACTCGGGCCAGATGCCTGTGGACTCACTGCCAGATTTTGCATTGAGTGAGTTCTGACTGTCTCACGCTGATTGCATGAGCGGTGGCGGTCCAATCTATTTATATCTTTATTAACATTTTAATATACTATTATATCTTATATTATATTAACCATTTGCACACACAAGCATTATCCGACTCGCTTTTCCCGACCGCAGACACAGGTTTACAAGCCATATTTCCTGCTTTTTTCAGTCAGTTTCTTGACTTTTCCCCTCTTATGAACAACAAATTGTCGTATACATTAAAAGCTCCTTGTGGTTTCTCGGTTTGGCTGATTTGAGCATCCTTAAACAACGCAAAACACAGGAATTTTGAGTTTCTGCTACTGATTCCTATGGAGAAAAATCACTTCCTGCCCTCCAGCTGCGTTTTGCGCGTCATCAGTGACGTCATGTGCAAACAACCTATTGAGCACTCCAGGGTGATTATGAACATGAAATTATCCAGCCATGGCTTCCTGTTTCACAGAAATATAAATAGGAGGGAAAACAAAGCCCAAATTCCCTTAATCATCCAGCACAATGAGAAAAACCAAAGAATATATTTCTGTGCAGCAAAAGATAACTGAGCTTCACAAATTAGTGAAGTGGCTTTAAGAAAAGAGCTAGAGCAGTGAAAATTCCCATTTCCACCATCAGGGCAATAATTAAGAATTTCCAATCAACATAAAATGTTACGAACCTGCCTGGAAGAGGACTTGTGTCTATATCATCCTAATGCACGGTGAGAAGGAGAGTTTGAGTGGCTAAAGACTCTCCAAGGACCACAGCTGGAGAATTGCAGAAAATAGTTGAATCTCGGGGTCAGAAAACATAAAAAAAAAAAAAAATTGTCAAACAGCACCTACATCACCACATGTTGTTTGGGAGGAAAATTCAAGAAAAATTCCCCAAGCATATTCAGTTATCAGACATGACTGGAACTTCAAATGGGACTGGCTTCTATGGTTAGATGAAACTAAAAAATTAGATTTTTTAGCAGCAAACGCTCAAGATGGGTTTGGTGAACACAGGGATAAAAAGTACCCCATGTGTACGATGAAATATACTGCTGTATTTTTGATGTTGTGGGCCTATATTTCTGCTGGAGGTCCTGGACATCTTGTTTAGACACATGACAACATGGATTCTATCAAATACCAACAGATAAAAAAATCAATAAGTGACTGACTGTTAGAAATCTTATAATGGGCCATGTTTGGATCTTCCAACCGTACAATAATCCAAACACAAACCTCAAAGTCAACACAAAAATGGGTCACTGAACAGTCCAGTCCTCTGACCTGAACCCCATAGAAAATGAGTGGGGTGAACTGAAGAGAAGAAGCATCAACATGGAGTTGGGAATCTAAACGGAGTGATTTTGGATGAAGGAATGGTCTCTGATCTCTTGTCAGGTGTTCTCTAACCTCATCAGGCATAATAGGAGAAAATTTAGAGCTGTTAAACTGGCAAATGGAGGTTTCAAAATATTGAATAGTATTGAATAAAAGGGTGCCATTAATTGTGGCCAAAGTGTATTTGAGAAAAAACATTTATTTCATAATGATATTTCCCCCCATTTTATACTCTTATTATTCAATGAAAGGTAAGATTTTTGTTAATTTTTTTAAAATAAAAGATCAAAAGGATTAACAATGCAGATTAATTTTCACTGCCTTCTTTGATCATATTTACCAAGGGTGCTGATATTTTTGGCCGTGACTGTAGGAGAAACTATATTATCACATTAGCAATCACTAATATTGGACACTCATAAATAAGTAAATAATATGATTTTATAATCATAAACACAAGCATGCTTTATATGTATTATACAATATAAAAACATTTTGTATCTGGGAAACTAAATTATTATTGTTAAGCACATCATAAACATTTACATATATTCGCGAACAGAGTCAGTAAAGTTTTGTCTAAACATTCTTTAGTGTCACAGTGTAAACACCCATATTACTTTTATATCGTACAGTATAGTTTTCCATTTTATATTTAAATGAAATTAAATGAAACATACTTCATAATGTTTCACTTGATTATACAGTCGTGGCCAAAAGTTTTGAGAATAACATAAATATTAGTTTTCACAAAGTTTGCTGCTAAACTGCTTTTAGATATTGGTTTCGGTTGTTTCTGTGATGTACTGAAATATAATTACAAGCACTTCATACGTTTCAAAGGCTTTTATCGACAATTACATGACATTTATACAAAGAGTCGGTATTTGCGGTGTTGGCCGTTCTTTTTCAGGACCTCTGCAATTCGACTGGGCATGCTCTCAATCAACTTCTGGGCCAAATCATGACTGATAGCAACCCATTCTTTCATAATCACTTTTGTCAGAATTAGTGGGTTTTTGTTTGTCCACCCGCCTCTTGAGGATTGACCACAAGTTCTCAATGGGATTAAGATCTGGGGAGTTTCCAGGCCATGGACCCAAAATTTCAACGTTCTGGTCCCCGAGCCACTTAGTTATCACTTTTGCCTTATGGCACAGTGCTCCATCGTGCTGGAAAATGCATTGTTCTTCACCAAACTGTTGTTGGATTGTTGGAAGAAGTTGCTGTTGGAGGGTGTTTTGGTACCATTCTTTATTCATGGCTGTGTTTTTGGGCAGAATTGTGAGTGAGCCCACTCCCTTGGATGAGAAGCAACCCCGCTTATGAATGGTCTCAGGATGCTTTACTGTTGGCATGACACAGGACTGATGGTAGCGCTCACCTTTTCTTCTCCTGACAAGCCTTTTTCCAGATGCCCCAAACAATCGGTAAGGGGCTTCATCGGAGAATATGACTTTGCCCCAGTCCTCAGCAGTCCATTCACGATACTTTCTGCAGAAGATCAATCTGTCCCTGATGTTTTTTTTGGAGAGAAGTGGCTTCTTTGCTGGCCTTCTTGACACCAGGCCATCCTCCAAAAGTCTTGGCCTCACTGTGCGTGCAGATGCACTCACACCTGCCCGCTGCCATTCCTGAGCAAGCTCTGCACTGGAGGTGCCCTGATCCCACAGCTGAATCAACTTTAGGAGACCAAAGTTTTGAGAATGACACAAAAACATCCTCCGAGAGCAACTTCTCCCAACCATCCAAGAACAGTTTGGTGACGAACAATGCCTTTTCCAGCATGATGGAGCACCTTGCCATAAGGCAAAAGTGATAAGTAAGTGGCCTGGGGAACAAAACACTGAAATTTTGGGTCCATGACCAGGAAACTCCTCAGAACTTAATCCCATTGAGAACTTGCAGTCAATCCTCAAGAGGCGGGTGGACAAACAAAAACCCACAAATTCTGACAAACTCCCAGCATTGATTATGTAAGAATGGGCTGCCATCAGTCAGGATGTAGCCCAGTAGTTGATTGACAGCATGCCAGGACGAATTGCAGAGGTCTTGAAAAAGAAGGGTCAACACTGCAAATATTGAGTCTTTGCTTAAACTTAATGTAATTGTCAATGAAAGCCATTGGCACTTATGAAATGCTTGTAATTTTACTTCAGTATACCATAGTAACATCTGACAAAAAGATCTAAAAACACTGAAGCAGCAGACTTTGTGAAAATTAATATTTATGACATTCTCAAAACTTTTGGCCACGACTGTACATGTAGTTTGGAAAAAGTCTAACTCAGGGCTATTCAACTGGTGGCCCGCGGGCCCAATCCGGCCCGCCAATCATCTTCATCCTGTCCGAGGAAGAGTACGCAGCTTGCACATTCGCCTTGAACTGTTCTTGCACTAATTAGTTTGTCCACAAGGTGGCAACACTGGCCAGCCAAAAAGAAAAGGGAGAGACGCAATAACAATAATCTACCAGAGAGGGCAACATCAATAGATGGCAGCGTTGACAAGCGCTTACAGTGGCGTGAAAATTTTTTGGCCCCTTCCTGATTTTTTTTTTTTTGCATATTTGTCACACTTAAAAGATTCAGATTATCAAACAAATTTTAATCTTACACAAAGAGAATGCAAGTAAATACAAAATGCAGTTTTTAAATTATGATTTCATTTATTAAGGGAAAAAAGCTGTCCAAACCTACCTGGCCCTATATGAAAAATGAATTGCCCCCTCCTATTAAATCATGAAAGAACTGTGATTAACCACATTATTTTAGAAAGCTGAGTTAAATTTCACTAGACCAACCCAGGCCTGATTACTGCCAGACCTGTTGAATCAAGAAATCACTTAAATAGAACCTTTCTGACAAAGTGAAGCAACACATCATTCCGCAATCTTAAGAAATTCATAAACAGATGAGAAACAAAACAGTTTACATGTATCAGTCTGGAAAGGGTTATAAAGCCATTTCTAAGGCTTTTGGACTCCAGAAAACCATGGTCAGAGCCATTATCCACAAATGGAGAAAACTTGGAACAGTGGTGAACCTTCCCAGGAGTGGCCGGCCTACCAAAATTACTCCAAGAGCACAAAGAAGACTCATCCAGGAGGTCATAAAAGAACACAGAACAACATCTAAAGAACTGCAGGCCTCACTTGCCTCAATTTAGGTCAGTGGTCAAGATTCAACAATAAGAAAAAGACTGGGCAAAAACAGCATCCATGGGAGAGTTCCAAGGCAAAAGCCATTGCTGACCAAAAAGAACACAAAGGCTCGTCTCACTTTTGCCAAAAAATATCTTGATTATCCCCAAGACTTTTGGGCAAATATTATGTGGACTGATGCAACAAAAGTTGAACTTTTTGGAAGGTGTGTGTCCCGTTACATCTGGCGTAAAACCAACACAGCATTTCATAAAAAGAACATCTTACCAACAGTCAAACATGGTGGTGGTAATGTGATGATCTGAGGCTGCATTGCAGCTTCAGAACCTGGATGACTTGTCATAATTGATGGAACTATGAATTCTGCACTCTATCAGAAAATCCGTAATGAGAATGTCCGGCCATCTGTTCGTGACCTCAAGCTGAAGTGAACTTGGGTTCTGCAGCAGGACAATGATCCAAAACACACCAGCAAGTCCACCTCTGAATGGCAGAAGAAAAACAAAATGAAGACTTTGGACTGGCCTAGTCAAAGTCCTGACCTGAATCCTATTGAGAAGCTGTGGCATGACCTTAAAAAGGCGGTTCATGCTCAAAAACCTTCCAATGTGGCTGAATTACAACAATTCTACAAAGAAGAGTGGGCCAAAATTCCTCCACAGCGCTGTAACAGACTCATTGCAAGTTATCACAAACGCTTGATTGCAGTTGTTGCTGCTAAGGGTGGTACAACCAGTTATTAGGTTTAGGGGGAAAGCACTTTTTCACACAGGGCCATGTGGGTTTGGATTTTGTTTTCCCTTCATAATAAAAAACTTCATTTAAAAACAGCATGTTGTGTTTACTTGTGTTATCTTTGATTCATATTTAAATTTGTTTGATGATCTGAAACATTAAAGTGTGACAAACATGCAAAAAAATAAAAAATCAGGAAGGGGGCCATCATTTTTTCACACCACTGTATGTGAGGGAGTTATGAGATATCCACAATTACAGGTGCATCTCAATAAATTAGAATGTCGTGGAAAAGTTCATTTATTTCAGTAATTCAACTCAAATTGTGAAACCTGTGTATTAAATAAATTCAATGAACACAGACTGAAGTAGTTTAAGTCTTTGTTTATTTTAATTGTGATGACTTAGGCTCACATTTAACAAAAACCCACCAATTCACTATGTCAACAAATTAGAATACTTCATAAGACCAATAAAAAAAAAAAAAATTTTAGTGAATTGCTGGACTTCTGGAAAGTATGTTCATTTACTGTATATGTACTCAATACTTGGTAGGGGCTCCTTTTGCTTTAATTACTGCCTCAATTCGGCATGGCATGGAGGTGATCGGTTTGTGGCACTGCTGAGGTGGTATGGAAACTGAAGTTTCTTTGACAGTGGCTTTCAGCTCATCTGCATTGTTGGGTCTGGTGTCTCTCATCTTCCTCTTGACAATACCCCATAGATTCTCTATGGCGTTCAGGTCTGGCGAGATTGCTGGCCAGTCAAACACACCAACACCATGGTCATTTAACAAACTTTTGGTACCTTTGGAAGTGTGGGCAGGTGCCAAGTCCAGCTGGAAAATGAAATCAGCATCTCCATAAAGCTTGTCAGCAAAAGGAAGCATGAAGTGCTCTAAAATTTCCTGGTAGTTGACTGTGGACTTCAGAAAACACAGTGGACCAACACCAGCAGATGACGTGGCAGCCCAAATCATCACAGACTGTGGAAACTTCACATTGGACTTCAAGCAACATGGATTCTGTGCCTCTCCACTCTTCCTCTAGACTCTGGGACCTTGATTTCCAAATGAAATGCAAAATTTACTTTCATCTGAAAAGAGGACTTTGGACCACTGAGCAACAGTCCAGTTCTTCTTCTCCTTAGCCCAGGTAAGACGCTTCTGATGTTGTCTCTGGTTCAGAAGTGGCTTGGTAGCCCTTTTCCTGAGTGTGGTGACTCTTGATGCACTGACTCCAGCTCCACTTCACTCCTTGTGAAGCTCTCACAAGTGTTTGAATCAGCTTTGCTTGACAGTATTCTCAAGCTTGCAGTCATCCCCGTTGCTTGTGCACCTTTTCGTACCCAAATTCTTCCTTCCAGTCAACTTTGCATTTAATATGCTTTGATACAGCACTCTGTAAACAGCTACACCTTTCAATAATGACCCTCTGTGACTTACCCTCTTTGTGGAGGGCGTCAATGTTCGTCTTCTGGATCATTGCCAAGTCAGCAGTCTTCTCCATTATTGTGGTTTCAAAGAACAAGAGATACCCAGAATTTATACTGCAGGGATGGTCATTTATTGAAACTCAAATGTAAATATTCTAATATTTTGAGATACTGATTTTTGACTTTCATGAGCTCTAAGCTCTAATCATCAAAATTAAAACTAACAAAAAAAAACTTTTGAAATGTTTTACTTTACATGCAATGTATCTAAAATATATGAAAGTTTCACTTTTTGAAATAACTTACAAGAAAAAATGAACTTTTTCACGACATTCTAATTTATTGAGATACACCTGTATAACGTTAGTTTAAACAAGTTTAAAAACACTGTTATCGGTCATAACTTCTGGCGAGAAATAGCGCCAACACTGGACAAAGATTTTTATCAAAGCAGGAAGTATAGTTTGAAAATGTGCGCGTTTGGCTGTACTCATAAACTGAAACTTCAGACAAGCGCACCAGCGCTTCAATGGACAAAACCACACACAATGATGTAAAAATATGTGGGTTTAGCGAGTTACCTCATAAACACAATCTTAAATCAGTTATAAAATCCTAAATGACCGTAAAGAGTTGGGAGAAAATTGGATATGTGTCACATCCACGTCATGTGCATCAGGTTTTATTAAAGAAACAGCGCTGCTTTTAAAGTAAAACCTGCTGCAGTCTGTGATTGATGTAAATCAAAGAACTAAAGAAAAAGAGAAATCACTTGACTGCTCTGCTTGCTGATACACTTTTGCAGCTTGAATAAAGAATAATCAATATAGCTTATGCATACAATTTATTGTTTATGTGAAGATTGTTTTAAGTTCATTTATAAAAATGTGTTATTTTTTCATTAAAAATAATATAACATTTCAATTATACTGTAAAATTAAATGGCTATAATTAATGGCTAAAATTAAAAGGAAAAAGGAACTTCATTAACAATAGGCTAGTAAAAAGATGCCATTAAACACATATTTAAAACATACCATCTTTATGTTGTTTCTATATTAATTTGGAAGTTCAGTGTGAAAATATGACAACACAAATATATTAATATGCGTTTAGTCACATTTTTTCATTAATTACAGAAAAAATGTGATTTTTTTTTTTTTTTTTTAACTGAATGGCAGACAGCACTAATGTTAACCTTTTATATATGTTACTGTTGGTAATATAATTTCATTTCCAGTTTCATAGGCCCCCCAGAAAAAGATCAGGACAGCCCCCCACATCCTTGGCCCCCTTCAAATGTTCAATTCGATAATCCGGCCCTCAAATGCAGTTAATTGAATAGGCCTGGTCTAACTAGTAAAATGCGGAGGAGAGCGCAGGGCACAACCTAACACTTTTTGAATTTCTCAATTTGTGTAAATCCACATGGGGTTCAGAGTATAATTTATTTTCCACATTAATCTCACACTTGTCTAGTACAAATGTGTCACTATGTTTCATAATTACAGTTTATATGTTATTCGGTATTTACCTCAAAACAACGTGCCCTGTAGGTGGGGTACACTGCAACATCTGAGGGGCACGTTGTAACATGACCATATGACAGCTTAAAATGTTATCTGATCCAATGAAAAAAAATATACAAGACAAACTAAAATATTTTGTCAATAAAATAAAATTAACTTTTTCAAATGAAATAATGGCATTTATTAAGAATAAAAAATAATCCAATTTTGGAGTTTGCAACCATGCTTGCTTAAATAACAGATTTGCGATTAAAATAATAGCAGATTTGTCTTATTTTAAATTAATGCTAAAAATGGAGATGTACTTTTACTATGGTAAAATAAATATTAAGTGATATCTTCGAAAGGCTTTTGAATTTTGAAGCACTTTTTTACAGTGTTGATATAACAACTAGTAAATACCATAAATTTGTTTATGCTAACATGTTTGGAAATATTTAAATCACACGTTACAACTAACCCCGCGTTAGTTTGCACCCCACGTTCCCCTACCAGTTTTGTCACAGTAACACAATAACAACTAATGCAAGTGGGATAATAATAAAAAAAAAAAAAAAACTTACTCATGTAAATGATCTTCTCCGCTGAATCAAGCCGCGAGTCACATTTCCTTCATTTTCTGAGGTAATACAAAGCTTATTCCTCTCGGCACGTCTTCTTCCAGAAATGAACAGTAGCTGAGATGAGCTTAAAGAAAAGTCTTGCAGCTTTGTTTACAGAGGTGATGTGGGCATTTCCATGTCGTGCATCTCACGTGGACAATTGTAATAACAAGAGCAAAAGTAGTGCGTGGGCGTGATCTAATTAGAGATAATGAAGTCAGATGGGAAAGACTGGACATCGCGTTGGTTTCATACAGATTACTTTATCAGAGAATATTAGTTTTTGATAAGACTTACTTCATTTAAAAGCAGACGTCAAGCTTTCTATAGATATATCTCTCAAGTTTCTGTGTATTTGCTGAGTTTCAGTACTTTTTTGTGATGTGTTTCTAAATGAATAAAGTGCACCGTTTGTTTTCTTTATTTTACAAAAGCACAAAGTTTTGTTGTTATTATTAGTGTATACAAATAAAAGTAGACCCTTTACAGATTCGATTGATGTATTGCTCTTACAGTCAGGTCCATAAATATTGGGACATCGACACAATTGTAAGATTTTTGGCTCTATACACCACCACAATGGATTTCAAATAAGATGTGCTTTAACTGCAGACTATCAGCTTTAATTTGAGGGTATTTACATCCAAATGAGGTGAACGGTGTAGGAATTACAACAGTTTGCATATGTGCCTCCCACTTGTTAAGGGACCAAAAGTAATGGGACAATTGGCTTCTCAGCTGTTCCATGGCCAGGTGTGTGTTATTCCTTCATTATCCCAATTACAATGAGCAGATAAAAGGTCCAGAGTTCATTTCAAGTGTGCTATTTGCATTTGGAATCTGTTGCTATCAACTGTCAAGATGAGATCCAAAGAGCTGTCACTATCAGTGAAGCAAGCCATCATTAGGCTGAAAAAACAAAACAAACCCATCAGAGAGATAGCAAAAACATTAGGCATGGCAAAAACAACTGTTTGGAACATTCTTAAAAAGAAGGAATGCACCGGTGAGCTCAGCAACACCAAAAAACCCGGAAGACCACGGAAAACAACTGTGGTGGATGACCGAAGAATTCTTTCCCTGGTGAAGAAAACACCCTTCACAACAGTTGGCCAGATCAAGAACACTCTCCAGGAGGTAGGTGTATGTGTGTCAAAGTCAACAATCAAGAGAAGACTTCACCAGAGTGAATACAGAGGGTTCACCACAAGATGTAAACCATTGGTGAGCCTCAAAAACAGGAAGGCCAGATTAGAGTTTGCCAAATGACATCTAAAAAACCCTTCATAGTTCTGGAACATCATCCTATGGACAGATGAGACCAAGATCAACTTGTACCAGAGTGATGGGAAGAGAAGAGTATGGAGAAGGAAAGGAACTGCTCATGATCCTAAGCATACCACCTCATCAGTGAAGCATGGTGGTGGTAGTGTCATGGCGTAGGCATGTATGGCTGCCAGTGGAACTGGTTCTCTTGTATTTATTGATGATGTGACTGCTGACAAAAGCAGCAG
This sequence comes from Acrossocheilus fasciatus, assembly GCA_036784905.1. Classification (NCBI taxonomy): domain Eukaryota; kingdom Metazoa; phylum Chordata; class Actinopteri; order Cypriniformes; family Cyprinidae; genus Acrossocheilus; species Acrossocheilus fasciatus. Next base: position 10,642,229 of record CM071949.1, read on the forward strand.
GATGAATTCTGAAGTGTTTCAGGCAATATTATCTGCTCATATTCAGCCAAATGCTTCAGAACTCATTGGACGGCGTTTGGACGGTGCAGATGGACAATGACCCAAAGCATACTGCAAAAGCAACCAAAGAGTTTTTGAAGGGAAAGAAGTGGACTGTTATGCAATGGCCAAGTCAATCACCTGACCTGAATCCGATTGAGCATGCATTTCACTTGCTGAAGACAAAACTGAAGGGAAAATGTCCCAAGAGCAAGCAGGAACTGAAGACGGTTGCAGTAGAAGCCTGGCAGAGCATCACCAGGGATGAAACCCAGCATCTGTTTATGTCTGTGCATTCCAGACTTCAGGCTGTAATTGACTGCAAAGGATTTGCAACCAAGTATTAAAAAGTGAAAGTTTGATTTATGATTATTATTCTGTCCCATTACTTTTGGTCCCTTAACAAGTGGGAGGCACATATGCAAACTGTTGTAATTCCTACACCGTTCACCTGATTTGGATGTAAATACCCTCAAATTAAAGCTGACAGTCTGCAGTTAAAGCACATCTTGTTCGTTTCATTTGAAATCCATTGTGGTGGTGTATAGAGCCAAAAATGTTAGAATTGTGTCGATGTCCCAATATTTATGGACCTGACTGTATATGTATGATCAAAAATGGACTAATTTAAGTTCCTTTAGGGGTTTTCAGAAAAAAATGCCACAAAATGTGCCAACGGGTTTGTCAACCCCAGAGGGTTAATTAGCCAGACCGACAAACAAACACAGACCAGAACTACTGACTTCGGTACCACTCGGTAATTAAATTTTAAAAAATAAAATAAAAAAAGTGACGATACCAGCATTTCTTAAAGGGATAGTTCACCCAAAAATGAAAATTCTGTCATTATTTACTCACCCTCATGTCATTCAAAACCCGGAAGACCATTGTTGTTGCTGTCTATGGAGGGCCTGAGAGCTCTCAGATTCAATCAAAAATATCTTAATTTGTGTTCCGAAGATGAACGAAGGTCTTACGGGTTTGGAACGACATGAGAGCGAGTAATTAATGACAGAATTTTTGGGTGAAGTAACCCTTTAACGGTGTTGAGACTTTGAAAGCCACGTCCATCAGCGGATCCCTAATATCAGCTCATAGACGAATCCACTAATAGATGCGACTTTCAAACGCTCCTGTGTGTGAGCGCTCGGTGAAGAGTGTGAAGAGATGATTATTGTAGCCAATCACAGACATATCTGTTAAGCGTGTGCACACAATGGCCAATCAGCGGTGTTTAAGAATCCATTCATCAGCACTCAAAATTCCCGGGGGAAATGCTGGTATCATCACATTTTTTAAATTTCAGTACTGACTGGTACTGAAGTTTGTACTTTTGACAACTCTACTTACCACATAAACAGAGTAAGTAGAAATGACTGATGCAATGATTACAGATCCTGAGCACCACTGACAAACATCTAATTTTGTAAAATGTGTGGTAAGTACTGCCACTCCATAGTATTCACAGAGTACGAGTGATCGCGAAATCTCAAAAGGGAAAGTAAAGAGCAAGTGAAGGCAAAAGCAATTTCAATGTCCCACGTATTAATAGCGGCTCCCTGATGCCCGCAGTTCATATACAGTATAATTACCCAACAATATGATTGCAAGAGAAAGAATTGAAATATACTTTTCCTCTCATCTCGTATTTATTTCCTTTAGGGGTTAAATTTTCTTAAATGGAAAAGTCCTAGCCTTATGAGCAGATGATTTATGCTAATCAACAGACTGTTATGTTAACAAGTGCTGTCATTTGGTTATGTTTATTATATTAACCCTCTAAGCGCCAAAGTCGCAGAATTGCGACAAGATGTCATACTTCATGAAACAGACTGTAGTTCCTTATATGGTGTAATATCTCATTTGTATTCCCTATCACTAGATGGGAGACATGTAGTACTTCGATTCTAGACCAAAATTACGTCATGTTCCTTTTCAAAGTGTTTAAGTGGAAATAGCAGAGCAAGTGAGCTATCGTGTCATTGATGCTTGCGTCCAGTGGATATTCTCCAAAATGGCGCTACACTTTTACGGGTTTGGAATAACATGGGGTTAAGTGATTAATGACAAAATTTTCATTTTGGGGTGGAGTAACCCTTTAACCCCTTAGGGTATCGAAGTTTGGTACCGAACAAGATGGTTTTTCGATACTCAATGGCATGGAGGCAATTCGGTACCGAATTCGATACCCAGCCCTAATGTGGACCAGCTACTGTTTGGTGACCCACAGTCTTCAAAATATCTTCTTTTGTGTTCAACACAAGCAAGAAAATAACACAGGTTTGGGACAACATGTCAGTGAGTAAATCACAGAAATTTAATTTTTGGGTGAACTATTCCTTTAATGACAATCGGCAGCATGCTCAGTATTCTCGCTTTAAGAGCTGCACTCACACATCTAGTATACAGGCACATAACCATTTTTGTCTCAACTGTTTACTTTCACTTTAGACATAACCAACTGAGACTATATGTAAACCTTGTGTGTTTTGACAGTATTAGCGCAAAAGATAACTTAGTCCAGTAATCTGTTTTTTATTGTGTGCGCCTCAGGTGTACGTGCTCAGAAAAAGCACACGTCAGAACAGCACGCGAATGAAGTGTTTACCCGGCAAGGCTTTAAAGAACATGCAAATAATACATTTCATGATCAAAAATTGTCATATCACACACCCCAAGCTAGAATGTTACAGCTAGTTTCCAGTTATGGAATAAACCAGGGGTTCTCAACTCTGGCTCTTGAGGTCCACTTTCCACTTTTTTTTAGCTCCAACCCTAATCAAACACACCTAAAAAAAAAGCTAATCTAGGTCTTCCAGATTACTAGAAAGCTATATGTAGTAGGGGTGTGCGATATGACCAAAATCTTATATCACAATATGAGTAACTTTATATATATTTTTTTATATAATGGACGTGCAATAGTATGTGATATATAATGATATCACAATATAGTTAGTTTTTATTTAAATAAGATAGTTATGATACCAAAACTTATGATACCAAAACTTTTGATACCATAGAAATTTCATAATTCTTTCAATATCACAAAAGAAAGAAAAAAATAACTCAAGTTCACTGATGACAAGTAAACAGTCAAAGATTACATAAGAAACTAATTACAAGCAATAGGACAAAAAAGTACAGTAGAACAAATAAATAAGAAATGCTACATACATTGTATAAAGCAATCAAATGTATAAAAACACTGCATATTCTTCACTGTGTAAACTAAATACACTACCAGTCAATAGTTTTTGAACAGTAAGATTTTTAGGTAACACTTTACAATAAGGTGTCATTTGTTAACATTAGTTAAAGGGGTGGTTTACTGTTTTTTTTTCTAGGCTTGATTGTGTTTATGGGGTGCAGTCTAACATGTGTTCATGCTTCATTTTTTTAAAAACACATTATTTTTCATATAATTTACCTTTATACCACACCGCTCTGTCACTTCTCTGACAAACACATCGATTATTTCCTGTTTTTATGAAGCCCCTCCCTCAGAAATATGTGATGGGCTCTGATTGGTTAGCTGGCTCAGTGTGTTGTGATTCACTAAACCGCCAAGCGTGCGTCTAAATATCCCACCCCTCAGCTCAGCGGCATGTGCACCGGCTGTATTGTAAACAAAGGCGTTGTCTATTATTGAGACGCAGAGGATATTAGTGAAGAGGATCGCGCAGAACCTGTGCAAGCACGGCTCTTAATGGTATGTTTGTTTGTTGTCTCATACATTTAGATACGCTGTTATTATGTTACTGCTTATGTTAGCTTTTAATATACGGTTTTATTCTGATTAAAGCTTTAATACAGTACTGCAACCGCACACGCGTCCATGTATAACGCTTCTCATTGCTATGTGAAAATGTATAATTGGAACAGTTTGTTGGAGCTGATCTGACGATCTGAATGAGAGAGAGAGAGAGAAAGAGAGATGCAGAGCAGGGAGATGCGAGGAACAGTATTAAGAACCGCTGTTTTAGAACATTGATTTTGAAACTTGTGAATCCATTAGAATCGTTAAACGACAGAATCGCGATTCATATATGAATTGATTTTTACGTGCACCCCTAGTTTTCTCTTCCTCTTCTTTAAAGCAGCACAACATGGCCTCGCCCACTTCCTTACATGTTCCCGAGGGCGGGGTTTATCTGGGTCAGTGACCTATCAGACCCGGAAAGTAGTTCGTTGTAGTCCCTTACCAGCCGTTTTTGTAGGCATTAAACTTCCAGAATTTTAAAAGACAATATCTCTGTTTGCATTGAACTTTCAGCGCTGCAACTTTGCAGATATTGTTTATGCTCAAACAGCAACATTACACACTAACTAACGTTAAAAAAGTGAAACTGCAATCAACCACCCCTTTAATGTATTAACTAACATGAACTAACAATGAACAATACATTTATTACATTATTTATTCATCTTTGATAATGTTAGTTAATAAAAATACAGTCGTTCATTGTTTGTTCAAGTTAATTCACAGTCCATTAACTTATGTTAACAAACACAACTTGTGATTTTAATAATGCATTAGTAAATGCTAAAATTAACATTAACTAAGATCAATAAATGCTGTAGAAGTACTGTTCATTCTTAGTTCATGTGAACTAATGTAGTTAAGTAATGTTAACTAATGAACCTTATTATAAAGTGTTACCGATTTTTAAAGTTTTCAAAGAAGTTTCTTCTGCTCACCCAGCCTGCATTTATTTGATCCAAAGTACAGCAAAAACAGTAAAATTTTGAAATATTTTACTATTTAAATTAACTGTTTTCTATTTGAATATATCTTAAAATGTAATTTATTTCTATGATTTCAAAGCTGAAATTTTAGCATCATTACTCCAGTCACATGATACTTCAGAAATCATTCTAATATTGAAAACAGCAGTAGAATTTTGTCAAGTTTCTTTGATTAAGAGAAAGTTCAGAAGAACAGCATTTATGTGAAATAGAAATATTTTTAACATTATAAATGTGTTCATCATCACTTTTGATCAATTTAAAGCATCCTTGCTAAACAAAAGTATTAATTTTTATAATTTATTTTCCAGGAAAAAAAACAAAAATAAAACAAAACAAAAAACATTATACTGACTCCAAGCTTTAAAATGGAATAGTGTATAATGTTACAAAAGCTTTTTATTTCAGATGCTGGTCTCTGGATCTTTCTATTCATCAAAGTATCCTGAAAAAAGTAACTGTTTTAAATATTGATATAATAATAATAATAAATGTTTCTTAAACAGCAAATCAGCATATTAGAATGATTTCTGAAGGATCATGTGACATTTAAGACTGTAGTAATGTTGCTGAAAATTTAGCTTTGATCTCATTAATAAATTACATTTTAAAATATATTCAAATAGAAAGCAGTTCTTTTAAATAGTAAAAATATATTTCACAATATTACTGCTTTTGCTGTATTTTGGATCAAATAAATGCAGGCTTGGTGAGCAGAAGATAATTCTTTAAAAAACATTAAAAATTTTACTGTTCAAAAACTTTTGTCAGGTTGTGTATATATTCTTCTTATGAAAGTTACAAAAGTGATTTAGTAAGGAGCAGTGAGAGATTTTCTCTCTTTTTTTGTGTTCATGTGTTTTGGAGGAGGTGTGGCTTTGCAGAGTGATTATTATGGCTGGGAAAATAAATCGATGCATCGCGAATCGAGAAATGATTCAGCATCGATTCTGAGATTTTCCGAATGCATCGCGATTCCTCTGGAATCAATTCTGAGCTTAATTTTGAACAGCAGATGGCACTACAAGCTTTAGAAACAGCCGTACTCTGCTTGTTTCCAAATCCTTACACACACTTGAACCTAAAATATTCATTAATAAAATTCGAAAAAGTTGAAGCGAATTACAAAGGTGTTCACAGGGATGTGTTTACATTAATCTCGCGTCATAAAAGCATTCTGAGCCGAGGTGAAATTACAGACTCAGCTGAATGCACAAGCACTCTTCAGCGCTCTTCTTCATGAGCATTTGAGTGTGCGGATAAAAACTAGATTAGAGCGCCATCTGCTGTTAAAATCTAACCTCAGAATCGATTCCAGAGGAATCGCGATGCATTCAGAAAATCTCAGAATCGATCCACGAATCGATTCTGCATCGATTTATCGTCCCAGCCCTAGTGATTATGCTGGGAGGGTGGGGATCTTGCTTTCAAAGCTAGCTTGCTATTGCTAGCCTATCCGAAATCGCCTACCCTACCTTTAACATGATTGACAGTGGATCCAATACACTGTTACAGATGCGTTTTCTTTCTCAGCTGTTTGCTTTAACTTAAGACCTACTGTGTTTACAAAGATACACTTGCAAAGATACATACTTGCAAAGTCAATTTTGAGATTTATACATCATCTGAAAGCTGAATAAATAATCTTTCCATTGATGTATGGTTTGTTAGGATAGGACAATATTTGACCGAGAACTATTTGAAAATCTGGAATCTGAGGGTGCAAAAAATCCAAATGTTGAGAAAATCGCCTTTAAAGTTGTCAAAATTAAGTTCATAGCAAAGCATATTACTAAACAAAAATAGAGATCGACTGATATATCAATTTACTGATATTTTCCCGATATTTAAGCATTTTACCATAATCGGATATCGGTTTTGTAATATCGGATTCACAGATAAACGCTGCCATTTTGTGGGTGTTTTGAGAATTGTGCGCAGGATCGTCACTGCAGTGCGTCTCAGGGGAGACGAGACAACAACAACAACGGTGTGCACAGGTAGCCTACTTGATTTGCTGTAGTTAGTAAACTTTATTTAACATAACAGCCAACAAAATAGATGTATTACATAAATGCCTGATATGCAGCTAAGAAATAGAGACAAACTCACGGAGTCACGTAAAATAATCCGTCAGTCTGTCCCAATAAAGACTTTTGCCTGAATTAAATATGTAGCCATAAATGAGTGGATGTTGGAAATAAAAGTCCTGAATTTAATTCGCTGTCTGTTGTCTATGCTCATCATTAGTCTCGTGAAGTCGGAGTCACGTGGGCTAATCCGTCAAGTCCTCTCCAAATAAAGATGTAACTTGGCATGAATTAAATAATACAGCCATGAATGAGCGCATGTTGGAAATAAAAGCGCTGAATGTAATTCTCTCTCTGTTGTATATGCTCATCATTAGTCTCGTGAAGCCGCTTTCATATCGCTGTTCACTCAGCGGTTGATGCTCAGGAAATGCTCCAGCACGGCCACCGCATGTAACTTTTAACAAGATTCACTTGTTTAAAACACGCTAAATTACATTAACATTTACTATATAACCATTATTTTGTTAATAAACATCTAAATAAATACATCGCTATAGAAATTAATAATTTATAATTCTGTGTAAATGCATAGATAAACCACTGTCAGCAGGCATGAGAAGGGTCCGCTGACATTACACAGTACGAGAGTGGCCTCTAGAGGCGGAAATCACTGACAGCACGTGTTGTTTATTTTGACACGTGACACTACGCTCTGCACAGAGCGGGAAACTCCAGACATGCATTTAAATACAGCCGACAGAAAACCTGCCGTGGAACAGAGCGCCATTCACATAGTTTTCTATTAAATTACATTATATTTGTCCCAACTCGTTGTGAATGTACAAAATGACTTCATCCTAGGCTATAAATTATGCATTGTGCATTTATCAGCAAAACGTTTGTCTTTCTGTGGCTCTAATAAAGCCTGTATGCTTCATATAGAGGGCTGTAATAGATTGCGCTATGAATTCTCTTTCCGCTTGCTCTGTCTTTTTAAACATCGAACTTCAAACTCATTTATGCCACATTGTTCATTCTTGGAGCAATCTTATGTCTGATGGTGATTAAATAAATTGTTTTAGACCACTTTGTTTTGAACACAAAGCGTCTGGTGTGTGTGTGTGTGTGTGTGTGATACATCTGAGTTCTCCTAGACGCAGCGCTGCGCTTTTGCCCGGTGTGTGACTAACGTTTTTTTTTTGATTAGACAAAAGTGTTGAAATTAAATAGTAACACTTAACAATAAGAGTCCATTCGTAGCATTAATGAAAACTGTAGAAGTATTGTTCCTTGTTACAGTGTTCATTTCAACATTCACTATTAACTACTAATAGGCTACATTTTTAAATTTTAAAGTTTCTTCTTTTAACATTAGCAAACTATGAAATAACTTTAATGATCAATATAGTAAATATTATTAATATTTTTATTCATTTACGACGTATGGTTCAGTACTGTTACTCCTTTTTTTTTTTAAATAGTAAAGCACTAGCTTTCTTTCAGTATCCATTTTGAAAACTATCGGTCGATTAATCAGTATCGGCCAGTATGGTCCAACCTAGCTCTCGGTATCGGTAAAATCCACTATCGGTCGACCTCTATTAAAATCAGTGTTGCCGCTGATGCTTTTTATAAATAAAATGTTGGTAACACTTTATTTTGATGGTCCCTTTTGAACATTCTGTTGACACTAAGTAATGTTGCAACTACATGTCAACAAACTCTCATAAGAGTATTAGTAGACTGTCTGCTTCATATCTACTAACTCCTTATTGTGTTGGTCTCCCAACAGATATTCTACTGACTATAAGTAACTTTGCAAGAACGTGTCAACTTAATCAAACCCTAACCCTACCAGTCAACTAATACACTACTAACACTCTAATGAGAGTCAGTCGAAATTTATGACTTTATTTTTTATGAATTTATTGACTTATAGTCAATAGAATGTGTTAAAGGGACCATCAAAATAAAGTGAAACCAAAATGTTTTTATTGTTGTAATATGAATAAATTTACAACAAATATTAAGATTAAATTGAACATAAAAGACTGTTAATTTTCAACCTTTTTTTTTTTTAAGGTAACTGAGTGAAGTAAGTCCATACTTCACTTAGTTTTTTCCTCCTTTCAGTCATTTATTTATTTTATAACAGTAAATAAATATTGGTTCTGCATATCGGTTATCGGGCATGTAAACATGCAAATAATTGGCATCGGTATCGGTTATAAAAAAAAAAACAATATCGGTCGATCACTAATCAAAAATAGAGTTTTGATATATTTATGGTAGAAAATTTACAAAATAACTTTACTTAATATCCTAATGATTTTTGTCATAAAAGAAAAATCCATAATATTGACTCAATGCAATGTATTGTTGGCTATTGCTACAAATATACCCGTTCTACTTATGACTGGTTTTGTGGTCCAGGGTCACAATTCTTACTTTTATAATAAATCAATTCACTAAAAACTTGATAATACAGTTGATAATATAAATGGATAAGCAATGCTAGAACCTTTATGGTGCGTGTTGCTTTCGCCCAATCAATGACATTGACACAGCAAATACACAAATAAAAATGTTAACCCAGAGTTTAGGAATGTACAATATGAAACTGTACTTTAATTTGTCATTTGTGTGCATTGTACCTGTGGGTGAAGGTAGGAGAGTGCTCAGGACCGTCTGGAGGGAACACATAGTCAGGAAAGGGGCTTTCTGAGTCCGAGTAAATGTTGCTTATGACTGTATCTCTCTCCCATCTCTCTTTTGGGGGAGTACAGGTTGATGAGGACTCATAAACAGAGGTAAACAGCAAATTGAGAGAAGATATGAAATTCCAACCGGCTGTAAGAAGGGACTGTTGGGGAAAAAAACAAACAAACAAACAAAAAAACAGAAAACAAAAACATACTTGAATGTCTGTTCACACCAAGTACAAATAATCTCTGCAAACAATTTCCACAAAATTCATCCAATGACAAAGCATTGACATTTTCTAATAAGAAAATAATTTTCTATGAATAATAATAATTAAAACAGGGTGTCTACAGATATGAACAAATTAAATTTAAGACCTTTTTAATACCACCTTATGTAAAATTTAAGACCAAACCTGTGAAGGAAATACACCTTATATTTGTCAGTCCTCTGTCGTGTGTGTCATGTGTTCCCGCCTCTTGTTTCCTTATTTGGTCTTGTTCCTGTCCTTGTTAAGTGTGATTATTAGTTAAGTCTTGTCCAGCTGTGTTTTAGTAATTATGTGTAATTGTCATGTGTATTTAGTTCCTGCCTGTTTAGTTAGATTTCGTCTGGTCTACTCGTTATTCCCCGGTGTTCCTGTCTGTGTCAACCTTGCCTTGTCTTGCCCTGCCTTGATGTCATTATTAAAGACTATTATTTTGAAGTTTATCCTCGTCTCCGTGTTCCTCGTTCCTCCCTGCTGTGTGCACCGTGACAATATTACATATGTAAATGTAATATTTCACGTGTTTTTAAATTTAAAAAGAAAACAAAATATCATCGCTGTCAAAAAATTTATTATTACGATATACAGAGAAATTTTCTGCAGACAATATCCCATACAAAATATCCCCCCAAAAGCTCCGCATCAGCAATATTTTTGGTGGTGTAAATGAAGAAATATTTTCAACAGTTTTCTATTCAGCATTTAGATATTTAAATCTGCATGTTTTAAATATTTACCCCAGGTTGTTATTTACCTCCATAAAGTCCAATATTTTTTAACCTTATTAAATGTATGCGTCATCTTTCATGTCAAATTCTTACAACTGATGAAGAAATTTAATATACACAACAGCTGTTAGCAATCAAATTAAATAATTTGCACTACAAATTTACAACCACAATAAATAAATAATGTTATGAAATTAATGTTTTAAATACATTTTTTTGAATATACAAATAAGAAATTTTGGTGGAAAAATGCATACTTTTAAACTAACTAATCCACCAGTAGGTGGCGGTAAGTCACTTATTCATTCAAACGATTCATTCAAAACTCTGAATCATTCAGTAACAAAAATGTGAGTGCTGCTTGGAGAATGTGCAATACTTCTGATCTTTGTTTGGAACTATTTTCATTCTGTGAGTTTCTTTATGTTTGCCGTTATGCTCATTTTATGTGATTTCTCCATATAAGTCTCTCACAGAGAATGCAATACAATGTCACTTAAGTTTTAATCAGGCTATTTATAAGTAAAAGTAAAATCCTCAAGCAATTTTTCAGTAAACTTGCATTAACCCATTTAAAGCAGCTAGGAGGCTTGTCAGCAAGCTGGTGGTGTTCGACCTGCATTCTGCTACTGCAATTCTCTCTGATGATGCAGTAACTACAGCAGGGGAAAAAAAAAAAAATCTTCCGTCTGTCCAATGATTTTAAACAGTCACTGGGTCCGTTAGACTGGTGAAACTTTTGCGGTAATGAGACCGAAGATATTTAAGACCCACTGAATCTGAATTTAAGACATTTGAAGACTTTTTAAGGACCCGCAGCCACCCTGTTAAAAACCTAACTGACTCACTTTAGACTTTGAAGTGTATAGAGGAAGGACTACAGCACCAAATAATTAGTTAAATTTGAAATAACAAAATTATCATATATTACAAGTGTATGTATATATATATATATATATATATATATAAGTATAGTCATAAGGGTAACACTTTATAATAATTTTCATACTTTATTAATGATCAATTTATCATTTCTAAATTATTACATTGTTTACGAACCAGTTATTTAGGAGTTGTCAGTGGTTCATAAGATCATTTAGAAAGTGTACGTAAATGATTAATAAACTATTTAAATGTACATCTATAAATCTTATTATTTAGACACATGATAATAGTTGCTCAGTGTGTTAATAAATGCTTTATTAACACATATTCCTGCTGTAATTCATGATTAAGTCAGGTAGTTATAAAACATTTAGTAGTTGCCAGCCATCTATTTTTGTGAGCTCATCTGAAGTGAGGACTATTCATACCTTGTAAAGCATTTACAAAGCAGATTTAAAGGCTCATTTATCTTCCAAACAGACAAGTTAAACAAACACAACACCGAGGGATAAAGAACACAGAAATATTTTTTTCAAGATGCAAAAATGAAACTGTACAACTAAAAAGAAAAAATTAAACTGTACAGTTGGACAGTTTCATTTTTTTTTTCATCTTGAAATAAATATTTCTGAGTTCTGTATCCCTCTGTGTTGTGTTTGTTTATTTTTTTCTGTTTGGAAGATAACTGAGCCTTTAAATCTCCTTTGTAATAGATATGCTTATAAATCAAGAACAAGGCATTTATAGCTGTATTTACGAACTGCTTACTAATGACTATTAATGTTGGGACAATGCTTTATAAAGGATGAACTGACTATTTACTAATGTTTACCTAATGATTCATAGCGTGCAGTTATTATAAAGTGTTACCCAATTATTAAACATTACAGATATGCTCAAGATCAAAACATTTATAGCTGTATTTATAAACTGCTTACTAATGCCTATTAATGTTGGAACAATGCTTTATAAATGATGAATTGACTATTTACTAATGCTTACCTAATGATTCATAGTGTGCAATTATTATAAAGTGTTACCAAACATTTAGTAGTTGCCGGCCATCTATTTTTGAGAGCTCATCTAAAGTGAGGACTATTTGTACCTTGAAAAGCATTTACAAAGGAAATTTAAAGGCTCAATTATCTTCCAAACAGAAACGTTAAACAAATACAACACAGAGGCATACAGAACACAGACATATTTTTTTTCAAGATACAAAAAAAGAAACTACAACTGTACACTTGATAAAAAATGAAAAATAAACCTCTGCAATTTCATAGAAAAAATAAATAAAAATCAAGTGTACAGTTTATTTAGTTTTTGCATCTTGAAATAAATATTTCTGACTTCTATATCCCTCTGTGTTGTGTTTGTTTATTTTGTTTTATTTTTTTCTGTTAGGAGGATAACTGAGCCTTTAAATCTCCTTTGTAATAGATATGCTTATAAATCAAAAACAAGGCATTTATAGCTGTATTTATAAACTGCTTACTAATGCCTATTAATGTTGGGACAATGCTTTATAAAGGATTAATCGACTATTTAATAATGCTTTACTAATGATTCATAGTGTGCAGTTATTATAAAGTGTTACCAAAATGATATCTATTTTCTGTAATTTTATCGATAACGATAATTAGATGATATTTTGCTGAGTGTGTTATTGTGCTGGTACCTTAAGGACTGCCGTGGACAGCTGACTCCTAAAGTTTGTGATATTCTATGTGGTGGTCAGTTCACACTGATAGAAAATAATCTTTTCCTATAAGTTTAAAATGATTTTTACATTTTTATGGCCATTTTTACCTTTTATAAAGCCATGATCAGCAAAACAGATCATCCATATACAGGTGCATCTCAATAAATTAGAGTGCCGTGGAAAAGTTCATTTATTTCAGTAATTCGACTCAAATTGTGAAACTCGTGTATTAAATAAATTCAATGTACACAGACTGAAGTAGTTTAAGTCTTTGGTTCTTTTAATTGTGATGATTTTGGCTCACATTTAACAAAAAACCCACCAATTCACTCAACAATTCATCTCAACAAATTAGAATACTTCATAAGTATACACCAATAAAAAAAAAAAAAAAAACATTATTAGTGAATTGTTGGCCTTCTGGAAAGCATGTTCATTTACTGTATATGTACTCAATACTTGGTAGGGGGCTCCTTTTGCTTTAATTACTGCCTCAATTCGGCATGGCATGGAGGTGATCGGTTTGTGGAACTGCTGAGGTGGTATGGAAGCCCAGGTTTCTTTGACCGTGGTCTTCAGCTCATCTGCATTTTTTGGTCTCCTGTTTCTCATTTTCCTCTTGACAATACCCCATAGATTCTCTATGGGGTTCAGGTCTGGTGAGTTTGCTGGCCAGTCAAGCATACCAACACCATGGTCATTTAACCAACTTTTGGTGCTTTTGGCAGTGTAGGCAGGTGCCAAATCCTGCTGGAAAATGAAATCAGCATCTTTAAAAAGCTGGTCAGCAGAAGCAAGCATGAAGTGCTCCAAACTTTCTTGGTAAATGGGTGCAGCGACTTTGGTTTTCAAAAAACACAATGGACCAACACCAGCAGATGACATTGCACCCCAAATCATCACAAACTGTGGAAACTTAAAACTGGACTTCAAGCAACTTGGGCTATAAGCTTCTCCACCCTTTCTCCCGACTCTAGGACCTTGGTTTCCAAATTAAATACAAAACTTGCTCTCATCTGAAAAGAGGACTTTGGACCACTGGGCAACATTCCAGTTCTTCTTTTTCTTAGCCCAGGTAAGACACCTCTGACGTTGTCTGTGGTTCAGGAGTGGCTTAACAAGAGGAATACGACAACTGTAGCCAAATTCCTTGACACGTCTGTGTGTTGATGCCTTGACCCCAGCCTCAGTCCATTCCTTGTGAAGTTCACCCAAATACTTGAATCAATTCTGCTTGACAATCCTCATAAGTCTGCAGGTCTCTCGGTTGGTGATCTTTTTCTTTCACACTTTTTCCTTCTGTTAACATGCTTGGATACAGCACTCTGTGAACAGCCAGCTTCTTTGGCAATGAATGTTTGTGGCTTACCCTCCTTGTGAAGGGTGTCAATGATTGTCTTCTGGACAACTGTCAGATCTGCGGTCTTCCCCATGATTGTGTAGCCTAGTGAACCAAACTGAGAGACCACTTTGAAGGCTCAGGAAACCTTTGTAGGTGTTTTGAGATGATTAGCTGAATGGCATGTCACCATACTCTTAGGGCTGTCGCGGTTAAGGAATTTCCTTTGCGGTAATGTTGAGTGGCTCAATAGCGCGGTATGTGGTATTACCTATAACGGTCCACATAACAAAACTTAAACCTGACAATAAGATCTTTAGTATATTGTTAGCCTATATATATATATATATATATATATATATATATATATATAAATAACAGTTAGTTCTGATCCTCGAATCTGACTGACAAGAGACTTTTTCTGTTGATATTTCACATGTGTGTTCTAGACGGGCTGTCAGTCAGTGCAGTTTAATTGTTTCGTCTCAAGGTGGCGGCAAGAGACTGTCTTTGAGTGAATCTTCATTCAACTACATGTTCAAAAGCGCTGATTCATTCAGAGATTTGTAATGAAACACGCTGTTTAAAATCATTTTAACTTTGAGCGCCACTTTTAAAGTCTCAGCTGACCAGCAGAGCGTCGATGCTAAGACAGATTTCACTTTCCTTGTACATGACGACCTGTTTTCACATATGACTCGGCCTGAAGGACAGACGCAGATAATCGCACGCGATCAGTCTCTCTCTCTCATTCGCTGCCTGTTTAGGCTTGTTAAATGCAAATTTACTGAGCCTCTGTGCAAATCAGCATGGTACACATTATCATTACTAATATTCAGTACACATGCACAAAGTGTAAAACAAGAAGGGCGTAACCTTACGAAAAAGAAAACACTGAAATATCGCAGTTGCTGCGGCTGTTGCATTCCTCTGCGGTTATGCTCGTCAATAGTGCAGTATTGCGATATTGCAGTTATCGCGACAGCCCTACATATTCTAATTTGTTGAGATAGTGAATTGGTGGGTTTTTGTTAAATGTCAGCCAATCATCACAATTAAAAGAACCAAAGACTTAAACTACTTAAGTCTGTGTGCACTGAATTTATTTAATACACGAGTTTCACAATTTGAGTTGAATTACTGAAATAAATGAACTTTTCCACGACATTCTAATATACTGAGATGCACCTGTATGTATTGCTAAAACTATGATTAATCATTGTACAAATGCGTATAGCACAGAGAAATGTATAATGTTTTTTTTTTAATTATTTTTCTTCTATTATATATCTGTCCCCAGATTTTTCAGTGGTGGTCAAAATGATTAGAACACTAGTATTTTCACCAGCTAAAAAAATGATTAGAACACTAGTATTTTCACCAGCTAAAAAAATTGTTTTATGTCAGTAATATGCTCAAGTGCACCTAGGCAAAGGCTGCTTTAACTCTCTGGGGGCGACGGTCTTGCTGGCGAGACAAGCTCTTTTTTTTTTCTTATCAGTGCAAAAGACACTAAAAATACTCTGTTAATATTTGTAGGATCAGAATGAGTCATACAAATTTAAGATTCGATCAGTACATCGAAACATGAGGAGCCGAAATTCCAGAGAGGGCCCAAGAAAACAGGACAACGTCATAAATCAGATTCCTAGCTCCGACCTCTGAAGGAAGCCTAACCAACAAGCCTCTTCCAGAACAGCTTGCAACATAAGAACACTTATTGAGTCCAACGCAGGAAGGAGATCGTCAAATTTGGGGCAAATAATCAAGATTAATGGTCAAAGAGATGGCCATCACATGTGTTCCACAAGAGAAATCACAAGCTTCTTTAGACTGACTTTTCCCCCAGACATAGAAGACAAAGAACCAGACTGAAATTCATCTGTCCAAAGAACATGTCTTTTGGTCTCCACAGAACTACACAGAGACTTTCTTTTGCACTTTCATATGCACATAAAACCGTCCTAAAATGACATTGCTGGGCATAACATTATATTATGTATGTAACCCACACATTAGACTATCATGTTTTAAGCACATTATGTATGTATTTTTAATAACTATTGAATGATTTTAAGGGTTATTTGTGTTTGGTATGTATGAGTTTGACAATTCTAGCTTGAAACGTTTCTTCCAACTGATTCTTTGTCAAATGTATCATATTCTGGTTATAGAAATCACATCCAACAGAATACTTTGCAAGAGTGTGTCAAATTCGGACCATGTGACTGATAACATGCTGATTTATGATGGAAGGAACAACCCTAGCTAAGATAATAGCCTATCTAATTGGTCAAGACACCAGATGGGATATGTCCAGAAGTCAAGTTTAAAAACTCAGGACACCATCAAACCTTCCCTTCTCGCCACGGCGTTTTGACGCTGCTTTTTAGCTCTCTGACCGCGATCTGGCCTACAGGCCAGTTGCTACTTAACACCACACAGTCTTAAAACCACCTAGTCTCCTTACACCCTTTCTTTCTTTCTTTTATTTTAGTTTCTTTTCCGTTGCGAGTTTCGTGTTCTCGGTTTAAGTTTTGCCGCCATGCCTTGTATCCGAGTTCAACTCGAGCCTGTGACTGCCTCAAAACTTCAACCAGACCAACTCCGCATCCTCAACCAATGCCCAAGACATCACTTCAACGACTACTGAACTTCCAGCCAATCAGCACTTGGGAAACCCCTTTTCCTGCAACGACGATGACAAAAGGGAATCCCCGTAACACAAAGGCAAAGCAAGCAAGTAACCTCCAGGTCTAACTGAGCTGGTGCATTTAATATAAATTTTAGCCTCATTGAGAAACTCAATGCGAGGGTTAATTAAGTGATTGATGGTTGTTCAGGTCTATGCAATAGCACATATTACTATCAACTTGGGATTTCACATTCTCATTCTCTAAACTCATCCTTTCTCTCTTTCTGCAACGTGTGAATGCGTGTGTTCATGTGTTAGATTCGTTTATGTCTTAGGTTTATATAAATAAAGTCTTATTTATATTGAAAAGAGAAGTATCTTGTGTTTTGTGCTTACAAGTTAATGTCTTAATCTGCCGATCTTGTTACTGTGCTTATTAATAGTTTTTTCACTATATTTTGGATTTGAATATCCAGTGCAGAATTAATGTTATACGGCTCGTTCAGTGAATCACCGGCCGACTCAGTGATCAGCTGAAAAACAGTGATTCTGTTTAAATTCCCTATAAAATCATAAATGATTCCCTTTGAGCTAAATTAAATTATTTACATATTAAACCCTACATTTTGGTCACACAAATAAGTGTTATACATCAGTCGAAACTATTAAGTGTCTACTTTTATTTGTGTACACTCACAATAACAACACAACTTTGTGCTTTTGGAAAAATAAGAAAACAAACAGGGTGCGCTCTCTGTCTTCTTTGTCTCTGCGAACTGTTTTTAGAAATGCGTCACTAAAATGAACTGTAACTCAGCAAATACTCAACACAGAGACATGGGAGATATATCGAAAACAAACATTCTGTGATGAAGTAATATGTATGAAACCAACACGATGTTCAGTCTTTCCCGTGTAACTCATTATCTCTAATGAAATCCCACCCCGGCTCGACACACGCCATTCATATGTAAATAGCCATGTGGGACGTGCGCACATGCAAACGGCCAACACAAACAAAGAGTGGAGGTCCTTGTCGTGGCTACTGTTACTGATCGTGCTGAGTAAAGGCAGGATTTCCCTCGAAAGAAGAACACGATTTCATCCAGTAGAGGAGATCAATCTGATGAGTAAGTAATGTTTCTTTTTTGCATTAGTTAATGTTTTATTGTGACATAAACTTGAACAGATTTACTAACAGTTAGTTGGGTTTTTCCCAAACGACAACATGATGAATGCTACGCATCTAAGAATGTTTAGACCATGTTTATTATTAATACTCTGTTCACAAATAGATTTTAATAGCGTGCTAAACAATAATAATTAGTTTCTCAGATATAAAATATCATTTTTTATAGTACAAAGTACATCCTTTTATTGTACAAAGCATGCTTGAGTCTGTGGCTACAGAATCATAACATAGGCTACAATAAAATCATACATACTAGACTATATGACTACAAAATCATAGTTGGGTTTTTCCCAAACTATAATTCCTGACTACAGTGTTTGAAATCGTGTAAAACATTTTGAATATGATAGGCAATTCATTGTATTTAAATTTCATACAGCACGATAATGTTTTCATGCTCTATATGAATCAATAAAAGTAATAAGAGTGAACACTGTAACATGATGAATGCTACGAGTCTAAGTATGTTTAGTACATGTTTATTATTAATAGCCTACTCTGTTCAGAAATAGATTTTAATAACGTGCTAAACGATAATAATTAGTTACTCAGATATAAGATTTCTTTCTCTTTTTTTATGATAGTACAAAGCATGTGTAAGTCTATGACTACAAAACCTATATATATATATATATATATATATATATATATATATATATATATATATATATATATATATACACAGTGGGGCAAAAAAGTATTTAGTCAGCCACCAATTGTGCAAGTTCTCCCACTTAAAAAGATGAGAGAGGCCTGTAATTTTCATCATAGGTATACCTCAACTACAGGAGACAAAATGAGAAAAAAAAATCCAGAAAATCACATTGTAGGATTTTAAAAGAATTAATTGGTAAATTCCTCGGTAAAATAAATATTTGGTCACCTACAAACAAGCAAGATTTCTGGCTCTCACAGACCTGTAACTTCTTCTTTAAGAGGCTCCTCTGTCCTCCACTCGTTACCTGTATTAATAGCATCTGTTTGAACTCGTTATCAGTATAAAAGACATCTGTCCACAACCTCAAACAGTCCAACTCCGAACTCCACCATGGCCAAGACCAAAGAGCTGTCAAAGGACACCAGAAACAAAATTGTAGACCTGCAGCAGGCTGGGAAGACTGAATCTGCAATAGGTAAGCAGCTTGGTGTGAAGAAATCAACTGTGGGAGCAATTATTAGAAAATGGAAGACGTACAAGACCACTGATAATCTCCCTCGATCTGGGGCTCCACGCAAGATGTCACCCCGTGGGGTCAAAATGATCACAAGAACTGTGAGCAAAAATCCCAGAACCACACGGGGGGACCTAGTGAATGACCTGCAGAGAGCTGGGACCAAAGTAACAAAGGCTACCATCAGTAACACACTGCGCCGCCAGGGACTCAAATCCTGCAGTGCCAGACGTGTCCCCCTGCTTAAGCCAGTACATGTCCGGGCCTGTCTAAAGTTTGCTAGAGAGCATTTGGATGATCTAGAAGAGGACTGGGAGAATGTCATATGGTCAGATGAAACCAAAATAGAACTTTTTGGTAAAAACTCAACTCGACGTGTTTGGAGGAGAAAGAATGCTGAGTTACATCCAAAGAACACCATACCTACTGTGAAGCATGGGGGTGGAAACATCATGCTTTGGGGCTGTTTTTCTGCAAAGGGACCAGGATGACTGATCTGTGTAAATAGCCGCTTTTCCACTATCGGGCCGAATGGTTCTCTTTGCTTAACCATTCCGTTCCGTGCCGATCCGGGCCAGTCAGCATGGATACGGTTTCATTTTCCACTGTGGTGCTGATAACGGATCTCTTTGGAATGGAATACAAATGCGTCAGTCGTTGCCTTGGTAACGCAAGTTTAATGTAAACAGAGATATGAACGATGATCAGATATTTCTGTTTTTGGGACTCCTTTTTTATCTGTTATTTACTTTGTTAAATAACAGAAAAAAGGACACAACTCTTAACACGAAAAATAAAATATGCAGAAGGCGACGACGACGGATATACCAACAAATGCTGAGAGAATATGCATACCACCGGAGACGGACACAGAAGGTAAAATTTATTTCTAAATATACCACATCTATTTGACAGTATTAATGCATGAGCTGTTATAATTGAATTATATTAAATTAGGCTAAGTAGCCATAATATTATAATATTGTTGTACTATAATGTGAGTTTCAATTAGTTTAACCTATATAATGCACGTTGTTGATTTTATATGATATGTACATGATTAAAAATGTATTATGTAAAATTCTGTAAAATTTTGCACTAACAACCCAAAATACTAATTTGTATTCATTCATACTTAAGCGCTGTTACTTATGCTTAATGTTTGTGAAAGTAAAAACCAACGCCTGTAGATGGCAGCAAAAGATTAGGCCTACAATAAGGCTTTGTTTGTTACGAGGATTAACCGTGGTTTTATTATAGTAAAACCATGGTTTATTTTTGTAAAGAATAAGCTGCTCTAGTCAACATGACCAAACAATGAGCTGTTACTAAGCTTGGTTACTGTTAACTTCAACAAGTAACTAATATATTTAATAAAATTCATTAAGTAACAAAATTCTAGCCTAAAAAAGAAACACCACATATTGTTACTAAATTCCATTAATTAAATTGCAGATTCTTAGTGCAATTATTATTTTGAACAAAATAAACCTTATTGTAAAATTTTACTAAAATCAGGTACTACACCTCCAATGGAATACATTGCTAATGACAATTTAAGTTAGATTTGAGTACAAGATTACTAAAAAACAATGTACTGCATAATGCTGACTGCATAATACTGATTTAAATATCATTAGCAGTGTTTAATGTATGCACTTTGATGTTTTTCCCCAGGTGTTTCGCATGTTGCAAAACACAAGATGCCCACCCACTGTATGGACCCACTGCTGGGGAAATGACTGGTGGGAAAAATGTGTTCCACAGTTTTCAGATCGGCAATGGATTGACAACTTTCGCATGTCTAAGAACACATTTGAATACCTTTGCGAAAGATTAAGCCCTGCTATGGAAAAAGAAGACACTGCATTCCATTTTTCTGTCCCTCACCATAAAAGAGTAGCCATCGCTCTCTGGAAATTGGCAACAAATTCAGAATACAGGACAATTTCACATCTTTTTGGAGTTGGTATAACAACTGTATGGCGTTG
Source organism: Acrossocheilus fasciatus (assembly GCA_036784905.1). Classification (NCBI taxonomy): domain Eukaryota; kingdom Metazoa; phylum Chordata; class Actinopteri; order Cypriniformes; family Cyprinidae; genus Acrossocheilus; species Acrossocheilus fasciatus. Next base: position 10,663,665 of record CM071949.1, read on the forward strand.
CACAAAGGAGTTCTGCGTAGCAGCTGCAGACATCTTGCTGGCTGAACTCATCCCTCTCCCATCTGCAGAGATGGCAGCATATTTTGAAAGACGATGGGGGGTGCCACAGTGTGTGGGTGCGATTGATGGTTCACATATACCAATAATCGCACCAAGGGAACACTATAATGATTATGTGAATCGCAAGGATTGGCACTCTATTATCCTACAGGCTATTGTGGATGGAAAGGGGCAGTTTTGGAATATTTGTGTTGGCCGACCAGGAAGCCTACATGATGCCCGTGTACTTCGACTGTCCAAACTGTGGGACCACTTGAACACACAGACATTTTTTCCTGCACACACAAAACGTATTTGGAGGGGAGTATCTAGGCTATTACATTATTGGTGATGCTGCTTATCCTGCTCAGCCATGGCTAGTGAAACCTTTTACAGACACAGGAAGACTGACAGAACAACAAGAGAGGTTCAATGCTAGGATCAGTCGAGCCAGAGTGATGGTTGAAACTGCATTTGGCAGACTCAAAGGAAGGTGGCATTGCCTTTTGAAACGTAATGACTGTGATTTGGATTTGGCCAGAGACATGGCTGTAGCATGTTGTATTCTGCATAATCTGTGCGAGCAACACAATGAAGTGTGCAGACAAGATTGGATGAATGCCTCTGATGTGCCCCAATATCAACAGCCTTCCACACCTCTTCCAGAGCGGGAGAGATTCATCCCCGAAGCAGATGTTGTGCGTGCTGGTCTGTTGAGACACTGAAACAATATGAAAGATATGAAAGTACAAAACATCACACTATTGAAGAAATTTATTTATTGATTTATTTATTGAAGAAATAAAAAACATGTATTGTTCTTCACCACGTTGTACACTTCCCATTAAAGTAATAAATAAGAGCAATAAACAAATTGTCTTCTTGTATGTAATCTCTTTACATTGTATATTTTCCATAAAAAGAATAAATAAAGGCAATAAGAAAATTGTCTTCCTGTATGTAGTCTCTTTACATTTGCGAACATCACTGTTAAGTAGGAACAATTGTACATTTAGTCTACATCTAGTGGGTCAGCAGGGGTTACAGAATGATTCTGCCCCAGAATCTGAACGAATTGTCCAAACAACTTTAAAAACTGATTATTAAAATTTTCTTCCACCCTTAACTTTGCTGCTTCAGCTTCTGCCTCTGCCTGACGGCACTCAATCATTTGCTGATGATGGTTGTTGAGAAGGGAATTATGCCTCCTTTTCACTTTAAAATAAACAACACCTTTTCAGCCTGTTTCCAAAGAAACTGAGGTAACTGAATTAGATAAACTGTGTAATTGTAATTTAGGCACAGCATGGTATGTGTATAAAATCCAGCAACCACATTTGTAAACTATTACTAATATTTCATTTCTGTTAACCTTAACTTTAAAATTACTGTAAGTTTTTCTTTCTTTTTTTTTAGGTTGTCTCTCATAATATGTCTGAACATTAAAACAAAATAAATAATAATGATAACAGTTACAATAATGGTAATAATAATAGTGGTAGTATCTGTATTAAAATATATTTCTTAAAAATAGACACTGAATTCTTTGTTACAATTTTTTCCACATATGTTTCATGCACCTTTGAGAACATTTGAATTCATTTTGAAGTGCTGGAATGTTATCACAGTCTGTGCCAAAAAAAGGGGGTAAAAAAAAAAAGTTTCTCACAAAGAATGCTGTGTGCAGGATTGTTGACTGAAGTCTGAGGATCAGAGGATGAGGTGAGGGGGGGACCTCATATGCAGTTGGTTCTTGTGGTGTAACAACATTATGCACAGACGGAGGTGGTGTTGAGGCATGCAGTGGTGACTGAGAATTAAACTCTTTTGAAGAGGATGGACTTTCCTGATCAAAAGTGTCTGTGAATGTAAATGTAAGCAACTCATAAACATTTGATTGAAGGCGTTTGAAACAGGTAAAATTGTTTACATAAATGCCAAAGCAGGAATAGCTACTTGCTACTTACCCTCCACGATCGATTCAAACAGCTGTGAAGCTGACAGGGAGGAGTCAAGCACAGCATAATTTCGCATGGCTGGGCGGCATCCTAAAACTCTGTCCAAAGCATCGTAATATCTGTCAGTTTTTTTTGGCAGCCCCGCTTCTGCTATTATTGTCCTTTTGGATGCGATATGTATGTTTAAGCTTTTTAATTTTTTCCCGGCACTGTTTGGAGCTTTTTTTAATGCCCTTCTCAGCTAGAGACTGCGCTATGATTTTAAAAACTTTTTCATTTCTCTTTGTACCCTCCAGCTGTTGCTGAATTTTTCTCTCTGCTCAAATATCAAGAAGCGCAAATGTTTCCTCCACAGACCAAACTGTCTCAGACATTATTTATTTTTCTTTTTTATATTGAACATAGCGTAAATTAGTAAATTAGCTGTTGGATCAAATAGTGCGCTTCCGCTTAGCCAGCTAAAACTGGTAGCCAGGCAACAACAGAGTGGGACGTCACGCACACGCACTCTCAGCATGGTTGTCTAACCGTGCCGAGAATTCCGGGCCGAGAACGGTTTGTAATCGTGCTGCGCCGTACCAGGCTCACGTGGAAAAACAACTGGAACCGTACCTGACCGTTCTTAGAACCGTTCGGCCCGATAGTGGAAAAGTGGCTAATGAAAGAATGAATGGGGCCATGTATCGTGAGATTTTGAGTGAAAACCTCCTTCCATCAGCAAGGGCATTGAAGATGAAACATGGCTGGGTTTTTCAGCATGACAATGTTTCAAAACACACTGCCCGGGCAACTAAGGAGTGGCTTTGTAAGAAGCATTTCAAGGTCCTGGAGTGGCCTAGCCAGTCTCCAGATCTCAACCCCATCGAAAATCTTTGGAGGGAGTTGAAAGTATTTTGGCCCTAACCTTGGGCCAAAATACCAGCAACAGTGTGTGAAAACTTAAAGAAAACCTTTTACCTCTGTCATTGCCAACAAAGGGTATATAACAAAGTATTGAGATGAAAATTTGTTATTGACCAAATACTTATTTTCCACCATAATTTGCAAATAAATTATTTAAAAATCCTACAATGTGATTTTCTGGATTTTTTTCTCATTTTGTCTCTCATAGTTAAGGTATACCTATGATGAAAATTACAGGCCTCTCTCATCTTTTTAAGTGGGAGAACTTGCACAATTGGTGGCTGACTAAATACTTTTTTGCCCCACTGTGTGTGTGTGTGTGTATATATATATATATATATATATATATACACACACACACACACACACACACACACACACAGGTGCTGGTCATATAATTAGAATATCATCAAAAAGTTGATTTATTTCACTAATTCCATTCAAAAAGTGAAACTTGTATATTATATTCATTCATTACACACAGACCGATATATTTCAAATGTTTATTTCTTTTAATTTTGATGATTAGAGCTTACAGCTCATGAAAGTCAAAAATCAGTATCTCAAAATATTAGAATATTTACATTTGAGTTTGAATAAATGACCATCCCTACTGTACAAATTCTGGGTATCTCTTGTTCTTTGAAACCATAATAATGGGGAAGACTGCTGACAGGGCAATGATCCAGAAGATGAACATTGACACCCTCCACAAAGAGGGTAAGTCACAGAGGGTCATTACTGAAAGGTGTGGCTGTTTACAGAGTGCTGTATCAAAGCATATTAAATGCAAAGTTGACTGGAAGGAAGAATTTGGGTAGGAAAAGGTGCACAAGCAACAGGGATGACCGCAAGCTTGAGAATACAGTCAAGCAAAGCTGATTCAAACACTTGTGAGAGCTTCACAAGCAGTGAACTGGAGTCAGTGCATCAAGAGTCACCACGCTCAGACGTCTTCAGGAAAAGGGCTACCAAGCCACTTCTGAACCAGAGACAACATCAGAAGCGTCTTACCTGGGCTGTGGAGAAAAAGAACTGGACTGTTGCTCAGTGGTCCAAAGTCCTCTTTTCAGATGAAAGTAAATTTTACATTTCATTTGGAAATCAAGGTCCCAGAGTCTGGAGGAAGAGTGGAGAGGCACAGAATCCATGTTGCTTGAAGTCCAGTGTGAAGTTTCCACAGTCAGTGATGGTTTGGGGTGCCATGTCATCTGCTGGTGTTGGTCCACTGTGTTTTCTGAAGTCCACAGTCAACGCAGCCATCTACCAGGAAATTTTTAGAGCACTTCATGCTTCCTTCTGTTGACAAGCTTTATGGAGATGCTGATTTCATTTTCCAGCAGGACTTGGCACCTGCCCACACTGCCAAAGGTACCAAAAGCTGGTTCAATGACCATAGTGTTACTGTGCTTGACTGGCCAGCAAACACGCCTGACCCCATAGAAAATCTATGGGGTATTGTGAAGAGGAAGATGTGATATGCCAGACCCAACAATGCAGAAGAGCTGAAGGCCACTATCAGAGCAACCTGGGCTCTCATAACACCTGAACAGTGCCACAGACTGATCGACTCCATGCCACGCCGCATTGCTGCAGTAATTCAGGCAAAAGGAGCCCCAACTAAGTATTGAGTGCTGTACATGCTCATACTTTTCATGTTCATACTTTTCAGTTGGCCAAGATTTCTAAAAATCCTTTCTTTGTATTGTTCTTAAGTAATATTCTAATATTTTGAGATACTGATTTTTGACTTTCATGAACTGTAAGCTCTAATCATCAAAATTAAAAGAAATAAACATTTGAAATATATCAGTGTGTGTAATGAATGAATATAATATACAAGTTTCACTTTTTGAATGGAATTAGTGAAATAAATCAACTTTTTGATGATATTCTAATTATATGACCAGCACCTGTATACACACACACACACACACACACACACACACACACACACACACACACACACACACACACACACACACACACACACACACAGATGTTCCTGATATTAACATGCTCACAAATGTTTTTTTGTTTGTATTTTACTGAATCAGATACCAGCACCAGAAGTATCCTGATGTCTCTTCAAACTGTTTTCCTCTTAGAGCGCCGTCCCAACATCAGATGTTCAACTACACTGATATTCTACGTTAAAACAAGCTCCTTTTCTACTGATTATGTTTTTCTTTTTCTTCTTGAATCCATGGAAAGAAGTAGAAACACTTAAATAACACACGTAAATATCATGTATGATTTATTTGTTTCACTTGTTGAACAGAATCTGTTGCAGGAATAACTCAAAGTCTGTTCACATCTCTGTGGTTAGATCAGTGTGCACAATAATGTGTCTTTGACCTTCATTATGTATGTTTTGATTATACTGTGTTGTAAATAAAATACAAATAATTTAAAAAAGCCTTTTTTTTCAGTCTCCTCACATTCTCTCTTACCTGCCTCACAGTCACAGTCACACTGATGGGCCATTAGGGGAGGGCCCTTTGTCTCTCAGGTGAGACTCACTTAATATTCATGGTCTTTGCTACTCCCTCGCATATAGACCCTCGATGACAAAACATGTCTTGAAAAATTTAAATCAATTTATTGTTTTTTGTGAATGAGTAAGCAGAATGATTTTCACATAATGTTGAATTAAATATTCTAGCCTGCAAGACTGATTACTCAAAAGTCTTATTCAGAACTATTTAGTGTGGGTTTTATGGCCTTATTTCAGCTAAAAAAAAAATTCCCAAAACTTACTATGCATAATATTTTTTTTCTAAAAAATGCAAACATATACATCCATCTTGGTCATATATTGTATAGCACAGTTTGTGCTGAATACAAAAAAAAAATACATTGGTACAGTGGTCGAAAGTCCTCTTTTCAGATGAAAGTAAATTTTGCATTTCATTTGGAAATCAAGGTCCCAGAGTCTGGAGGAAGAGTTGAGAGGCACAGAATCCATGTTGCTTGAAGTCCAGTGTTAAGTTTCCACAGTCAGTGATGATTTGAGCTGCCATGTCGTCTGCTGTGTTTTCTGAAGTCCACAGTCAACGCAGCCATCTACCAGGAAGTTTTAGAGCACTTCATGCTTCCTTCTGCTGACAAGCTTTATGGAGATGCTGATTTCATTTTCCAGCAGGACTTGGCACATGCCCACACTGCCAAAGGTACCAAAAGTTGGTTAAATGACCATGGTGTTACTGTGCTTGATTGGCCAGCAAACTCGCCTGACCTGAACCCCATAAAGAATCTATGAGGTATTGTCAAGAGGAAGATGAGAGACACCAGACCCAACAATGCAGATGACCTGAAGGCCGGTATCAAAGAAACCTGGGCTCTCATACCACCTCAGCAGTGCCACAAACTGATCACCTCAATGCCACGCCAAATTGAGGCAGTAATTAAAACAAAAGGAGCCCCAAGTATTGAGAACATATTATACAGTAAATGAACATACTTTCCAGAAGGCCAACAATTCACTAAAAATGTTTTTTTTTTATTGGTCTTATGAAGTATTCTAATTTGTTGAGATAGCGAATTGGTGGGTTTTTGTTAAATGTGAGCCAAAATCATCACAATTAAAAGAACCAACGACTTAAACTACTTCAGTCTGTGTGCACTGAATTTATTTAATACACGAGTTTCACAATTTGAGTTGAATTACTGAAATAAATGAACTTTTCCACGACATTCTAATTTATTGAGATGCACCTGTATTCTATCAGCCATAAACTCCGGCACTCCCGTCCTCCACTCACGGAATTCATCTGATATGTTGCCTTTTCTATATAAACACTGGTTGCGCTGCTGTTTTCATGTGGGTGTGTAGAGCTGCACTATTCTTCTTAAATAGCCAACATTTCGGTCCCGCATGCAATGCAGTTTGCAGTCACTGGACATGTATGGGTTGATAATGTAAAACTCCGGACAACTCTTGCGCGGCGTGCACCTGTTTTTAACTCATCTTGACTGTCGTACAGTCTGACATTAATGACAACTGAGATCCCATGGTGTGACATGATCATCATGTTCGTACAGTCTGACAAGTACAATCCTAAAGGACTTAAAAAAAAAAAAAAAAGTGTTCAACAATGTCACATGCAATGTGCAGTTGTGCAGAGCTCCATAGTATGGGAAAAGACATGCCAGAGCTGAAATCGTACGTTTCTATAATAAATAGTTTCTATAATAACAGTTAATAAATATTTATAATAAATAGTTAAATAGTCCGTGTTTGCAGTCCGCTCCTGATCCGCAGCTGTTTACCACAAACACAATATTTATCCATTATTTTGATTTCAAATCCAAACGTTGTTAGCCTATACTGAACGTGCTTTTTCAGCATTGTGATCCTCTTTTATCACAGTACAGTTACACAATCTTTCATAGACATATTCACGTTTAAACTCAATTAATATAAACAATGTATTAAATGCATTTAGCTTCTAGATTTGTATATTACGTTGCTCAAGCAAGTGGAAAAACGTTTAAACACAGCATATAGCCTACTTTTCACAAGTATTTTAAATTAAAACTTACCAGCGTTCCAGGAGCGGTGCGTCTGCAGCAGTGCAGAGATAGTTTCCGCACCGAGTCTATTTTTGCTGTGCTGCACACGCTGAATTAAAGTGACAGCTGTTGTTCGTGGTAAAAATGAACATGGATTGACATGGAAATGTAGTAATTTCACAATAAATAGATATAATTAAAGTCTACTATGTTTCACAGGCTTTTTGGCTAGGTTTAAAACAAATAAAAGTGCACTTTTAGATAAACAAGGCAACATATGCACTTGTGTCTTGTGGAAGTAGAAAAACAAAATTCTTTAAGACCCACAGGACTGTTTGTAATAAAGATTTAAATGTAAAAGGCACGAGAGCTGACTGTTTCTGTCAGTGGTAAGTTTTAATTTAAAATACTTGTGAAAAGTAGGCTATATGCTGTGTTTAAACGTCTTTCCACTTGCTTGTGCAACTTCATACAAATCTAGAAGCCAAATGCATTCAATACGTTAATTGATTTTAAACATGAATATGTCTATGAAAGATTGTGTAACTGTACTGTGATAAAAGAGGATCACAATGCTGAAAAAGCACTTTCAGTATAGGCTAACAACCTTTGGATTTGAAATCAACATGATGGATAAATGTTGTGTTTGTGGTAAACAGCCGCGGATCAGGAGCGGACTGCAAACGCTTCCTGTGTGAAAGCACAAGGAGTCCGTGCTGCTTCTGCACCACACACGTAACGCACACGGACTGCATACAGAGGATGTGTGAAACAGGCGTTATGAGGAAATGACTTTGCAGGCAGCATTTTTGAACGAAAGCACCTCATGAAACTGATTTCAGACAGCCTTCTGAAGCAGCGTAATGGTTTTATGATCTATAACAAAACAGATCGAGTTTTGGTGATAACTAAACGAATATTTAATTACCATAATACTGATTTCTCGCTAGAAATAACATCAAAAGTGCAAAAAGTTAGTCAGAAATATACATTTACACCCAAACTGACCACTGAAAGCAACTTTCAGAGGCCGTCTTTATTTTTTTAGCTCAATCATCATGGAATGGAACGCACAGGATTGTGGGGTACCAAAGGCAGCAAAGGACGCATCTATGCTGCCTTCAAAAATCGATCAGATAAAGGCATCTCATGAAGCTAACTCATGAAGGCAAGAAGTGAAGCTAACTTTGGATTCAGACATTCCTTGATGCCTTCCTACCTTGGAATGCGTCCTCCGAAGGCAGCATTTTTCAGTTTTCAGATACAGCCCTATATTTATGAATGGGAGAAACTGCAATGCACAATATGACAGGATAGTCCCGCTTTCTAAATGAAAGAGCCAATTAGCCTTTTTCACAAAAATCGGAAATTACATCAGCGCAGAGTAAAGTTAGTTCCGTTACAGGTCTGCGCCTATTTTATTAGTATGCCCTTTTCTCAAATAATGCTTCTTACCTTTTCTGTTTTCCAAGTTGTTGTATTATAATCTACAAAGAAATAACATTTTACTTGTTTGTAACATATATGGCCACTCAGACTGCTGACTCGTGTGATAATATGCTCAACATAGCACCGGATGGTTTCTATTCTCCATTTCCGACATCCCTTTTGATATAGTCTTTGATGACGTCATATTTTCCGCGCGCACCCAAGCGAACTTGCGGACGCGACGCGACGCTCCAAACGGGACATTCTAAAACGCTTAACTTGAAAAATGCTTAACGTGGCTTAACGTACCTAAACATTGACCAGGGAAACCCAAATTTCTGTCAAACCTTACTTGTAATAAACACTAACTACTGTCAAAAGAACGAGCCCTTATTCCACAGATAAAGTGAATAATTTCACGTTAAGCGTTTCCTCCCTCATAAAAGTCCATTATAAGTAAACAGCTTAACGTGGCTTAACGTACCTTAACAACGACCGGGGAAAACCAAATTTCTATCAAATTTTACTTACAATAAACACTTTCTGCTGTCAAAAGAACGAGCTCTTATTCAGCATCTAAAGTGAATAATTTAATGTTAAAGTGCATATTGCAGGTTAAAAAAAAATTCCAGATGAATATATAAACTTGTATGAAAACACCATATGAGCCGTTAATGCAGGATTTGAAAATGTTTTACAAGACGTGAGTGCACAAATTTAGAAGAAAAAGTGACGCATTCCTTGACGGCTCTCAAAACCGCTTTTTTTTTCAACATCGCGTCATATTACGTCACATAAGGGAGTCGTGTGCCGCGCTCTGCTGGTATTCAGTGGAGCGGGCGCGAGTCAGTGTGTTTTCGAGAGTTATTTTTATTTCAATTTATCATGGTCATGGTAAATTGTGTTTGTGGAGGTAACACTAACTCCAGCCTGTCAGGACATCGAGTCCACAGGTTTCCTAACAAGAAATAGGACGGTATATTCCGGGCCTCGGTGCGTTTGTGCAGCTGAAGAGACGGGACTTCACTGATGCATCTGCTTCGAGAAACGCAGTGGTGTGTAGCTTAACGATCACTTTACACCGGAAGATTATCATCATCCCGGCGATATGAGTTCCACATGGGATACCGAAGCAAGAGCCTAGTGAGACTCGGTGCACACAGCAGCTTCATCGGGTCCCGGTCCGCCTGTGTTCGGCCGCCGGCGGGGACATGATGCTCACGGATCCGTCAGAGATGCTGCTCCGCGAAGATGTCAACTGTGCACCGCAAGTCTTGTTTTTTAACATTTGCTAATTACCAAATCAGTGAAAGTAATTATTTAAATAATGCTAATATTATGACCATCAAGTCTAGTTACAGCTTAGTGTCATTGTTTGTACAGCTAATTGGTAACTTTTTTGTCATGTGATGTGTTTATAAGACTTTGGATGATGGGAGTGTGAAGATCTGAAGCAGTGGAGGCCAGCTGTTATGAACCACCTCTACTGGACTGCAGCTTCACTCCTGATGGAGATACAGATGTGATGGAGGCCGAGTGGAAAAGCATGGTCAGCAGTGAATGTGATCTAAACGTAAGCTTCTCCCAGCATATGCGTCAGGCCTCATGGAGTCTCTGAGAGTGTTATACTGCAGGTCACCACAGGCTCCACGAGAACGCAGCACTGTCTGTCTTCAGCTACACCTGCTGCTCTCTCCAGATCCCTCCAGAGGATCAACAACATCAGGCTGCTGGCGTCTATCTAGTACAGCATTCACCATTTAACACACTTTAACAACGCATTAGTGTGATACCCAGACTGAAAGATTGTTAAATGTGTCAGATGGTATATTTTTCTTTTGGTAGTATATGTTTAGTACATCTACACACACACACATATATATATATATATATATATATATATATATATATATATATATTTTTTTTTTTAAAGTTGAAATGTTGTGTTTTGAGTTAGGTATTATCTGTGCTATGAAATATTTGTTATAATTTAGTGCTGCATAAATAAAACTGAATTGAATTAACGATAAATGCAGATCTGCTTGATATATATATATATATATGATGTAAACTTCATAAACAAGTTTTTATACAGTAAAACAATTTGTGATTGTGATTATTTTTTGTGACCAAAATGGGGCCATTCAAAACCTTTATAAATTCCTCCTTCCTTTATGAAGTCTTCTGAGGGCTGACACAACAGCCATTGCTTGATGTGCCTGCACAGAACGCCACAGGCCCAGCGGACAACTTGCTTGCATGCTGTCTATATTTATTATGTTATACCAATAGGATCAAAAAGTGTTATTTACTGGTAGTTGTGACCTAAATATAGGCAACTTGTAATTGAGGAACAAAATTATTCAGATAGTTTAAATGTTCAAATTTTTAATTTACCATGTATTTATACATATAAATATTCAGCTCAGATTAATACAGTCAGACACTGCACGTCAAGTCTGGGGGTCACATTCTCCACTAAGACCCGGTGTGTAACGCATCTAACTCCCTGCAGCACTGACTTTCCTCAGCTGTGACCATGGCCTCGCATTTACCACACAAGCACCTATGAATCAAAAACGTGTTTATCTCTCTCTCTCCTGCGGTGATGAGAAACCGCTATATAACGTAACGTTAGTGTCGTATATTAAGGAGCGTGATGCCTGATCAACGCTTATTAGTTTCTGTTACTGGTAAGTATCAATATTCGCAGATGACCAATACTAGCTTTGCTACTGCCTGATTAATACATATCATTAGCTAACGTGTGTATATCTGTAAGCTAACACTGGTCTCTCACCAAGACACCTGTCCTGTTCTCCTCACACATAAACTCAATCCGTCTCCTCTGACCATTGTTCTGTCTAATCCTGGCCTGTCCCTGCTCTCTTGGCTGCATAACAGGCTCATAATTTTATCTGTGGTCCATCATACGAGTGTAAATAAACATTTAAAATTTCCTCAGCATCCGAACTGTCGTTGCGATCCATTGCTTTCCTATGGTTGAAATGGTCCGCTCTCCCTTTTGATGCGTCACTTCCGGTTTTGGCGGTTTTCAGATGCGGAAGTAAAATTCTCTCACAAAAACGACTCCAGAAGCCTTAATAGCGTATTTTAAAGTTTATTTTAAAGAAAATCTAGTTCCTACATTATTTTTCTATACATCGACTCACTGGAGTCTCTAACCTGAAATATGCCCTTTAAGCATTCTCCACCATAGTCCATTATAAGGAACCAGCTTAACGTGATATTATTCACTTTATACGATGAATAAGAGCTCTTTTTTTTGAGCTCTTATTCTATATATATTGAAATACATACATACATTCTATATATATATTGAAAAGCTGTTTCCTTATAATGGACTTATATGGGGGAGAAAACGCTTAACATGAAATGATTCACTTTATCTGTGGAACAAGGGCTCGTTCTTTTGACAGTAGTTAGTGTTTATTACAAGTAAGTTTTGACAGAAATTTGGGTTTCCCTGGTCGATGTTTAGGTACGTTAAGCGTTTTTCACGTTAAGCGTTTTAGAATGTCCCCTCCAAACTCCACCTGGTGCAACTTTTGATGCTTTGAGGGAAAACAATGCATAGTTTTTTTGCATAGTTTGTCCAAGGCTTTTCAATTGAAATACATTTTATTTTTATTGTATAAAAACAGAAATAGAATTAATTTAGATACTATTTATACACTATTTGCTTAAATTTGTCTTGTGCTTGATGCAAAATAAACACAACAGCTTAAGCATATTTTAATCAGTTTGTACGTAAAGAAATTAACGCTACAACGCCACTGCTTTGAAGGATTGCTTCAGTCTGTTGCACGCTGCTGAGAGGTTTGTGATTGTAGCTCCGTGTAGCTTCGCTTTTTATTGAATCTCTACCTTACTTTCACTCCTTTTTTTCTAAAGTGATAACATATAATTTAATTCCCACCATATTTCAGGTGCTATCCTTCAAACTAATCTAACTAATTTGATCGTTCGCTTTTAAAACCGCGAGTGCAGCTTGTTAGCCCGTTAGCTTGTCACTCGCGGTTCCATTTGCATTTCGCGCCTATTATTTATTTATTTTTATTTTTTCCTCGCTCCGTTTTTCACAAGCTCATCAAACAACAGTGGTAAGTGGTAAGTTAAGTTGGTGTCATTCATCAATCACGGTGAGTAATGGCTTCTTCTCCTGCTATTGTTGTTTGTACTGTCTGCCACATGTATAGTTTATCTGTCTCTGTCAGCAGCGAGGGATTCACATGTGATAAATGCAGGGAAATAGTTAGGCTGACAGAGAAGGTTTTAGAATTAGAGACACGCATCCAAACTTTAATTGAGGATAGTAAGAATGTGAGGGCTGTAGATACTGCTTTGGATGCGACTAGCTCAGGGAGTCCTGTACATTGTTCGGTTTCGGTTGAGCCCATGCAGCAGGGCAGCTGGGTGACAGTGAGGCGGCATAGTCGCGGGTCAAAACACCACTCTTCCGTTCCGATCAGAACATCAAACAGGTTCTCCCCACTCAGTGAAGCACCCACTGAGAAACCTGATGAAAGTGCTCTAGTTATTGGCGATTCTATCGTACGGAACGTGAAAATAGAGACACCAGCCACCATAGTCCATTGTTTACCAGGAGCCAGAGCGCCTGACATCTTGGCAAATTTAAAAGTGCTGGCTAATGCTAAACGTAAATTCAGTAAGATTGTTATCCACGTCGGCGCTAATGATGTTCGACTTCGCCAGTTGGAGATCACTAAAAATAATGTTAAAGAGGTGTGTGAACTTGCAAGTACGATGTCAGACACTGTAATATGCTCTGGTCCGCTCCCTGCTTACCGGGGTGATGAGATTCATAGCAGACTGTCGTCACTTAATGGCTGGATGTCTAAGTGGTGCCCGCAAAATAACATAGGCTTTATAGACAATTGGATGAGTTTTTGGGGCAGACCTGACCTGTTGAAAAGAGATGGTGTTCATCCCTCCTGGGGTGGTGCCGCTCTTCTCTCTAGAAATATGGCACATAGTCTTAGAGTTTGTACTTGACTAACTGGAGCCCAGGTCAGGAAGCAGACAGACTGGCTAAACCGATCGTCTGCTAGCCGCCTCACGTCACAGAAGTCAGTTAATTCTCAGCACATAGAAACTTTTTCACCTAGATATCACACTATAGAGACTGTGTCTGTTCCCCGAACTAGAAAATACAGAAAACATCCAAACCAATGTAATAGTAACAATTTAATTGATGTTCAACAAATAAAAAAAACGATATAATACAGATAAAGACTTGATAAAGCTTGGCTTATTGAATATTAGATCCCTTTCTTCAAAAGCACTTTTTGTAAATGATATGTTCACTGACCATAAACTAGATGTGCTTTGTCTGACAGAAACCTGGCTAAAACGAGATGATTACATTACTTTAAACGAGTCTACACCCCAAGATTACTGTTATAAACATGAACCGCGTCCAAAAGGTAAAGGGGGAGGTGTTGCTACAATTTATAGAAATATTTTCAATATCTCTCAAAGGTCGGGCTTCAAGTATAATTCGTTTGAAGTAATGGTGCTCCATATAACGTTATCCAAAGAAACAAGTGTTAATGATAAATCCCATGTGATGTTTGTACTGGCTACTGTATACAGGCCACCAGGGCACCATACAGACTTTATTAAAGAATTTTCTGATTTTCTGTCTGAGTTAGTGCTGACTGCAGATAAAGTCCTAATTGTTGGTGATTTTAATATCCATGTTGATAATGAAAAAGATTCGTTGGGATCAGCATTTATAGACATTTTAAACTCTATTGGTGTTAAACAACATGTGTCAGGACCTACTCATTGTCGAAATCATACTCTAGATTTAATACTCTCACATGGAATTGATGTTAGTGGGGTTGAAATTTTGCAGCAGAGCGATGATATCTTAGATCATTATCTAGTCTCCTGTATATTCCATATAGCTAAAGCTGTAAAGCCAACTTCTTGTTACAAATATGGTAGAACCATTACCTCCACCACAAAAGACTGCTTTATAAATAATCTTCCTGGCTTATCTCAGTTCCTCAGTTTATCCAATAGCTCAGAACAACTAGATGATGTAACAGGAACTATGGACTCTCTCTTTTCTAGCACTTTAGATGCGGTTGCTCCTTTACGCTTAAGGAAGATTAAGGATAAGAGTCCAACACCGTGGTATAATGAGCACACTCGCGCCCTAAAGAGAGCAGCCCGGAAAATGGAGCGCAGCTGGAGGAAAACTAAATTAGAGGTATTTTGTTTAGCTTGGCGGGAAAGTACCCTATCCTACAGAAAAGCATTAAAAACTGCTAGATCTGATTACTTTTCGTCTCTTCTAGAAGTAAACAAACATAACCCTCGGTATTTATTCAATACAGTGACTAAATAACGAAAAATAAAGCATCAACAGGTGTTGGCATTTCCCAAGAGCATAGCAGTAATGACTTTATGAACTATTTTACTTCCAAGATCGATACTATCAGAGATAAAATTGTATCCTTGCAGCCGTCAGCTACAGTATCGCATCAGATCCCCTGAGGAACAATTCCATTCATTCTCTACTGTAGGAGAGGAAGAATTGTATAAACTTGTTAAATCATCTAAACCAACAACATGTATGTTAGACCCGATTCCATCGAAACTACTAAAAGAGCTGCTTCCAGAAGTCATAGATCCTCTTTTGGCTATTATTAATTCATCATTGTCATTAGGATATGTCCCCAAAAGCTTCAAATTGGCTGTTATTAAGCCTCTCATTAAAAAACCACAACTTGACCCCAAAGACCTAGTTAATTATAGACCGATCTCAAATCTCCCTTTTCTGTCAAAGATACTAAAAAAGGTAGTATCCTCACAATTATATTCCTTCCTAGAGAAAAATGATATCTCTGAGGAATTCCAGTCAGGATTTAGATCATATCATAGTTCTGAGACTGCTCTCATTAGAGTTACAAATGACCTGCTTCTATCATCTGATCGTGGTTGTATCTCTTTATTAGTTCTACTGGATCTTAGCGCTGCGTTCGACACTATCGACCACGACATTCTTTTGAATAGACTACAAAACTTTGTTGGCATTAGTGGAAGTGCCTTAGCATGGTTCAAATCATACTTATCTGACCGCCATCAGTTCGTAGCAGTGAATGAAGAGGTATCATATCGATCACAAGTACAGTATGGAGTACCTCAAGGCTCAGTACTAGGGCCGTTACTTTTCACGCTTTACATGTTACCCTTGGGAGATATTATCAGGAGACATGGTGTTAGCTTCCACTGTTATGCTGATGATACTCAGCTCTATATTTCTTCGCGGCCCGGTGAAACATACCAAATTGAGAAACTAACGGAATGCATAGTCGATATAAAAAACTGGATGACGAGTAATTTTTTACTGCTAAATTCTGAAAAAACAGAGGTGTTAGTTATCGGACCTAAAAACCCCACATGTAATAACCTAGAACACTATCTAACACTTGATGGCTGCTCTGTAAATTCTTCTTCATCAGTCAGGAACCTAGGTGTGCTGTTCGATAGCAATCTTTCATTTGAAAGCCATGTTTCTAGCATCTGTAAAACTGCGTTTTTTCATCTCAAAAACATATCTAAATTACGACCTATGCTCTCAACGTCAAATGCAGAAATGTTAGTTCATGCGTTTATGACCTCAAGGCTAGACTATTGTAATGCTTTATTGGGTGGTTGTTCAGCACGCTTGATCAGCAAACTACAGTTAGTCCAAAATGCAGCAGCTAGAGTCCTTACTAGAACCAGGAAATATGACCATATTAGCCCGGTTCTGTCAACACTGCACTGGCTCCCTATCAAACATCGGATAGATTTTAAAATCTTGTTAATTACTTATAAAGCCCTGAATGGTTTAGCTCCTCAGTACTTGAGCGAGCTCTTATCGCATTATAGTCCTCCACGTCCGCTGCGTTCTCAAAACTCTGGCCGTTTGATAATACCTAGAATATCAAAATCGACTGCAGGCGGCAGATCCTTTTCCTATTTAGCACCCAAACTCTGGAACAATCTACCTAACACTGTTCGGGAGGCAGACACACTCTGTCAGTTTAAATCTAGATTAAAGACCCATCTCTTTACCCTGGCGTACACATAACACACTAATACGCTTCTATTATTCAAATCCGTTAAAGGATTGTTAGGCTGCATTAATTAGATCAACCGGAACCGGGAACACTTCCCACAACACACGGTGTACTCGTTACATCGTAAGTAGAATGGCATCTACGCTAATATTTGTCTGTTTCTTTCCTATGATCAGATGGTGGATCAGCACCAAGAGATGATGTCTGCAGCCCTGATCGTCAGCGGAGACCAGGACACCCAGATGACCCCCAGAGACCTCGATTAAAATACACTAAAACTAAAAAATATAACTAAAAATATAATAAAATACCTAACTACATAATACTACTATTGTTAGAACCTGAAACTTTTGAACTGTGGGTGTCGTCTGGTCAGAGGAGAACTGGCCCCCCGACTGAGCCTGGTTTCTCCCAAGGTTTTTTTCTCCATTCTGGGAGTTTTGGTTCCTTGCCGCTGTCGCCTCTGGCTTGCTCAGTTGGGGACACCTAATTTCTAGCGATTATTGCCGATTTGATTGCTCATATACTATTTAAACTAAACTGAGCTAGACAATGACATCTCTGAATTCAATAATGAAATGCCTTTAACTGAAAATTAAATGTTTAATCTTATTATATATTACTGACACTCTGTCCTCCAATTTGATACTGTTAAGTGCTTTGACACAATCTGTATTGGTAAAAGCGCTATATAAATAAAGGTGACTTGACTTGACTTTCAGGTGTGTCAAGTTTAGGGCAGAGCATGCCTCTGAAAAGAATGTTTACACCCTGCTTGTGTTTCATCTTTTAACAGCAATTGGTGGTCGCCTGGCGTTTTTTGCTCGATATTTGCATAAAGTTGAGGAATGCCCAACTTATTTGATGCTCTCGGCCACTCTCAATGCTTTCATAATGCACCACGTGAGCGTTTCAACTCAACTTCCATAGGAATGAATTGAAAAAGCTGGCTTCACTGCACTCACTGAGTGCCAGATGAAATGCACTGTTAGATTTATAAGCATTTAGAGAAATTCTCTCTTAAATTTAGCTGTTGTTTAATGTTGTTATATGAACATATATATTATTAAGTTTTTAGATCTCTAACTTAGATTAATTTATGATTTGAGCTTTGTCCTGTGTGATCAGCCTCATTGGAAGTTTTAACAGACTCTGGATCTGACATTACGTAAATATAATGAACTAAAATCAATGTGCTTGTTTCTGTTTCACAAACAATTTGTTTTATCAGCAATCGAGTCATGGTTAAACTTAAAAGACTAAATGATGCGGGTGCATGATGGAGTGCATCAGAAAGGAGCACAAATATATTTATTGAAATATGTATTTCAAATATATACTATATTTGTTGTCAGACCTAAAATTTCACGAGTTTAATTCCTTTTAAGAACATTAAATGTAATGAGATTACAATAATGAGTTCCTTACATGATTTACAAGAAAAATAAATAACAGTAGCATGTTAATGGCCGCTTCTCAATTCCAAGAACGCAAAGAACGGACTTGTGTTCTCGTGGAGACCGGTCTTGCCAGTCTTCCTTGAAAGAATGAACTGAGAAGGATGCAAGAACACAGAATCCGTCTCTGTGAGAATTGAGATGCACTTTTATCTTGCTGTTCAACTGACAGTCCCAGCAGGTTATAAGGAGCAAGACAGCAGCATGCAGTGCACAATAAATAACACATAACATCACAAACAAATGTATGTCATAACCCTTTAAAAACATTTATTTAGTTTTTTTTTTTTTTTTTTTTTTTTTTTTAGGAGATATTTTCATATTTTACAGCTTTTTGTTTGCCAAATATACTTGTGAAAATAATTAGCATATTCTATGTTAAAATTCTTTTTAATATGCCAATAAAAAAGTACGACACATGGATACGTTTTCTATATTTATTTCTGCTTTGATTTGAACAAAAACAACATATCCATGTAGGGTGGCTGACACAGAACAGCATACAGTTTGCATTCAGTGGATACTCTCCAAAATGGCGCTAGGGTGGCACGGAGGAGACGAATTGTTGAATAAAGTCGTTATTTTTGTTTTCTTTGCGTACAAAAAGTATTCTCGTAGCTTCATAAAATTACGGTTGAACCCCTAATGTCACATGGATTATTTTACCAATCTCCTTGCTACGTTTCAGGATGTTGATCGTGTTAATTACATTGCAGTCTATGGGAGGGTCAGAGAGCTCTCAGAATGCATCAAAAATATCTTAATTTGTGTTCCGAAGATGAACGGAGGTCTTACGGGTCCCTTTAATGGCGTAGAACAATAACACGAGGACGCAAGATCGCTTAAGAACGCATATTGAGAAATGGCCAATAAGTTCAGAAGATTGAATGTGTACCTGCAGTAGGGCTGTGTAATTAATCGAAAAATTATTTCAATACAATAATCAAGATAAAACTATTATTGTGCCCCGTTCTGTCCCCTTTCCAGCAGTGCGCTTTCACTCCTCCGTAAAAGCCCAATTTCATGTGCAAATCAGTAAAATCGAGACAAAGGGCCCTCCCCTAATGGCCCCTAATGGCCCATCAGTGTGACTGTGAGGCAGGTAAGAGAGAATGTGAGGAGATTGAAAAACATAATCAGTAGAAAAGGAGCTTGTTTTAACATAGAACATCTGATGTTGGTACAGCGCTCTCAGAGGAAAACAGTTTGAAGAGACATCAAGATACATCTGGTGCTGGAATCTGATTCAATAAAATGCAAACAAAAAAACATTTGTGAGTATGTTAATATCAGGAACATCTGTATATATATATATATATATATATATATATATATATATATATATATATATATATATATATATATATATATATATATACAGTGAGGAAAATAAGTATTTGAACACCCTGCTATTTTGCAAGTTCTCCCACTTAGAGATCATGGAGGGGTCTGAAATTGTCATCGTAGGTGCATGTCCACTGTGAGAGACATAATCTAAAAAAAAAAAATCCAGAAATCACAATGTATGATTTTTTAACTATTTATTTGTATGATACAGCTGCAAATAAGTATTTGAACACCTGAGAAAATCAATGTTAATATTTGGTACAGTAGCCTTTGTTTGCAATTACAGAGGTCAAACGTTTCCTGTAGTTTTTCACCAGGTTTGCACACACTGCAGGAGGGATTTTGGCCCACTCCTCCACACAGATCTTCTCTAGATCAGTCAGGTTTCTGGCCTGTCGCTGAGAAACACGGAGTTTGAGCTCCATCCAAAGATTCTCTATTGGGTTTAGGTCTGGAGACTGGCTAGGCCACACCAGAACCTTGATATGCTTCTTACAGAGTCACTCCTTGGTTATCCTGGCTGTGTGCTTCGGGTCATTGTCATGTTGGAAGACACAGCCTCGACCCATCTTCAATGCTCTAACTGAGGGAAGGAGGTTGTTCCCCAAAATCTCGCAATACATGGCCCCGGTCATCCTCTCCTTAATACAGTGCAGTTGCCCTATCCCATGTGCAGAAAAACACCCCCAAAGCATGATGCTACCACCCCCATGCTTCACAGTAGGGATGGTGTTCTTGGGATGGTACTCATCATTCTTCTTCCTCCAAACACGTTTAGTGGAATTATGACCAAAAAGTTCTGTTTTGGTCTCATCTGACCACATGACTTTCTCCCATGACTCCTCTGGATCATCCAAATGGTCATTGGCAAACTTAAGTCGGGCCTGGACATGTGCTGGTTTAAGCAGGGGAACCTTCCGTGCCATGCATGATTTCAAACCATGACGTCTTAGTGTATTACCAACAGTAACCTTGGAAACGGTGGTCCCAGCTCTTTTCAGGTCATTGACCAGCTCCTCCTGTGTAGTTCTGGGCTGATTTCTCACCTTTCTTAGGATCATTGAGACCCCACGAGGTGAGATCTTGCATGGAGCCCCAGTCCGAGGGAGATTGACAGTCATGTTTAGCTTCTTCCATTTTCTAATGATTGCTCCAACAGTGGACCTTTTTTCACCAAGCTGCTTGGCAATTTCCCCGTAGCCCTTTCCAGCCTTGTGGAGGTGTACAATTTTGTCTCTAGTGTCTTTGGACAGCTCTTTGGTCTTGGCCATGTTAGTAGTTGGATTCTTACTGATTGTATGGGGTGGACAGGTGTCTTTATGCAGCTATCGACCTCAAACAGGTGCATCTAATTTAGGATAATAAAAAGGAGTGGAGGTGGACATTTTAAAGGCAGACTAACAGGTCTTTGAGGGTCAGAATTCTAGCTGATAGACAGGTGTTCAAATACTTATTTGCAGCTGTATCATACAAATAAATAGTTAAAAAATCATACATTGTGATTTCTGTTTTTTTTTTTTAGATTATGTCTCTCACAGTGGACATGCACCTACGATGACAATTTCAGACCCCTCCATGATTTCTAAGTGGGAGAACTTGCAAAATAGCAGGGTGTTCAAATACTTATTTTCCTAACTGTATATATATGTGTGTGTGTGTGTATATATATATATATATATATATATATATATATATATATATATATATATGTGTGTGTGTGTGTGTGTGTGTGTATATATATATATATATATATATACACATACACAGTATTGTTCAAAATAATAGCAGTACAATGTGATTAACCAGAATAATCAAGGTTTTTAGTATATTTTTTATTGCTATGTGGCAAACAAGTTATCAGTAGGTGCAGTAGATTCTCAGAAAACAAACAAGACCCAGCATTCATGATATGGACCCTCTTAAGGCTGTGCAATTGGGCAATTAGTTGAATTAGTTGAAAGGGGTGTGTTCAAAAAAATAGCAGTGTGGCATTCAATCACTGAGGTCATCAATTTTGTGAAGAAACAGGTGTGAATCAGGTGGCCCCTATTTAAGGATGAAGCCAGCACTTGCTAAACATGCATTTGAAAGCCTGAGGAAAATGGGTCGTTCAAGACATTGTTCAGAAGAACAGCGTACTTTGATTAAAAAGTTGATTGGAGAGGGGAAAACCTATAAAGAGGTGCAAAGACTTATAGGCTGTTCAGCTAAAATGATCTCCAAAGCCTTATCATGGAGAGCAAAACCAGAGAAACGTGGAAGAAAACGGAAGACAACCATCAAAATGGATCGAAGAATAACCAGAATGGCAAAGGCTCAGCCAATGATCACCTCCAGGATGATCAAAGACAGTCTGGAGTTACCTGTAAGTACTGTGACAGTTAGAAGACGTCTGTGTGAAGCTAATCTATTTTCAAGAATCCCCCGCAAAGTCCCTCTGTTAAAAAAAGACATGTGCAGAAGAGGTTACAATTTGCCAAAGAACACATCAACTGGCCTAAAGAGAAATGGAGGAACATTTTGTGGACTGATGAGAGTAAAATTGTTCTTTTTGGGTCCAAGGGCCACAGGCAGTTTGTGAGACGGCCCTCAAACTCTGAATTCAAGCCACAGTACACAGTGAAGACAGTGAAGCATGGTGGTGCAAGCATCATGATATGGGCATGTTTCTCCTACTATGGTGTTGGGCCTATTTACCGCATACCAGGGATCATGGATCAGTTTGCATATGTTAAAATACTTGAAGAGGTCATGTTGCCCTATGCTGAAGAGGACATGCCCTTGAAATGGTTGTTTCAACAAGGCAATGACCCCAAACACATTAGTAAATGAGCAAAGTCTTGGTTCCAAACCAACAAAATTAATGTTATGGAGTGGCCAGCCCAATCTCCGGACCTTAATCCAATCGAGAACTTGTGGGGTGATATCAAAAAAGCTGTTTCTGAAGCAAAACCAAGAAATGTGAATGAATTGTGGAATGTTGTTAAAGAATCATGGAGTGGAATAACAGCTGAGAGGTGCCACAAGTTGGTTGACTCCATGCCACACAGATGTGAAGCAGTTTTAAAAAACTGTGGTCATACAACTAAATATTAGTTTAGTGATTCACAGGATTGCTAAATCCTAGAAACAAAAACGTTTGTACAAAATAGTTTTGAGTTTGTACAGTCAAAGGCAGACACTGCTATTTTTTTGAACACACCCCTTTCAACTAATTGCCCAATTGCACAGCCTTAAGAGGGTCCATATCATGAATGCTGGGTCTTGTTTGTTTTCTGAGAATCTACTGCACCTACTGGTAACTTGTTTTCCACGTAGGAATAAAAAATATACTAAAAACCTTGATTATTCTGGTTAGTCACATTGTACTGCTATTATTTTGAACAATACTGTATATATATATATATATATATATATATATATATATATATATATATACACATACATAGGTTTTGTAGCCATAGACTCACACATGCTTTGTACTATCATAAAACAATCTTATATCTGAGAAACTAATTATTATTGTTTAGAACGTTATTAAAATCTATTTCTGAACAGAGTAGGCTATTAATAATAAACATGTACTAAACATCCTTAGACTCGTAGCATTCATCATGTTACAGTGTACACTCATATTATTTGTATTGTTTTATATAGAGCATGAAAACATCATCGCGCCATTTCAAACATTGTAGTCAGGAATTATAGTTTGGGAAAAACCCAAATATGGTTTTGTAGTCATATAGTCTAGTATGTATGATTTTATAGTAGCCTATGATATGATTCTGTAGCAAAGGATGTTCTTTGTACTATAAAAAATGATATTTTATATCTGAAAAACTAATTATTATTGTTTAGCATGCTATTAAATCTATTTGTGAACAGAGTATTAATAACAAACATGGTCTAAACATTCTTAGATGCGTAGCATTCATCATGTTGTCGTTTGGGAAAAACCCAACTAACTGTTAGTAAATCTGTTCAAGTTTATGTTACCATAAAACGTTAACTAATGCAAAAAAGAAATATTACTTACTCATCACATTGATCTCCTCTGCTGGATGAAATCGAGTTCTTCTTTCGAGGGAAATCCTTCCTTTACTCAGCGCAAACAGTAACAGTAGCCGCGATGAAGCTCTCCTCTCTTTGTTTGTGTTGGGCGTTTGCACGTGCGCACGTCCCACGCGGCTATTTACATATGAACTGCGCGAGGGCGGGATCACATTAGAGATAATGAGTCAGACGGGAAAGATTGAACATTGTGTTAGTTTCATACTGATTACTCCATCGCAGAATGTTTGTTTTCGATAAGACTTGCTTCATTTCAAAGTAGACACTTCAAGCTTTCTAAAGAAATATTTCTCATGTCTCTGTGTTGAGTATTTGCTGAGTTACAGTTCATTTTAGAGACGCGTTTCTAAAAACAGTTCGCGGAGACAGAGAAGACAGAGAACACACCCTGTTTGTTTTCTTTATTCTTCAAAAGCACAAAGTTTAGTTGTTATTATGAGTGTATACAAATAAAAGTAGACCCCTTACAGATTCGAATGGTATATTGCTCTTATCTGTACGATCAAAAATGGCAGAGTAATTCAATTTCGGCCTTATCAGGAAAATCTGCCTCAAAATGCGTATACGTGTTTGTCGACCCCAGAGGGTTAAAGTGACAGCGGGCTATATTCCTGCTGCTGACTGTGTGCTTAACTCTCTGGGGTCGGCTGTATCGCCGGCGAGACCAACTCGTTTTTTTAAGATCAGTGCAAAAGACACTAAAAATACTCTGTTGATTTTGGTCACACAAATAAGTGTTATACATCATTTGAAACTGTTAAGTGTCTTTTTTTTTGAGTACACTCACAATAACAACACAACTTTGTGCTTTTGGAGAAATAAGAAAATAAACAGGGTGTGCTCTCCGTCTCCGCAAACTGTTTTGAGAAACGCGTCACTAAAATGAACTGTAACTCAGCGACTACTCAACGCAGAGACATGGGGGTTATATCTATAGAAAGCCTGAAGTGTCTACTTTGAAATGAAGCAAGTCCTATCGAAAACAAACATTCTGTGATGAAGTAATCCGTATGAAACCAACACGATGTTCAATCTTTCCCGTCTGACTCATTATCTCTAATGAGTTCACGCCCTCGCGCTGCTCGCGCTGTTCATATGTAAATAGCCACGTGGTGCGTGCTTGCGTGTAAACGCCCAAAACAAAGAGCGGAGGTCCTCATCGCGGTTACTGTTACTGTTCACGCTGAGTAAAGAAAGGATTTCCCTCGAAAGAAGAACACGATTTCATCCAGAAGAGGAGATCGATCTGATGAGTAAGTTATGTTTCTTTTTTGCATTAGTTACCGTGTTATTGTGTCATAAACTTGAACAGATTTAAACAGTTAGTTGGGTTTTTCCCAAACGACAACATGATGAATGCTACGCATCTAAGAATGTTTAGACCATGTTTATTATTAATACTCTGTTCACAAATATATTGTAATAGCGTGCTAAACAATAATAATTAGTTTCTCAGATATAAAATATCATTTTTTATAGTACAAAGTACATCCTTTTATTGTACAAAGCATGCTTGAGTCTGTGTCATGAGAATCATGTCACAGGCTACTATAAAATCATACATACTAGACTATATGACTACAAAATCATAGTTGGGTTTTTCCCAAACTATAATTCCTGACTACAATGTTTGAAATCGTGTAAAACATTTTGAATATGAAGGGCAATTCATTGTATTTAAATTTCTTACTGCACGATGATGTTTTCATGCTCTATATAAAACAATAAAAGTAATATGAGTGTACACTGTAACATGATGAATGCTACGAGTCTAAGTATGTTTAGTACATGTTTATTATTAATAGCCTACTCTGTTCAGAAATAGATTTTAATAACGTGCTAAACAATAATAATTAGTTTCTCAGATATAAGATTTCTTTCTCTTTTTTATGATAGTACAAAGCATGTGTGAGTCGATGGCTACAAAACCTATATATATATATATATATACACACACACACAGATGTTCCTGATATTAACATGCTCAAATGTTTTTTTGTTTGTATTTTATTGAATCAGATACCAGCACCAGATGAATCCTGATGTCTCTTCAACTGTTTTCCTCTGAGAGCGCTGAACCAACATCAGATGTTCAACTACACTGATATTCTATGTTAAAACAAGCTCCTTTTCTACTGATTATGTTTTTTTCTTCTTGAATCCATGGAAAGAAGTAGAAACACTTAAATAAAACACGTAAATATCAGGTATGATTTACTTGTTTCACTTGTTGAACAGAATCTGTTGTCAGTTCACATCTCTGTGGTTAGATCAGTGTGCACAATAATGTGTCTTTGACCTTCATTATGTATGTTTTGATTATACTGTGTTGTAAATAAAACACAAATAATTAAAAAAAAACCTTTTTTTCAATGTACTCACATTCTCTTTTACCTGCCTCACAGTCACAGTCACACTGATGGGCCATAAGAGGCCACTAGGGGAGGGCCCTTTGTCTCTCAGGTGAGACTCACTTAATATTCATGGCCATTACCACTCCCTCGCATACAGACCCTCGATCACAAAACATGTCTTGAAAATTTTAAATCAATATATTGTTTTCTGCGAATGAGTAAGCAGAATGATTTTCACATAATTCTGAAGTAAATATTCTAGCCTACAAGACTGATTACTCAAAAGTCTTATTCAGGACTATATTTAGTGTGGGTTTTAAGGCCTTATTTCAGCTACATTTTTTTCCCCAAAACGTACTAACCACGCATAATATTTTTTTTCTAAAAAATGCAAACATGTACATCCATCTTGGTCACATATTATTGTAGCACAGTTTGTGCTGAATACAAAAAAAATTACATGTTGGTCAATAGTATGTTTTAAGTAGCTGAAAAAAGCACAAATATCAGGGCATGTCAAAACATCTCAAGGGCCCCAAAATGACCTCGGACCCCAGAGGGTTAATAAAAAAATTAAATAAATTTAAAAAAAATCAAACAACAAAACACAAATTAAAAATCTGACGGACTGCCAGACGGACACTGACACAAACACTTAAAGGAAGTAGGGATGTACCGATATGGAAATTTTGGACGATACCGATAACCGATAATTTTTTATAAATGAAAGCCGATAACTGATATGTTGGCCGCTAAATCTAAATCCAAATTTTTATATAATTTTTGAGCCTGATTACAAAAAAGTCTCATCATTAAAAGCATTAAACACTTCAACATAAATCAAACATAAAGCAGCCTTACAAATAAATAAAACAATGCTTAAATAATGCAAACAAGTCACTGGACAAAAAAATAAAAAAAAATGTAAAAAATAAATAAATAAATAAAAAATAACGTGCCATGGATAAATTAAACGGAATAGCCTCCGCACCGACAATTCAATTATTTTAATTAAACCATATTGTTGATGAAAATAAGATAAAAATAAAAGTGGTGGTTATTATTATTAAAATAATGATTTTGAAAAATAATTATCTTTAATACCACTGTTTCAAATAGCAGCATGCAGTTTTAGCTGCGTGCGCTGCTGAAGAGCTGAATGAACACCAGTAAACTGAAGCGCTTATTATTTATACAACATAAACATAATATTATATATATATATATATATATATATATATATATATATATATATATATATATATATATATATACACACACACACACAAAAAAAAGACGCAAATGCGCAAGTGATCTTGAACTAAGTTATGCGCTAATAAGATGTGATGTGCTCTTGGCTCTTCCCACAACAACGTGCAGAAACACAACAAATTAAGCCAAAGAATTCACAACGTTTTATTATAATAGTGTTCTCTCATTATAATATTATATATATGATAGTCCCAATCATTGTAATGAATGTTGTGCATTGCTGTTCGAGCTGCGTGCGCTGAAACTTAAAGAGCTGAATGAACACTGGTAAACTGAAGTGCTTTGCTGGCAGCTATTTAACCCTTGTGCATCAATATAAAAAAGTTACACATAGGTCCATAGTGGACAAAATGTCCATGTCAAAAAACAGTCATAAAAATTGGAAGCTTGGGAGCACATACTTAAGTTTGGTCACATTTTAAAGAAGACCCATGGAAGATGATTGTTGAAGTAAAAAAAAGTTTAAAAAGTGAAACCAAAAAAAAAAGTTATACAGGTTTAAGTTTATGGAAATTATTTATGAACAATATTTTATTTTATGAAACCTTTCATGAAACATGTTGAACTCTAAACCCTAGAAAATCAAAGCCATAAATCTAAACAAGTTGTGTCCCAAATTTGAGGTTGATATCTCAAAAAATGAGCTTTCAGTAAAAAAAAAAATTCTGCGTAAGATTTGGTTACGCAGTACCAAATCTTCCCCATTAGATGCCAGCAAAACTCCGCTGGTGCACACAATGGTTGGATTTGTGATTTGCAGTAGAGTTTCTCTCTCTCAAATTTTACAAGAACACAAGTACACACACACACAATTTTTTTTTTTTTTTATGACACATACAAATCACATGCCGACATCCATACCAACACACCCACACAATTATAGCTGCATTATTTATCCAATGGGCTCTATAATATGCAGAGGCAGAAAACAGGAATAAAGTGAGTATTTACTTTATAGACCAAAACTTTAATTTTGAAGCCTTGCCAACAGAATGAAAGCCTATTAACAAAAATTGCATAATTTTATAGTTAAATGGCACTGCGATTAAAAATAAACAGTTTCAATGGGTTTCAATGGGGACATTTTTGTCCAAACAACAATTTTGTGTTGTGCATAAAAATTTTAAGCTTGGGAGCACAGAGTTAAGTTAGGTCTTGTTTTAAAGAAGACCCATGACAAATTATTGTTGAACTAAAAATAGTTTTAAAAAATAAAACCAAAAAAAAAAGTTTAAGTTTATGAAAATGCTTTATGAACAATATTTTATATAAAATAGATATTTTATGAAACCTGTTGAACTCTAAACCTGCTAGAAAATCAAAGCCATAAATTTAAGCAAGTTGTGTTCCAAATTTGAGGTTGATATCTAAAAAAATTAGCTTTCAGTAAGATTTTGTTTGGACGCAGTACCAAATTTTCCCCATTAGATTCCAGTAAAACTCCGCTGGTGCACACAGTGGTTGAATTTGTGATTTACAGTAGAGTTTGTCTTTCTCAAATATTACAAGCACACACACAATTTCTTTTATGACACACATACAAACCATACTCTGACATCTACAGGTGCATCTCAATGAATTAGAACGTCGTGGAAAAGTTTATTTCAGTAATTCAACTCAAATTGTGAAACTCGTGTATTAAATAAATTAAATGCACACAGACGGAAGTAGTTTAAGTCTTTGGTTCTTTTAATTGTGACGATTTAGGCTCACATTTAACAAAAACCCACCAATTCATTATCTTAACAAATTAAAATACTTCATAAAACCAATTAAAAAAAAAAAAAACATTTTTAGTGAATTGCTGGCATTCTGGAAAATATGTTCATTTACTGTATATGTACTCACTTGGTACTTTTGCTTTAATTACTGCCTCAATTCGGCATGGCATGGAGGTGATCGGTTTGTGGCACTACTGAGGTGGTATGGAAGCCCAGGTTGCTTTGATAGCGGCCTTCAGGCAATCGGCATTGTTGGGTCTGGTGTCTCTCATCTTCCTCTTGACAATACCCCATAGATTCTCTATGGGGTTCAGGTCTGGTGAGTTTGCTGGCCAATCAAGCACAGTAACACCATGGTCACTGAACCAGCTATTGGTAGCTTTGGCAGTGTGGGCAGGTGCCAAGTCCTTCTGGAAAATGAAATCAGCATCTCCATAAAGCTTGTCAGCAGAAGGAAGCATGAAGTGCTCTAAAATTGCCTGGCAGCGTTGACTGTGGACTTCAGAAAACACAGTGGACCAACACCAGCAGATGACATGGCAGCCCAAATCATCACTGACTGTGGAAACTTCACACTGGACTTCAAGCAACATGGATTCTGTGCCTCTCCACTCTTCCTCTAGACTCTGGGACCTTGATTTCCAAATGAAATGCAAAATTTACTTTCATCTGAAAAGAGGACTTTGGACAACTGAGCAACAGTCCAGTTCTTTTTCTCCACAGCCCAGGTAAGACGCTTCTGATGTTGTCTCTGTTTCAGAAGTGGCTTGGTAGCCCTTTTCCTGAAGACGTCTGAGCGTGATGACTCCTGATGCGCTGACTCCAGCTTCAGTTCACTCCTTGTGAAGCTCTCACAAGTGTTTGAATCAGCTTTGCTTGACAGTATTCTCAAGCTTGCAGTCATCCCTGTTGCTTGTGCACCTTTTCCTACCCAGATTCTTCCTTCCAGTCAATTTTGCATTTAATATGCTTTGATACAGCACTCTGTAAACAGCCACACCTTTCAGTAATGACACTCTGTGACTTACCCTCTTTGTGGATTGTCAATGTTCATCTTCTGGATCATTGCCAAGTCAGCAGTCTTCTCCATTATTGTGTTTTCAAAGAACAAGAGATACCCGGAATTTATACTGTAGGGATGGTCATTAATTGAAACTCAAATGTAAATATTCTAATATTTTGAGATACTGATTTTTGACTTTCATGAGCTGTAAGCTCTAATCATCAAAATTAAAAAAATTAAAAAAAAACTTTTGAAATGTTTTACTTTACGTGTAATGAATCTAAAATATATGAAAGTTTCACTTTTTGAAATAACTTACAAGAAAAAAATGAACTTTTTCACGACATTCTAATTTATTGAGATGCACCTGTATACCAGCACACCCACACAATTATAGCTGCATTATTTATCCAATTGGCTCTATAATATGCAGCAGCAGAAAACAGGAATAAAGTTAGTATTTACTTTATAGACCAAACCTGAAAATATGGTACCATCTGTTAAAAAAATAATAATTTTGAAGCCTTGCCAACAGAATGAAAGGCTATTAACAAAAATTGCATAATTTTACAGTTAAACGGCACTGCGATTAAAAATAGCAGTTTTAATGGGTTTCAATGGGGACATTTTTTTCCAAAAGGCGCTGAGAGGAACTATTTTTTTGTACCTAGTGTAAAATAGATTTATTAAAGGAAATGAGGGTGGAATATTACAATTCCAATAAAAATACACATCTGAGCCAAAATTTATGCAGTTAGCATTAACACAGGCAAAATTATAAAAAATTTAAAAAAAATTAAAATGGACAAAAATGTCCATAAGGTTGCACAAGGGTTAACTCAAGGAATTGCATCATATATGAGATTAATCAGCTATTTATACAACATAAACTAAACATAATATTACAATTTGTAAGTACAAAAAGACGCAAATGCACAAGTGAACTAAAGTTACGTGCTAACCAGAATGTGTAACTTCTGTTGTGGATGCACTCATCCCGCAACAACGGGCTGAAACACTACAAATTAAATCAAAGAATTTACAACGTTTTATAATAACTTGTTCTCATCATAATATAATATATAATGTTGTGCGCTGCATGAGCTAAACATGATCACTGAAGCGCTCTATTAACGCTCTATTAGCTTAACCAAACGAGTTCTATAGGCCTATGAGATAAATCAGATATATATGCATAAAATAAACACAATATTACAACCTACAATTGCACAAAAGGTTGCAAATGCACAAGTGAACTTAACTGTGCTAGTCATGAATGTGTAGCTCCGTTGTGGATGCACTCTTCCCGTAACAACGTGCTAAAACATGGGCACACAAAGATTCCATTAATTATTTAACAGTAATGTTCTCATAATATGACAGACTTGCCCTGCACATGTTGCACTTCACTGTATTTTCCTTTTCGAAGTGATTCCAATAATATTTCAAGCAATTAAAAACAGTGCGCATCTGAAGTGCCTCTGCAGGAAATAATGAATTTTTATTTTTTTTTATCGGCTTTAATATATTGCCCAAAATTTTTATCTGTTCGATAACGATAACAGAAAAATTAACATTTATCGGCCGATACCGATATGGTGGTTGATATAGCGTGCATCCCTAAATCATGGTGTTCATGTGTTTCTTTTAATTACAGCAGTCAATACAACAACTAGGGCTGGACGATATGTCCAAAATTGATATCACGATATATTTCTTAATTTCTGTCGATACGATATAATTCCGATATCGATATTAAAACACCATTACACTATTAAAAAAAGCCTCATAAAAACTGCCAAGAATGCCCACAACAGATGTGTCTGTACCTACAAACTTATGAAAAATGAATTTGTCAAGTCTATGAACTCCTGTTATAAAACCATATAATATATATATATATATTTTTTTTTTGGGGGGGGGGGGGGACAGCACAAATAAATTAATGTTCACCTTTTATTTGTATTTAGCCTTCATACAAACAAGAAATGTGAAATCACTGTCAAATAAACATCTCAGGCTCAACTTATTAATATTAATATCTTTAACTTCAAACTATAGGCTAACATACACTACCAGTCAAAGGTTTTTGAACAGTAAGATTTTAGTTTTTTAAAGAATTCTCTTTTGCTCACCAAGCCTGCATTTATTTGATCCAAAATACAGGAAAAATAGTAACATTTTGAAATTTTTACCATTTAAAATAACTGTTTTCTATTTGAAAATATTTTAAAATACAAGTTATTCCTGTGATTTCAAAGCTGAATTTTTAGCATCATTTCTCCAGTCACATGATCCTCCAGTCATATGATCCTTCAGAAATCATTCAACGAAGTCAAACGCCACAAATAAATCAATGTATGGGAAACACTGGTAATGTATATTGAAATATCGGAAATATTTTTAAAAATCATATCACCGTTATTGAAAAAATTATATCGCGATACATATTGATATTGAATTATTGTCCAGCCCTAAGAGCAACTGAACAATTATTTTTCCCAAATTCCATTTAATTTTTTTCCAAATTTCATTTTTGCAGTTTGAATTATTCTGGACTTTTTTTTAATGCTTAAATTAAATTTAATTAAACAAAAAGCATTAATTAAAATCACTAAACTTAAACATCAATGTATTAAAAGTTTAACAACAACTCCATGTTTAGGGCCCTATGAAATGTTTTATTTTTTTCATCCGTATGTTTTATTGTTACCAAATTCTGTGTTTTAGCATATCTGACTATTTGAAAGCATGAAAACAAGTTTCATTTATTTTTACAATAGCCTTATGATTTTTTTTTTTCCTCAGAAATTCTGTGTTGTGTATTTACATTTTTCTGTTTATCAAATTAAGGCATAAAACATAAAATCTTTTAATTAATGAAAATTAAACTAATTTTATATTTTGGAAAATAAAAGGGGATTTAAAGTGGAAGTGAAGCAGTCAGTCAAGTTTACATTATTTAGTAAAGTGATTTCCACTTTAATTAAAAAAAATATATGAACATGATTAATGTAACCTTTTTAAAGAAACAAAGGATGTTTTGTTATAGCTTTTGGAGCATGGGCGCTGTGCAGGTGAACATAAAATATGTTACATACCACTACTGGTGAATGAGCCAGTGTAATGCAAATATGTCTGAAAGGTCTGACATAAGATGCTGTATGAACGATACTGTATGAAGCAGTATGTATCACGTTGCGCCTCGCATTATGAAAACAATGTTTGGGATGCAATGATCAAATCTTTGTGATGAGGTGATATTGATATAGATCTGGTATATGTTGAATATTCATCCAAATTATGGTGAAAATCAAAACATTTGTGTGTTCAAAAAGTAAAGAAATGCTTATATTACTTTACTGGCCAATGGAGTGAACCAACCCCGTGACGTCACATGCGGTGGTACTGCAAGATGGCGGCACCCGTGCTCCAAAAGCTATAACAAAACATCCTTTTTTCTTTAAAACGGTTACATTAATCGTGTTTGTTATAATTTTTTTAAATTAAAGTGGAAATCAATTTACTAAATGTAAACTTGAGTGACTAGTTGGAGTGTGCGCGCACGTGTGTGTGTGTGTGTGTGTGTGTGTGTGTGTGTGTGTGTGTGTGTGTGTGCACGATACAGAGAGCAGAAGAGAATGTAGAGAAAGAAATGACATGGGCCGTTTCTCAATACCAAGTGCGCAAAGTTATGACCTGCGTCCTCGGTAGTTCGGACTTCGCAAGTTCGACTCGGGAGTGCGGACTCACGAGGACGGGAGAACACAAGTCCATTAATTCTGCAAATGGAACAGCAGCGTACTTGATAATGTCACTCAGCTCCCTTCGGCTACTCCGGTTAACACTGCATGTATAGATAACAATACAACGAAATATTTCAAACACCACTGCCTCTTTTTGTTTTCATTTAAACATCAATAGCTGCAAAAATGTAGTTCAGGGACCACACACGCATTACAATAAAACGAAGTGATATCAAACACCACTGCCTTTTCATTTTCTTCAACGATGCCGATAATTTGTTTGTTTGTGTGCCCGATAACCGATATGTTCA
Source organism: Acrossocheilus fasciatus (assembly GCA_036784905.1). Classification (NCBI taxonomy): domain Eukaryota; kingdom Metazoa; phylum Chordata; class Actinopteri; order Cypriniformes; family Cyprinidae; genus Acrossocheilus; species Acrossocheilus fasciatus. The sequence continues at coordinate 10,697,910 of CM071949.1, forward strand.
ACCGATATTTATTTACTGTTATACTTCTGTTTTTGACACAATAATTACAACACCACTGAACTGAACAAACCATTTTATTTATAACAATCACTCCCTCCTTGCATAGAAAACAAAACAAATCTTATTTATACACCAATAAATAGAGGGGTCTGAAAGTGCAAAACATAAAAAAAGTGCACTGTTACTAAATTTTATTTTTGTTTAAAAATAAAATCTTCAATGAGGTTAAAAAAAAACTGGTAAAATAAATAAAGCACATAAAAGTAATTCTAACCAATTTAAAAAAATAAATCAATCTAAACCACCTGAAAAAAAATAGCATTGCTATTTTAATTTTGCTTAATACTCCCAGTTGAGCACAACAAGGTTGTAGTGTAGAAAACAGAGTCTTTCAGCATTCTGCCCCGTAAGCCTGCTTCGTTTGTTTTCATAAATGGCTCCGACTTCACTGAAGACTCTCTCACTGGGCACCGAAGAAGGTGGGGGGCAAACAAACTTTCTTAACAAAGGAGCAAGAATGGGGAACCTTTTCTCATTTTTTTGCCACCATTCAAGTGACTTGCCCATCCTTCTATCAATCACTGGTTCCAGAAGGTACTGCTGAAGCTCTCCTTCAAGGCTAGACACAGCAACTTCAGAACTAGCGCCAAGCATAGTGTCATACATCTCATCAATCAATTTCTTCTGTTTTTTTTCTGTCCGTGGACTTTTTGAAAGGGTGCTTTCAATCTGACTGTGTTTCTTCACATTGTGTGACTCAGTAGCCATGAGTCTCTGGATGCCTTTATTTTCAACAAAGTTGAAAGGCTGATTGTCTGTAGCAATCATTTCTGTAATCAGCCTGTCTAATTTTTTCAAGATGTCTTCCACTTTTTCTGCTTATCAAACATCATAGGAAGAGAAGCTTGAATGTGGCTTGATGTATTTTCCTCTTTAGCATCTCTTTTTTTCTTTGCCTCTTCAAAGATAGTTGAGTGATGTATCTTTGGTGGGTCCACAGGTTGGAGGTATTTTTTGTTGTTTTAGATTTTGACCCCATGCTCACATTCATTTGGCATTCTTTGCAAACTGCCAGCCCTGGCAATGAGTCCATACTTAACTTTGGTTTTTCCTCCTTTCAGTCATCTTAAAAATAAAAGTGTTGAAAATTAGTAGTCTTTCATGTTAATTTTAAATCTTCATATTACAAAAAATAATTGTATTTATAAAAAGCATCAGCAGCACCACTAATGTTAATAATAAGCAAAATAAATGTAGAATGTCTAATGTTTTCAAATGAAGAAAATTAATTAAAGACAGGCGTCATATCAACTTTGCAAAAATGTAATACTTAATTTTAAACTATAGTTTCAGTAGATTTATAAGCTATTTAATAGGCAAAAGAGTGAAAAATAATTTGCTGGATAATGTTAAATAACTGAATAATATTTTCTGTAATACAACAAACAAAACATCGTATTTTATTTCTCAACTGGTATGTTATATCAGAATTACTAATAATGTTTTTGTCGTTCTAGATTATGAAATACCTGTTGACAAAGCGCTGTTTATTACACAGAACTATACTCAAACTGCGATCGCTCGCGGAGATAATAAATAATTAATTTCCATAGAGTTATGTTTACTTGGATGTTTATTAGCGAATTAATGGTTATATAGTAAATGTTTATATAATTACAGTGTTTTAATCAAGTGAATCTTGTTAAAAGTTACATGCGGTGGCCGTGCTGGAGCATTTCCTGAGCATCAACCCGCTGAGTGAACAGCAATATGAAAGCGGCTTCACGAGACTAATGATGAGCATATACAACAGAGAGATAATTAAATTCAGCGTGTTTATTTCCAACTTGCGCTCATTCAAGGCTGTATTATTTAATTCATGCAAAGTTAGGTCTTTATTGGGACAAGACTTGACAGATTATCTTAAGTGACTTGTCTCTATTTCTTAGAGCCAAGCTGGATAAACTACATATCAAGCATATGTATCACATCTAATTTGTGCATTAATGGCTGTTATGTTAAATAAAGTTTACTAATTACAGCAAAGTAAGTAATACTTTACCTGTGCACGCTGTTGTCTTGTCTCCCCTCAGATGTGCTGTAATGGCGATCCTGCGCGCAATTCTCAAAACACCCAGAAGATGGCGTCTAATATCGGTAAATCCGATATTACAAAACCGATATCGGTTCATGGTGAAACGCTTAAATATCGGGAAAATATTGGTAAATCCATATATCGGTCGATCTCTAATTACGATTAATAAATAAATTATTTATGAAACATAACTTTGTGCTCAGCCAAAACGATATGACCTGGAAGAAATAATAGATTCATGAGACCAAAGATTGCCTGTTAGATATACCCAAAACAAATTTTACGTTTATCCACTACAGAGACATCAGAGCCACTAGCCGCTGTGAGGCTGCTCTCGGCGAGAGCGATGAGCACTGAGCGCCCGCTGATTGCTTGGAACTCACGTCTCCGAAATCAGCGAAGCACATTTTCAAATAGGAGCTATCTTTATAAATAAACCGCAGATTTGAGTCTTAAACAACTACATTCTCGCCTGAAATACTCAGTACTACAGTAACAGTAGTACTCATCAGTACGTCATCAGTCGTCGCCTAAGTACTGTTCAAATTCAAAGTTCACATCTAGCCAAGTACAGTTCAAATCCCCGGATGTGTTCTTGCTCCGCCCCTTTTATCGAGGATGCATCCAGAGGTGACTTGTGCGAACTTGAGGCAGCCAGGTATCCCAGAATGCATTTCGCACCAATCAGCGAGCGTGATGGCACGAAATGCACGAAATGTGAATTTTGAATTGGACCAGTACGTAGGCGACGACTGATGACGTTTCACAAGAAATCCACAAGAACACAAGTACAGAAAAGAACGCATATTGAGAAACGGCCATGCTGTCGTGTAAATAAGATAAATAACATAAGGCTATTTAATTTGTTTAACCTTTTGAGCGGAACGGTCCCACATATGGGATTTTCATTTACGTGCCACTGGGAGTACGGTCCCACATATGGGATTTAGAACGTTTGGTGACGTCGCATAACTGCCAAATTCAAACTGCGTTTTCGCGCTTTGTCTGACGCTGAGATGCCGCTGCACTTGTCATATAATCGCATCTATGCAGTGTTTTTAACCACATAATGTTTATTTTATGCTTTAGACATTTAAATACACATTTAAATACACAAGTACTAGTAAAACAATATATTTAGAGTTCCTAAAATACATTCAGATGTTAATGGAAGCAGCAATAACAATCCATTCAAATATAATTATCAGACGTGTTTTATTAAAATCAAATACACAGTGTAAGTAACTATAAAGTTCACTCTATTCTTCTCCCATTTCACCTGCCACTTACTTGCATGTATTTCGCGAGAAATGTATGAATTTATGTGATGTAAATCCGACTGACAGGACTCTTTGAACTGCAGCGCAAGCAAACATGGCGGCGCACATCTCACATTACAGATCACGATCAAGATCATTTAGAATGGTTTTTAAACGATAAAACACACTCATTTGCACATATTTGTGAATCGGAATTTCAAATAGTTGATTATATGGTAAGCAAGTTTATGAATATTTTGAATAAAAAAGGAAAAACGAAATAAAAGCTACCCATCTGTCATACAGTGTTATTGTGGCCGCGGTGTGTCACGTGACAATCATGACGCGTCGCCATGGAAACATTAAGGGTAAACGTTCTAAAATAACGGTTGCCTAAAAAAAACTCACTCTGGGGGGACGGCTGGAATATTTTAAACTCACCACTGAAAAGGTTAATGAAAGAACAAGGTAGACCTGTTCTATAGGAAAGGTTAGGGGTGTGCGATATGACGATTTTTGATCGTGGACGATAAAAATGTCTCCACGATCTGCTTTTGGAGAAATATCGTAGTATCGTGCTACAGCACATATTCTATCTGCTGCAGTTCTAGCGCCGCCATATCAATATACTGTACAACGCCACATACATTCACATCAGTGTTAACTCAGCGGTAGATTTACTCTCACGGGACACTGCACTTATTCGCAATCACAAAAGTACATTATTTGAGTGTTTTAAAGCCTTGCCGGTTAAACGTTTCATTTCATTCACGTGCTGTTCTGACGTGCGCACTAAAACGCCTTTTGCGCTAATACTGTCAAAACACACAAGGTTTATATATAGACTCAGTTGGTTATGTCTAAAAGGAAGGTAAACAGTTCAGACAAACGGATACATGCCTTTATATTAGATGTGTGCAGCTCTTAAAGGTCCAGAACTAAACATGCTGCCGACTGTCATTAAAGGGATAGCTCACCCTAAAATTTAATTTCTGTCATTATTTACTCACTCTCTCAGCACTCTCTTATGCTGAACACAAAAGAAGATATTTTGAAGCATGTGGGTAACCGAAAAGTTGCTGGTCCACATTGAATTTGATAGTAGGAAAACAATACTATGGAAGTCACTGGGGATCAGCAACTGTTCATTCAGCAGAAGAAAGAAACTCAGTCAGGTTTAAAACTAATTTTGAGTGAGTAAAGGATGGTATAATTATAAAACACTATGACAGAATCGACTGAAAAAATTAACTCTCTACTCTTGACAGAAAAAAAATAATACAGCTGCTTTAAAAGGAATCAATCTATATAGTGTTTTATTTTTATATTTGTTTCTTGAATGCTCCTGCTAAATATGCATAATGTACCTGAAAATAAAGCACTGTTTGTTTTATTTGTATATTAAGTGTATTTGTAATGTGTATCTTTATTCTTATTTTTAATAACAAAGATAAAATAATGACAAAGATTTTTATCGTCGTCCACTTTGGCCTAAATATCCACCATTCTTTTATTATATGTTGGTACCTTGAAAGGATTTGTCTTTATAACAGGGAAATTATTTAGGCTGCACTGCTCAGACAAAATTGTAAAACCAACATGACAAAGAATCGTGATAAAATCGTGAAATTGTGATATTTCTAAAAGAATTGTGATATGATATTTTTGCCATTTCGCCCACCCCTAGGAAAGGTAACGCCCCCCTAATATAATGGCAGGGGAAACACTGATCGGAATTATGATTTTTGCCATAATCGAGCAGCCTTAACCTGCAGACGATTCCAATTCTGAACAGCTGACACTTATTTTATGCTTTTGTTTCTATTTATGATCTATAATCCCCCCCCCCCTAGTAATTAAAAAAAAAAAAAAACTGAAGCCAAACTTTTACATGAATTAATTAATCAATCAATCAATCAATCCCTTTTTTGCTAGCAAATAGTAGAGTAGTCTTGTGGAAATTTCTAATATATTGCTCGCATCTCAGCTTGTTTTACTGACATTTCTTGCATCCATCACCTTCAACTCAAACTTGCCAAGACAGAACTGCTTGTGGTTCCATCAAACCCATTGTTTCATCACAATTTCACCATCCAGTTAGGCAGATCAACCATAACTCCTTCAAAAACAACCACAAACCTTGGAGTTATGATTAATGATCAGTTGACTTTCTCAGATTGCATTGCTAAAACTGCCCGGTCCTGCAGATTCGCTTTATTCAACATCAATTCAACAGTTCAATCTCTTTTTTGGCTCATTTTATCTGTAAAAGAAAACCTGCCTAATAATTATGCACACCTGAAATAAGGAGTTTTTGACTTTCAGCTTTCATGGACAATTATAGATCACTTATAAATGATTAAATACAAAATCAATAGTAGTTATTAAGATTAATGTGGTTTGGAATTGGTAAAATGTTCTTGGAAAATCAACTTGCCTAATAATTCTGCACACAGTGTAGTAACCACTGTAGCACAAAAGATCACAACTAAAATTTTGGAGGGTTACAGCTGTCAAAAATTAAAAGGAATTTTTGAGGCCCCTGCTTTGAATGACTTCAGCACATCTGCAGCCTCTGGATATCACTAGTTTCTCACACTGCGCTGGTGTGATTTTAGTCCACTCTTCTTCCAATCTCTTCCATAGTTTAGTAACTGTTGGGTTTTTTAGCCATAACTTTGTTGCCAAAGATTTTCCAGAGATTTTCAGTTGGGTTTAGATCAGGACTCTGGGCTGGCCATTTCATTATTTCATGTTTTCAGCGTCAAGGAACAGCTTTACCCATTTTGTAGTGTGACGGGAGCATTGTCTTACATGAAAATTACTAGCTGATTGGGAGATGTTTACTGGCTGATTGGGGAAGGAACTGCATGTTGCTGAGGGAGGTTCTGATAAACATTTGCATTCACCCTGCCAATAAGAGACCCAATTACTGCTTCAGAAAACAGGCCCCAAACCATAACACTTCCTTCTCCAACTTTCAGTGACTTCTTTACACACTTGGGGTTCAGTCTTTCCCCAGTTTGATGCCAAACTTAATGTTTCCTATTGGACCCAAATACATTAAACTTACCTTTATCACTGAAGTGAAGTGACCATTTCTCCTCTTTTCACACAACATGCTCCTCAGCAAAGCTGAACCTAGCCTTTTGATACTTTTTGCTGATGAGATGCTTCATCACTGCAGTGTGCATTTTCAGTCTGTCTTGTCTTAAACGTTTGAGACAGATCCATACCCGGTTCATTGCTGACTGGACTTTTTTTGACAATAAGACAAATGATGCTGTCAGTTAAATAGTGCTTGTCATATAATGAAGGAAATTAGCACCAGGTGCCAGATTAACACCAATAACTTGGAGGTAACTGTAAGTGTTCTCTAATTTTGATCAGTGTTCTCTTTCAAATATCTCATTTAGGTTTTTTAAACAGTGCTTCAGAATTTATGAAATATGATTAAAAACTGCCCTTCTACTCTTGTTAGGATAACTTCAAATAGGACTGAGCAGTCACCTTGAAATATAGGAAATTGTAGGTTGTTCTCTAATTTTGTTTTTCACTGTATATACTGAAATTAAGTGATTCTTACCTGACACCACTGGAATAAGGATAGAAAGCACTCAATGATGCAGAGGGAAAGCTGTCGTCTCCACTTGCGTTTACACACAAAGGGCAGAGAGAGCAGCTGCTGTGCGGTGGATCTTTTGCAGGGCTCTGGGTTTAGCATAAGCCGTAGCATATACTGCATGTCTTCTGAAAGTGCTGAAACACACATATACTCACATAAATGCTAGCACATAGGGTTGAACTCTGAGTAAATATTTAATTAATTATATATTAAGGTATTCAAACAATATTAAACTTACTATTTCCTTTTTGCCATAATATTATGGCCTCACCATGGCTAAACCATTCAATATATCAAAAATCTTTTTGGTGATAATCACATAAATCCACTAGGATGATGATGAATCCACTATTTAAAAGTTCACTGCATGTTAGGGGTCTTCTAGGGGTCTAAATAGTTCGCAAATAAATTTGTAATATCAAAATTACCTTTTTTACACCCTAATGAAAGTGAAAACATATCTCAAGTTGCCAGACATAACTAAATGCATTTTTGTCAAATTAAAATGAAGAGACAATATTACTTGTCTGTTGTAATATAGTACATAGAATAGGGATGTAACGGTACACATATTCGTACCGAACCATTTTGGTACATGTTTTTCGGTTCAGTACGCATGTGTACCAAACAATACAATTATTTTATTTTTTTATTTTTTTCAGGAAATTCAAATAATAAATGGCATTTTGACAGTCTTTGATGTGGCATGACAGATCGCTGTATAAACGCCTTGGAGAGCCGCTTCAGAAACGTGCTGGTATAAACCCAACACAAGCATTGACTTGAGTGGCCACAATCAGCTCCTGTTCCCGTGTCTGAGCAGTGACGCACAGCAGACTTGTGCAGAGTGGAGCGCGAATCATTCCTTCCACTGTACTACTAGTTTTAATGCGAATAAACATGACTGAACATCTCGGAACAACTCGTGTAATTGCTCAATCAGTGTTTCAACCGCAGAAAGACATCAAAAAAACAGCATGGAAATAAAATGTCACGTAGCATTTAATTTATCTCAGCAAGATCATCATTGTCCACAGCTTGTTAGTTCACTAGAGAAATTAAGTCTAAAGAGAAGCATTTCGCAAAATATTACAGCATATTCTCATTATATTTTACTAAACCTGTTAGTCTTAATTATTTAACGTATGTTTAAATTAATCTGTTATGAAACATGCTATGACAGCCAGTGTGTAATTGAATATATTTTAACAAATAGCCTAGAAATGTTTGTGCATATATAAGATCTGTAAAGTTGCAAAGATTAAACCCGTAAAGATAAAAACCCAAGATCTCAAACCCAAAGAGATATTCTGTATAAAAGTTACGACTCTGTCACACCCTCCTAAAACGGCTCATTCAAACATGCCCCCACATCTACGTCACTGTGTGGGAAGATTTGCATAACACCGGCCAAACGTATACACAATGAAAGAAGCGGAACTATTATTCTCGCTGTAGTATCGCTGCTGCCGCCGGCGCCATGTCCTGAAGATGCTGTGTTTCGTTGTGAAAGCTAAAGTACTTTGTTTAGGCTTCCAAAAGAGGACACAACTAGAAATCAGTGGTTAAGTTGTATTTACAACACTGTTCCAGAACAGTACTACACAAATATTCGAGTGCGTGCTGCGCATTTTACAGAGGGCTATTTTCCTGAACGTGGGAATCTAAACAGCTCCGATTATGAATGCTGCTTTATCAGATAGAATGAAAATGCCATCAAAACTATTCTGAAGACAGTCGGTTTCCTTCAGAGATACATTCATATAAATCACCCCACACCACGTTTTGATTTTGAAACGTGCAGTGCTCATGTTTATTCAACGAAGTCAAACACCACAAATATATCAATGTATGGGAAACACTAGTAATGTATATCGAAATATCGTAAATGTTTTTAAAAATCATATCACTGTTATTGAACAAAAAAATATTGCGATACATATTGATATCGAATTATTGTCCAGCCCTACTATAAAGTGGGACAATTCCAAAGTCGCAAGGACAGTCTGGTGCTTCTGACTCACAGCCTGTAAGTACATTTCGATATTTAAAGAATTTGCTACTGACTATTCAAACGCGAGTTTTGAGCAGTGTAGAGTAGTGCTTGTGGGTGTTATGTTTACGCGGCGCAATGCATAAAAAGACTGTATGAATCCTTATAATCAGTAATAATGTCCTCACTGAATGCAACAAATTCCTCGTTTATAGTGGGTTTTATTGTTTTAGTCTCTTCGTGCATCACAATACGGTAAGGGACGTAACATTTCTGTCACACGCTTGAGGTATTCGGCCAATCACAACGCACTGGATAGCTGGCCAATCAGAGCACACCTCACTTCTCAGAACGATGAGCTTTGCAAAAATCTACGCGTTTCAGAAAGGTAGAGCATAGAGGAGCAACAATAATGTACAGTATGTGGAAAATAATGTGTTTTTTTTTTTTTACCTCAAACCATGTAAACACATTGCATCCAAATACACAAAATAATGTTCTTTTTAGCAACATCATATGACCCCTTTAAGTTGTTAGGCCTAATTGTAACCTTATAATGTAAAAGGGCTCCCTATAGTTTTAAGCATAAGCAAAATAAGAAAATTTTAACTTTTATATACCTTTACCTTTTATATAAAAAAGAGCAACTTGTTCAGTAAACCACTGCTTATATATAAAAATATATATATATATATATATAAAAGTTTAGTTTTCCCCCTGCTGTACCGAAATCATACTAAACCGTGACGTTAAAACCGAGGTACGTACCGAACCATCATATTTGTGTACCGTTACACCCCTAACATAGAATAATACTTCCATAAAAATACACTTGGCCATTGCATCATCAACTATATTGTCTATACGAGACATTTGTGCTTAGACCCAAATAATTGCTGCTTGCAGCTATATTTTATTTTTATTTCAATAATATGTGTGGCATTCTATTCTTAAAAGCTGTTTATTTGTGTGAACTATTGTACTGAAACTCGAATGTGCTCTATTTTGTGAACTGAAACTAAAAACTAATATATAAAATTTAGGGCTGGACGATATAACCTAAAATTAAAGTCTCAATTAATTGAACGTTTTATCTCAATCACGATTAATGAACAATTATTTTTATTTTATTATTAGTAGTATTTTTTTATTTTTTGCTTTCATATTTATACAGTGCGTGCATAATTATTAGGCACGTTGATATTCTGATCATATTTCTTTTTCCAAGCACATTTTACCAATGGCGAGGAACTGACCATTTCTAATTGTGGGCAAACTCAGTCAACCCAATCATTGACTATCTTTAGCTTGACAAATCCATCTCTAATTACTGATTTAATACAGAAATCGAATTCCTATTCTCAAAAAAAAAAAAAAAAAATCTGGACCCTGTAAATGTATCTAACTACCGTCCAATTTCTAACCTGTCATTTGTATAAAAAAATTATGGAAAAAGCTGTTGTCTCTCAGCTGCAGTCATTTCTAGACCACAATCTCTTCGATATTTTTCAGAGCGGTTTACCAATTCTTTTATTACATGACCTCAGCTCAGCATTCGATATTGTTTGTAATAAGACATAACCCTCTCACCTTGCATTTAGTTACTAAGTTACTTACAGTTAGTAGAATGTCTAAAGTGGACTATCGAAATAAAGTGTTACCAGTTTTCTCACCGGTGAATAACACATGATGTAGCCCAATGCTGTTCCCAGTTCCAGTCCTTAGTTAACACACTCGGTTCAGATGACCAGCTAGTTAAAAGAGAGCTCCGTGCATGAACTGTGTTCCGATTGTCATGCTCCCTACACAGTGTTCATTGCTCCCTAATCCCTGAGCAGGGAAAATCCGTTTATTCCAATTCAGAACATTCATTCACGGATTTGCGCTGCTCCTCACACACAGACAAAAGAGAAGTGTGAAGTATGACATAATATACCTCTGTAAATAAGTACAATTTAAATTCAGGTCTGGCACACTTTAATGCCCTTTGTATGGACCATAAACGCTTGCTTTGAACTGGAATCATGGCGGAATATCTGGTGATGTCCACTTCGCAAGGCACTTATGACTTACGGTCGAAAAGAACAACCGTCGGACGTGATAAGACATACATATGAGGAGGGCGGGGAGGGCTCGAGGCCTGTAATTGGAAGGACTGCAATCCTATTGTAGTAATTTATGTTGTCTCTGGCTGCTCTTTGACCGTATGTGCGTTCAGGGGGCGTGGCTTTGGACGGTGATTGCAAGGAGGGTGGGACGTTCACACTTTCAGTGCTATCAGGCTAAAGTTACCATTTTCCGAGATCTCCTACTGCACCTTTAAAACATGACCAACAGACAGCAAAATGCTCACTGGGTCAGCGGGGTTAAAAAAAATAAAAAAATTTAAAAAAAAGGTGGAGAAGAAAAGCCACATGTTAACTGCAAAAGAATTAAGAAATAATGTGAAGAATTAGGTGTAAAACAATCATGAACCATTTAGTCTCCAGCACCACCATTTTCCAGAACTGCAACCTACCTGGAGTCTCCAGAATTACAAGGTGTCAGGTTCTCAGAGACTTCAGTTACGTAAAGAATCCTAAAAAAATGACCCTCACTTCATAAGAATAACATGTTGAAGTGTTGTGAAATACATGGAGGGTTTATAATATAAGGTTTACGGACAGATTAATTGAGAGTGACTCTTGAAGGACCAGCACCATACCATCTTTATTTTTAAACTCTGAAAGAATTTATCTTCCAGAATCTGGCAGTAAGATTTAGGAGCTCATTTTTAGTCAATCTCTGCAAGACAGACTTTTCAGGATAGGAGATGGGAGTATATATGAACTCCAAAAACTTACTGTCAGATTCTGGAAGATAAATTATTTAAACAGTGGTAAAAGAGGATGTGGTGCTGGTCCTTCAAGAGTTACTCTCAACATATCTGTCTATAAAACCTACAAAGGATTTTTTAGGATTCTTTACCCAGTTAAAGTCTCTGAGAACTTGACACCTTAGCTGTGTCTCATTTAGAAGGCTGCGCCCTCTGGAAGTCGAATCCTGTGGAGGTTGCATCCTCTGTAGGACGCATATACGAAGCGTCCTCAATCTAGAATTAAACGAGACAGCCTTCGTAGGATGGGCGGAAAAGGAATGCCAACACATTTAGAGCATCGTTGCGTTATTTCTAAATTTGGAAAGTAAGTTGAAAAAAAAGAGCTGCAGCGTACATACAACAGACATCTGTTAGAGAAAAAAGGAGGAGGATATTAAGAACAAAGTTTATCCGTTTTTACCAGAGGCGATTTAAGGTAAGTTGTAAACACCATATCTGCGCTTGTGTGTATATCTTCCGATGCCGGCATTTTTAAAATTAATGACGGTTGTTTACGGCGACGCCAAGAATTGTTGGTTATCTGTAGTAGCTAAGGATACACCTCATGCATCCTCCAAATTCCTGTGAAAGAAGGTCGCATTCGGAGTGTCCTACTTGCTTTTCTGAAATGAGACAGCCTTGATGACGTATGCACCCTTCAAATGAGACCTCTGGAGGACACAGCCCAGAGTCCTTCATGGGTCCTGTTTGATAAACCCGCACCCGCCCCCTCACCCGCAGAAGTTAACTGAATACCCAAGCCGTTATCCGACAGCAACACTAATTTAATTCCAAACCTGACCCGACCCGTTTGACATAAAAACCACGACCCGAACCGCACCCACATTAAATCTACATACGGCAGACAAAACACTTTTATTTTATTTTTAATGTAACGAGCAATTAACAAGTCATTCTGAGTTAATGCATTTAAAAATTAATAATAACATTTAACACGCACAGCCCATCAAGTTAACAGAGAGAGAGAAAGCAACATTCAGAGTGTAAACAATATAAAACTACTGTGTACATCTGAACAATCTATTGTAAACAGGTCTAAAGGGCTTAGATTAATAACTCAAATATGAGCTTTTCCTTCATAACCTATAAAAACAATTAACTTTATAGGCTGCATAAAAATATGTAGGACTGGCAGCAGTGTCGAGAGAGAGAGACTGAGAGAGAGAGCGCGCACAACATCCAACGTGTAAAAACAATATAAAACTATTGCGTACATGTGACCAATCTATTTTAAAAAGGTCTAAAAGGCTTAGATTAGTCAAACATGAACTTGGAGGGCTCCTATAGGCTAATCACAGAGGCAACATAATAAATATGATACATAAAAAATATGAAACGCTTGAGAGTTTTATTTAAAAAAAAAAAAAATAATAATAATAAATAAAAAATATAGCTGCAAGCAGCAATGACGGGGCCAAGCACATCAGCGGCAACATGAGGAGCTAAGCATAGCACGGAGCATCAGACAAACTTCAGCAATGAGTAATTGAAGGCATTTTAAGATTATTGTACTCCAAATGCTTGAAAAATCATTTAAAACTACTAGTAAGAAGACTGAATGACTTTTCACTTTTGACCAATGGGTGGCACCATTATCAAATCGATGTGGTGTGTTCTGTGTGAGGTGACTATGGCACACACAAAGTTTGGTGTCAAAATGCCAAAGCATTGCAGAGATACAGCCTCAAGTGTCATTTTGGCATCATGCCTCAAAAACGGTTTTGTCTATCAACATGAAATCCATAACTTTTGGTCAGCATGGTCTGAAGATGATATGACTCGATTTTGGTGAAAATCGTACAAACTGTTTTGGAGGAGTTCGAAAAAGTAGGTTTTCAACATAAATCAAAATGGCGGAAAGGACGTTCGGCTTACTATGATATATTTGGTATGTATGTTGTCGGCATGACCCAAGGAATAATTTGAGACCAGTTTCATTACAATAGGCTAATGCAGTCAAAAGTTATTAGCATGGTTTCAATATTAATAATTAATCAATGGCTTATTACTCTTGACCAATAGTTGGCGCCATTACCAAACTTATGTAGCGTGGTCAGTGTGAAGGTACAATGTCACGTACAAAATTTGGTGCGAATGTGTCAAAGTTTCGCTGAGATACAGCCTCAGATGCAGTTTGGCATCTTTCCAGCAAATTCGTTGATGCCCCAAACGAAAACCGTGTAACATATTGACACAAAATCCATAACTTTTTTCCAGCACTGTCTGAAGATGATCTGACTCAATTTTGGTGAAAATCGGACAAACATTTGAGGAGGAGTTAGAAAAAGTAGGTTTTTAACATAAATCAATATGGTGGACAGGGAGTTCAGATTTCCTAAGCGAAAATTGGTATGTATGTTGTCGGCATGACCCAAGGGATATTTTGAGACCAGTTTCATTACAATAGGCTAATGCAATCAAAAGTTATTAGCATTTTTGGAAATTTCATAATTAAAGGTTAATGAATGGCTTATTACTCTTGACCAATAGGTGGCGATGTTACCAAACTGACGTGGTATGTTCAGTGTGAGGTGACAATGTCACGTACAAAATTTGGTGCGAATATGTTAAAGTTTCGCTGAGATACAGCCTAAGATGCAGTTTGGCATCTTTCCAGAAAATTTGTTGATGCGCCAAACGAAAACTGTGTAATATATCGACACAAAATCCATAACTTTTTGCCAGCACGGTCTGAAGATGATCCGAGTCAAATTTGGTGAAAATCGGACTTACGGTCTAGGAGGAGTTCGAAAAAGTAGGTTTTCAACATGAATCAAAATGGCGGACAGGAAGTTTAGCCAATTATTGCAAAATTGGTATCGATGTTCTCGGCATGACCCTAGGAATCTATCAACACCAGTTTGATTACAATAGGCTGATGTAAGCAAAAGTTATTAGCATTTTTAGAAATTTCATTATAACTTTTGACCAAAAGGTGTCCCAAACTTTTTGAGTAGCATCAGGGCATGGTGCCGAAGAACCACACCGAGTTTCATAACGATACGTTAATTCGTTCGTAAAATATAGGATTTTATGAGAAAATTCAACATGGCCGACGCCCAAAATGGCCGACACGGGAAAATCGGATATGGTTGGACTCGACATGATGCACCGAATCTAAAGAGACCAGTTTTGTGATTTTTAGCCTAACCATTCACAAGTTATAAGCAAAAATACTCATTTTTCATATCTCCTGACCACTAGGGGGCACAGTGCCGAAACACTGCAGGTAGCCTCAGGTCATGCTTGTTATAAAACTCACCAAGATTCGTCTCAATACGCCAAACCGTTGCGGAGATATAGCATCAGATCCATTTTTGTGTGCTTTTCTGCAAATTCGTTAGCATGTTTTTCGAAAACGCTTGGACGAATCGACTTGAATTCCATAACTTTTAGCCTCCATGGTCTGTAGATGATCTGAGCCAATTTTGGTGAGAATCGGACAAACCATCTAGGACGAGTTCGACAAAGTAGGTTTTACGAACAATTGAATATAGCGAAAAAACTACACCTTACGATTTTTGAATTTTACACTTCATTCGACTCGGCTTGAGCCAAAGAATACGAGGAAAAGGGAATTTTCATTTTGTGGCTTACGGTTCAAAAGTTATTAGCATTTCAAAAGTGAAACTTTGGACAAGTGGTGGCGCTAGAGAGTTTGAGTTAGAGACTCCAAATTTGCTTTGGTTACTATTGACACTGTCCTCTATCAGTGTGCCAAATTATACAACTTTCCCGCAATCGGTTCTATGGGCTGCCATTGACTTTGCGGCGGAAGAAGAAGAAGATGAAGAAGAATTCGCTAACAAACACAATAGGTGCCTCCGCACCTTCGGTGCTTGGCCCCTAATAACATCCATGATTCTGAAATTTCAGTAACCAGTTTCAATTATTAATTTCGAAATCATAGCAAAAACTACTGGAACACACCCCTCTATTTTAACAAAATTTTAACAATTTGACAAAAATATTAAATAATTGTTAGCGTTTTTATTAGCGCACATTAAGAAGCCTTAAGCATTTTTTCAGTTAATTAAAGGGGTGGTTTACTGTTTTTTTCTAGGCTTGATTGTGTTTATGGGGAGCAGTCTAACATGTGTTCATGCTTCATTTTTTTAAAAACACATTATTTTTCATATAATTTACCTTTATTCCACACCGCTCTGTCAGTTCTCTGACAAACACCTTGATTATTTCCTGTTTTTATGAAGCCCCTCCCTCAGAAATACAAATGGGCTCTCATTAGTTAGCTGGCTCAGTGTGTTGTGATTCACTAAACCGCCGAGTGTGCGTCTAAATGTCCCACCCCTCAGCTCAGCGGCATGTGCACCGGTTGTATTGTAAACAAAGGCGTCGTCTATTATTGCTTATCAATTTGAGCCCGATTGAGACGCAGAGGATATTAGTGAAGAGGATCGCGCAGAACCTGTGCAAGCACGGCCCTTAATGGTATGTTTGTTTGTTGTCTCATACATTTAGATACGCTGTTATTATGTTACTGCTTATGTTAGCTTTTAATATGTTTTTATTCTGATTAAAGCTTTAATACAGTACGGCAACCGCACACGCGTCCATGTATAGCGCTTCTCATTCCAATGTAAAAATGTATAATTGGAACAGTTGGAGCTGATCTGACGATCTGAATGAGAGAGAGAGAGAGAGAGAGAGAGAGAGAAAGAGAGAAAAAGAGAAAGAAAGATGCAGAGCAGGGAGATGCGAGGTTGCTGTTTTAGAACATTGATTTTGAACTTGTGAATCCATTAGAATCGTTAGACGACAGAATCGCAATTCATATATGAATAGATTTTTACGTGCACTCCTAGTTTTCTCTTCCTCTTCTCTAAAGCAGCACAGCATGGCCTCGCCCCCTTCCTTACATGTTCCCGAGGGCAGGGTTTATCTGGGTCAGTGAGGTATCAGACCCGGGAAGTAGTTTGTTGTAGTCCCTTACTAGCCGTTTTTGTAGGCATTAAACTTCCAGAATTTTAAAAGACGATATCTCTGTTTGCATTAAACTTTCAGCGCTGCAACTTTGCAGATATTTTTTATGCTCAAACAGCAACATTACACACTAACTAACGTTTAAAAAGTGAAATTGCAATAAACCACCCCTTTAAACATTGCATTAAATAAGCTAACAGAACAGTGTTAGGCCTATTTTAGAATGATAAATAGACTAAAGCTTTTATTCAAACTGTGAATAGATTAACTACAGAAAAGCGAGCAAAGAGCGCTCCCTTTAATATAAATCACTAGACCTACAGCTGTCAATCAATGTCAATACAGCTGTCGACTGACTACAGTGCTCAGTGTTTGCAAATCCCGCTGTAGAAGCCCAGTCTTCAGACAGAGCGCACAAACACAGGACAATTTGAAAGGAGCTGCCTATCAGCGTGTACTGGATTAAGTCGAAATAGTTCTGGTTATAATTGTGCCCATGCCTGTCACCAGTCCGACCCGCACCGCACCCCGACACGTCAATATTATTCCACCCATTATGTCAATTTTTGCGGTTCACCCGTCCGCGTGCAGGACTCTGACACAGCCTTCTAAACACACAGCTCTTGCAATGCCGAAAACAGGTTGTTGTTCTGGAAAATGGTGGTGCTGGAGACTAAATGGTTCCTGATGGTTTCACACCTAATTCTTCACATTGATTCTTAAAGAGGTCATATGACGTTGCTAAAAAGAGCATTATTTTGTGTATTTGGTGTAATGTAATGTTTATGCGGTTTAAGGTTCAAAAAACACATTATTTTCTACATACTGTACATTATTGTTGCTCCTCTATGCCCCGCCTTTCTGAAACGTGTCAATATTTACAAAGCTCATCGTTCTGAGAAGCGAGGCATGCTCTGATTGGCCAGCTATCCAGTGTGTTGTGATTGGCCGAATACCTCAAGCTTGAGACAAAAACAATGAAATCCGTTACAAACAAGGCATTTGTTGCATTCAGTGGGGACATAATTACTGGTTATGACTTATACTGTCTTTTTAAGTGCCGCGTTGCATCGGACCGCGTAAACATTACCATGTCTGCATTTGTGATCGGAGAAACAACAAACAACAAGCACTATCCTACACAGCTCATAACTTGCATTTGAATAGTCAGTGGCAATTTAAATACTCTTTAAATATACTTACAGGCTGTGAGTCAGAAGCGCCAGACTGTCCTTGCAAAGTTGGAATTGCACCACTTTATAGAAACAGTCTTTGAGCATAGCTGGCAGGCTACTCCCAGGTTCAGGAAATAGTCCTTTGTAAAATGTGCTGCACACACTCGAATATTTGGGTTGAACTGTTCTGGAACAAACTTAACCACTTATTTCTAGTTGTGTCCTCTTTTGGAAGCCCAAACAAAGTAGTTTCGCTTTCACACCGAAACATCTCCAGTACATGGCGCCAGCGGCAGCAACAACACTACAGCGAGAATAAAAGTCCCACACTCTTTCTTTGCGTATACGTTTGGGCAGTGTTTTGCAAATCTCCCAATAGATGATGTCATACGCTAATTAGCATATTCATGACGTCATAGCGTCATATTGCTCACATACTGTATTTTAATCAGTGTTGGGTAAGTTACTTTCAAAAAGTAATTAATTACAGTTACTAATTACATCATCAATATTGCATTTAAATTACTTTACTAATTTGTCTAAAAAGTAACTTAGTTACTCAATAAGTAACTTAATTATTCAAATCGCTAATTAGGCTACATCTTAAAATCCCTATAAACCTTAATAGAAATTAAACTGTTTATTCTTTCAATTTGAGTCAAACATAAAATAGTTTAGCCTTTTAGCTTTAAAACAACTGTAATACTTAAACATTTTTTATTAAAAAAAAAAATTAACCTTCTTTGGTTAACAAATATAAATTACTGAATAACAAAAAAAGCTTAAAAGTTAAACCATACATTTCGGTTTGGCAAGATGTTCAGGAAAAGCCAAACTAGTAAAATCCATACAGGTTTATGTAAAAATAACACGTTAACTAATGTAGGTAAGAATAAAGTACAGAAATGATCTTCTCTGCTGAATAAATCAATGTCAGATTTCGCTGCTATGAGGTAAATTCCTCATAGCAGGTCTTCTTTCAAAAATGATGAAAATTAGATGAATCTTGATTTTTTTTTTTTTTTTTTAAATAAATAAATAAATTTATCTAGGTGTGAGCATTTGCGTTGGGTGAGTGACCGTGTATACACACACAATGCATATTTTTCAATTAAAGAGCTTATGGATTTAATATGGGCTGCTTTTGGTGCTTGACACCTTTTTATTGGTCATTTTGTGTTTCAAGAATAAGGTTAAGAATTATGCTATTAGTTATTAAAATATAAAATGTTTTTCTCTATTTAACAACATTACAATAGTGAAAGGCGTCTTACCGACCACGTCTCTTGTGTGGTGGGATGTTGGACTCATGAAAAATAATTACATTGTTTGTATTCACCAAAACTTTTTTCCCCCCTTCTCCCAAAACAGCTTATAGGCCCTACTACTGTTTCGGCTATTAAAATAGTTCAGTTTTGTAGGTAATGTCAAAATGATTATATTTCGTTTGGTTTTTTGGTCAGTTAATTTAGAAAAACGTTTGGAGTATTTTTGTTCGTTGAATATAAGTTTTTGTTTTTAAAAGTAACGACCAAGCCGCCAGCGGCACAGTGAGCTGATCATAGCCTATGTTTGATCAATTTAGCCTTCTCAAATCATCAGGACTTGCCTAAAATAAAATCTATAGATAAACTAAAACAGTTCAAGCATATGTTTAAATGTTAACCCTGCGCTATAATAATGATGTGCGCTAGCCTATATCCAAGTTTGTGAGCAGAGTGGAAGCTAAAGCGCGCTCTGCAGGACATGGAGGCACCAGCTCAAGCACTTGCATTTTTTTTCAGTGGAAATAACTTAATTTTTTTTTTTCTGATAAAGGTAAGAGTAATGCATCATTCGGAACTGTATAGGGTCTACTTTGTGTTCACTCACAATATCAGCAAAACATTGTGCTTTTATAAAACAAAGAAAACAAACATTATGTGCTTTCTACAGTCTCATCTTGAACAGGAGCGCTTCACAAAAACGAACCAAAGCTGACCGAATACATGCCTCACAGACATGATAAATATATCTATAGAAAGCTTTAAATTATCACTTAACGAAATAAAATAAAAAAAAAATCGAAAACAAAAACATTTTTAAGGGTTCGAGCACGAAATGCTGAAACCCTATTGTATCTGTTAGGATTTTTATTATTATTATTATTCTGCCCTAAAACAAATCGTGCAGCCCAAACCGTAAGTTGTAGAGACTTGAAACTTGGTCAGATGGTAGACCTCAGTCTGTGGAGAAAGAACAAAATTTCTGACATTTTCTGCCGTAGCTCGTACACAGTTTGTCATAGACTCAAAAGTTTAACATCGTTGCGATTCTTGCGTCAGCCCGAACAAAAGTGCATTAAGCCAGATTTTCTCTAAAACGCACATTTTTTTTTTTCGCAAAATTGAGCTATATCTGGGACCTACTTTTGCGAACTAGGCCTAGGTTTTTCACCCGATCGGAACCAAACCACTGCAGAAATATTGTCTGGACACTGAATATCAATAATTATCAAAAAAAAGTTGAAATTTTGATTTTTGCGCCAAACGGTACGTCGATTAGCGTCTATGCTAACGTTAGCCAAATGTTATTTGAAGCATAACTCTGGAACGGAATGAGATATCTTCACCATACTCGGTACACATGTGTATGAGCTCAATCTTTGGTCAAATAAAAAAAATTGTGTAGCTCTGGTGGTGCTGTAAGACTAAAAAACAAAGACATCTACGCGACCGTTAGTCCGATCGACTTAAAAATTGGTATGCAGTGTCTAGGTCCAAAGGTGCATGAGTGTCTATGAGGACATTCACGTATCTTAAAAAACATGGCTGCCATTGGTCAAATAAATTTAAGCACCAATTACACAAGGTTAACGGAGGTCGATTGGAAACAAAACTCGGTGGGCATGTTCGACTCATGGCCCTAAAGGTCTGTAAGAATTTTGAAAGAGATCGGCCACTAGTTGGCGCTAACAAATTTTTTGGCTCTTTAATCACGTGGTGTTTGACACATCCACACAATATGCATATCATTTGATAGATGTTCTCAGAAATCTTTGCCTCAAGAACCATTGCTGTCAATTAAATCGTTCATTAATTATTCAAGAATATGTTAAAAACCTACTTTTGCGAACGAGTCTCTGGTTTTTCGCTCAATCTCGATCAAACCACTGCAGTAATAATCTCTGGACTCTCTAGATCAATAATTATTGAAAAAAAATTGAATTTTGTCCTTTGGTTAGCTATAACTGGCTCATTTAAAAAAGGGGGCGTGGCCACACATACCCAAAAGCCTATAAAACCTAAACAAAAACTTAATTTTACGAAAGTTGGTGAAAACATGTGGCAGATGACTCTTAACAAGCATGAAAAGTTTCAAGGAGTTCGGAGCATAGGTGGCGCTATAACAGTAAAAGAAGCCATCAAAAACGCAATATTTCAATTGTACACGAACATAAATCATAACAAATCATTCCTATATTCACACATCTGCTAGTTATTCATATCATATGATAGATCTCCTCATTTTGAACAACTTTGTCTCTAGGGTCACTGCCATCAATCGAAGTGTTATTTAAATATACTCGATTATGTTCTCAATTACTTTTGCAAAGTAGTTCTAGGTTTTGCCCCCAATCGGAACCAAACCACTGCAGAAATGTTATCTGGTCAGTGAACATCAATAATTATCATATGTTTGAGAGCTTAATAAGCCCATTAGTGGTCTTCCGCTGCCATCTAGTGGTTATAAATAGCAATTTCGCATACAACACTGTGTTTTCTGGGTATATTTGGCTACACCCTTTTATTAATTTACCATATACATATTTAAAATTCAACTCACTTTCGCAATGAGGTCCCAAAATGTTTAAAAGTCGAAGGCCAATTTTACGAAACAGGCTATAACTCATGAAGGAAATGGTATATCTTCACCAAACTCGGTACACATATGTATGAGTACAAACTTTGGTCAAATAAAAAAAATGATGCTGATCCGCCACTTGGTGGCGCTATAATGTTGATAAAACTATAACTGGATAACCGTTAGTCCGATCGACTTGAAATTTGGTATGCAGTGTCTTTGTCCGGAGTGGCTCAAATTTCTACGAGGAATATACAATATTTGTATAGAAAATGACCTCAAATTTTAGAAATTGTTCATATATACACATATACACTAGATCTTCATATCATATGATAGACCTCCTCATAAATAACAACTTTGCCTCAAGAACCATTGCTGTCAATCAAATCGTTCATTAATTATTCAGAAATATGTTAAAAACCTACTTTTGCGAACTAGTCCCTGTTTTTTTGCCCGATCGGAACCAAACCACTGCAGTAATATTCTCTGGACTCTCTATATCAATAATTATCAAAAAAATGTTGAATTTTGTCCTTCTGTGATCTTTAACAGAGTCATTTAGTAAAGGGGCCTGCCCAAATATACCCAAAAGCCTATAAAACCTAAACGAAAAGAGAAAACTTTATGAAACTTGTTGAAAACGTGTCATATGACTCTTAACAAGTATGCAAAGTTTCATGGAGATCGGATCATAGGTGGCGCTATAACAGTCAAAAAGGCCTCAAAAACATCACATTTCTATAGAAAATTACCTAAAATTGTAGAACATATTTCATATTTTCACAGAAACACTAGATATTCATATAATATGGTAGATCTCCTCATTCTGAACAACTTTGCCTCTTGGACTAATGCTGTAAATCAAATTGTTAATTAATTATTCACAATTATGTTAAAAACCTACTTTTGTGAACTAGTCCCTGGTTTCTCGCTCGATCTCGATCAAACCACTATAGTAATGTTCTCTGGACTCTCTAGATCAAAAATTATCTAAAAAAAATTTAATTTTGTCGCTTGGTTAGCTGTAACGGGGTCATTAATAAAAGGGTGTAGCCAAATATACCCAGAATACCCAGAAAACACAGTGTTGTATGAGAAATTGCTATTTATAACCACTAGATGGCAGCGGAAGACCACTAATGGGCTTATTGAGCTCTCAAACAGAACTGTTTACAGCTTTTCTCATGGAGATATTATAAAATCACTGTTATAACATTTAAAAACACATTTAATTCAAGTTTACCATTTTGTCATGTCAGTTTTTACAATTATGCCATATTATGATCACAGAGAAATATAGACTTAAAAAAAGAAGACTTGCAATGAGTTTTGTCAGCTATCATTTATTTCAAATATCTATATCATCAACAAAATGTGTGTGCATGTATGTCTCTGTATGTGTGTGTCTGTTTCTGTAAGCATGCTTACTGAAGATCAATGTAACAGTTTAACCTTTTCATGTTTGTGAGTATGTGTTATTTGGCAAAAAAATACCACTATAATAGTTATAAAGGTTCAAAACACAGTGTTGTATGAGAAATGGCTATTTATAACCACTAGATGGCAACGGAAGACCACTAATGGGCTTATTAAACTCTCAAACAGAACTGTTCGTAGCTTTTCTCATGGAGATATTATAAAATCACTGTTATAACATTTAAAACCACATTTAATTCAAGTTTACCATTTTGTCATGCCAGGTTTTACAATTTTGCCATATTATGATCACAGAGAAATATAGACTCTTAAAAAAAGAAGACTTGCAAAAACTATTGTCACCTATAATTTATTTCAAATATCTATATCTGCAACAAAATGTGTGTGCATGTATGTCTTTGTGTGTGTCTGATTCTGTAAGCATGCTTATTAAAGATTAATATAACAGTTTAACCTTTTCATGTTGGTGAGTATGTGTTATTTGGCCAAAAAATACCACTATAATAGTTATAAAGGGTCAAAACACAGTGTTGTATGAGAAATGGCTATTTATAACCACTAGATGGCAGCGGAAGACTACTAATGGTCTCAAACAGAACTGTTCATAGCTTTTCTTATGAAGATATTATAAAATCACTGTTATAACATTTAAAATGACATTAAGTCAAAGTTTACCATTTTCTTTATACAGACATATCAGTTTTTACAATTATGACAGATTATGATTACAATGAAACCTGAAAATGACAAACTCTATATGTCTGTGTCTGTGAGCCTATTGTCCATTTTCAATGTGTTTAACTGTCAGCTATACGTCCAGGTTGACCTAGACCCTACAATTATACCGCCTTAAGGCTCGAACCCTGGTAATCGCTGCTTGCAGCTATGTTTTTTATTATAATCTTAATCATAATCAATAAAGATGCATTTCTCTCTGAAGGCGCGTCTAACGAGGAGATGGAGTCAGGATCAGCAACTTCATCCTTGCGACACGGACTCAGAAAACATTAGTTTAGTAAATAATTCAAATATCTCCTTACTATTTCCCGCGGATACATTCATGGTTATGTTTGCTGGGACTTTGCGGCAAGCTTCAGCCTATTGCGTGCATTTGAACACAGAACTCTTCAGCTGTGCTGAAGTCACTTGCGCTCGCTGCTGTGGGACACTAAACACCGTCGAGCCGCTCTCACGGCTTACTTAACATATACTGCGTGAGGGGGGCTGTGATTGGATGATGACAGGTATCGGTGATCATTCTCAAGTGATCAGCAGTGCTGCTGTTGTATCAGTCAGTGGTTAGATCAGTGTAGCAGTCAAAAAACGGAACAAGAGAAGTCACGTACGGGACAAATAAATTAGGCCCAAAATACGGGATGTCCCGATTGACATCTGAGTATTTAAGGTTTCTCTGTGAATCAGGAAAATCTGAAAGTGAACGAACCGGCGCGCGGAGGGTTAACGCCGCTGCATTCAATTTTATCTTTAGACGGTATATTCAAATTCAATATTGATTTTAGAACTGTTGAAATTATTTACTGTATGTAACGCAAGTACTTTATAAGTAACTGTAATTAAATTACCTAAAAATGAACAGTAATCCCTTACTTTACTTTTTCAGTGGATAAGTAATTTAATTAGTTACATCCAACACTGATTTTAATGCAGCCAAATTCTCAATAAAACTGTTTTCATTTATATATTTTACTGTGTCTGTTGTCAGACAATGTTGTCATTTCTGTTGAAATAGTGACTGAAACGCGTCCCTTTAAGACTACATAACCAGCTCTTCCTAGACATTAATCTGCACAAAAATCCTGATTTATAATTGAGCCGTCATCTGATGAAATCAAATAATACACACAAGATAAGACAAGACAAAGATGATTCCTGTGCTGTGATTTCGGCTATATGTAAGGTTGGGTATGTTTGAATTTTATCGATTCCGATTCTCGATTCCAATTCTTATAGATTTCTAGTTTCGATTCCAATAAGATAAAATCCAATATAAAAAATTAAGTCAAACATTTAGATGTCAAACATTTATTCTGTGTCTTTTTACAAAGCATTCTGTTGCAAAAATCAGCAGCCTACAGAACACTGCAAGAGGAACTTTGCCTATGTTTTTAACAAAAATACCACAACAAAAACAACTAGATTAATATAAATTTCGGTAACACTTTATTTTACGGTTACACCTATTAGTTGCTTATTAGCATGCATATTACTAGAATATTAGCCATGTATTAGTGCAAATTAAGCACATATTAATGCCTTATTCTACATCCCTAATTTAGGTATTAAGGTTAGTACCTTACTAACTATTAATAAGCAGCAAATTAAGAATTTATTGAGAAAAAAGTCGCAATTAATAGTTAACAAGTGTTACCTTTTCTAAAGTGTTACCTAATTTTCTAATATTAAAGTGTTAAAGACAAGTAAACAGTCAGTAATAAAATAGGAACAAACAAATCAATTAGCAATAGCATAAATAAATACAACTGAACCAAATTTCAGGTAGAGAAACTGTAGGCCTAATTAAAAGTTTAGAAACACTGCATAGTTTTCTTTTCATAAATAAAATATAGATTAATTTATTAAATATATTCAGTCAAGATGAGTGAATGATTTTCTTTCATTCTTTGATTAGCATTAATGACAGGCAGTGCGTTTATAGGCTGCTGTCTCTTTAACACCGAACGCACACAGATCTAAAAATTCTGTACATGTGCGTTTTCTTTCTCATCTGTTTACATTCACTTAAGACAAATACAGCTGTTTTTATGATGATATACTGATGTAGTTTTCTGCATACTGGTCGATAAATATGCAAGAAGTCAGCTCTAGCCCGGGAACCTGCACCACGACCACTCTTCTCTGTGCTCACGTTTGCGCTTCAGATGTGTGCACTGCACGCAAACAAGGCGCAAGTTCTTTCCGTTCCTGCAATTAAATCGTTTTAAATCACACTAAAATGCGAACGCAGGAATCATTAAGCAGAATCGAAACGCACGTGTCTTATCGAATACCCAGTTATCGGAAATTTGGAACCGGTTCTAAAATGGAACCGGTGTTCGATACCCAACCCTAGCTATATGTGCATGTAAAATAAGAGAAGCAACATAATATCTATTTTAACTGAACACACTGCTCCTCTCAGCCACTCGCTGAACAGAGCAGATGCAGAGAGAAAGAGGTGCATGTGCTAGTTGCTTTTTTGGAAAAAAGTCGCTAGGGGGGTTTGAAAAGTCGCTAAGCTGGCAACACTGCCCCACTGATTCAATGAGTATTTTGCTGTCCAATGGTCATGTCTTAACTTTGCGATTTCTGTATTGCAAAATTGTCATGTTTTGAATATTTCTCATGGGGATTTAATAATTTTTGACTTTTCAGTCTGAGTTAAATCTCTTTATTGGCTCATTTTAAATGTAAATGTGTGTAAATGTCTAAAAGTAAACGTGCCTAATAATTTTTCACACCTGAATAGGAGTTTTTCACTTCCAGGCTTCATTGACAATCATATATTACTTATAAATTATTAAATACAAAATGAATAGTAGTTATTAAGATTAATATGGTTTGGAATTGGTAAAATGTGCTTGGAAAAAAAATATGATCAGAATATCAATGTGCATAATAATTATGCACACACTGTAGATCTGGCTCATGATCGCTGTTACATGTGATCTTCTCAGCGATCTTGTCCTGTCAATCTATATGCGCAAGTATTTACTCTGAGTTCTCACTGGCCATTCACACACAAGATGCCTTTGCATCTAAAATGCGAGACGCAGCTCTCAGGAATAGTTAAAAAAATAAGCGCAGCGCAGAATGTCTACTCCACCCCGTTGCCGTCAAATGCAAAAGTTGCCATGCCAACCAGCTACTGTAAACAAAAGCTTGAAATGCTTGCCCCACCTCCGTGGTCTTCTGATAAGTCCACTGTTTTGGAACTGACACTGATGAGTGGCGCTGTATGTGTTAACTTGACACTATGTCTTTTGGTTTCAATTACTTTTCGATTAATCGTCCAGCTCTATTATAGTTATACAAATTATAATACTGATATGCAAAAATACTTGACAGAACAAACTCCCATATTATTAAAAACAACATCCTAGAAAAAGTAAATAAATCAAATAATTGTTATTCTGTGGGTGTTTCTGAAATCGTGTCATACGAGAATACGCTCTCTATGCTTACTTACATGATTTACATTGCAGCACATAAGTGTTTGATTTCTAGAGAATGGGAACGTGATATCAGCAACGCACGGCATTCTGGGACTTACGGACACGGACACTACAGTAGAGACTGGGTAATAGTGGAGGTAGATGTTTATATTAAACAGTTAAAAACACATTAGAATGGGGAACACTTGCTTTGTTATGAACTGCCATATCTGCTCTCATGACCGAAGTGGAAACGGATCTAAAATGAAGCGCAATTTTCTGCTTTTTTTAGCATAAAACAACACAATGGTGATAGCAACTCAATGAAAATAAACAACCTGACCAAAATTTGGCTTTGTCATTTGTATTTAATATTATTACAGATTCATAATTTCTGATCTACTTGAATTTATAAGAGTTCAAGTCATGAATAATGTATGAAAACACGTTTGGAAATGTTATGCGTGACACCTATAGCTCATTACGATCACTCTCTGTGTTCATAAAGCAAACACCGATTCATCGTTCAGCAACTCTTCGTGAGAAATTGTATTCACATACAATCCGGATTCACAAAACATTCTTAAGAAGAAATTTCTTCAAAACTGTCATTTTCTTATTATTTTTTAACTGAAGAAAAAAGTTATTATATTTTTAAAAAGTTATTAATATTTTGTATTCCCAAAAATTCTTCTTAAGAATATTCTTATATTTTTTTCATAAGATTGTTCTTAATACAAAATTTAAGAAGAATTCAAATTCTTGAAAAGAATCTTCTTAAAAATCATCGTAAATAACTTCTTAAATTTAGGACTGCCCCAGACTTGTCTTAAATCCCAAACAGTAAAAATTATTTAATAAATTTATTGGGTTATTTCAAATCAATTGTTATATTTAAGCATTACAACAGGATTTGCTACATATGATACATACAGTAGTAGGACTATTAATAGGGATGTGCACAAGTTTTCTGAAGTGACAGTGATGACTGATAATATAAACAATGATCGGTCATGATTAGCCTGTGTGTGACGCTACTTTTTGCTGACTTCAAAACTCAGTAGCAACTCTACAAAAACGAGTCAGATAGGGAGCTTTAATTGGACGCTTTTATTTTAGCTTATAAATACGACAATCTTTGGCAGTATGCAGCGCAGACACATACCGGAAGCGTTCACTCAGATGAGAGCACAAAAACACAGAACAAAAATGAATGAAACAGATCGCTGCTGCTTGAGACAGGCTGTTCAAAAACACGCCGCATTAAAAACGTGAAGCTGAGCGCCAGTCAAAGTCGCGACAAAAAGAGTGTGCGTGCTTATTATGATTATTAGGGTAATCTGCAGGAAGCGCAAAAAGACAAAGTGTGAGTTTATCAGTGCGTCATGTATTCACTCAGATAAAGACTGTCATTTTCTTAAGAAAAAATTAAGATGTTCTTAAGAATATATTTGAGAACTTAAGAATTTTTCAAGAACTGCACTTAAGAACATTCTTACGAACTTCGTGGAATTTATCTTAAGAAATTTCTTAACTTATTTCTTAAGAAGATTTTCGTGAATCCGGCCCCAGTTCTCAATTCCAGTCCTCGCGTAACATTTCCCCCGATCTGCATATTTTGCATGTCTCTCTTAGTTAATACATATGATTCAAATACCAGCTCATTAGAAGAGAGCTTGCATGAACTATGTTCTGATTGACATGGTCCCTACACAGTGTTCTTTGCTCCCTACTCCCTGAGCAGGGGAAATCCGGTAAAGTTTACTTCACTTCAAAACATTTATTCATTGATTTTGTGCTACACCACCACCTGCAGCATCTTCACACACAGACAAGTGTGGCATAATATACCTCTGTAAATAGATACAATTAAAATTCACATCTTGCACACTTTAATGCCCTTTGAATGGAACATATACGCGTGTTTCGAACTGAAATCAGGGCAGAATATCCTGTGATGTTCACTAAACATCTGGGCCCGTATTCACAAAACATTTTATCTTACAAATAAGAGTTCTCCTAAATAGCAGTAAAAGTTTTTAGCAAAGAGTTTCAGGATCTAAATAAAGTTCCGGGTAAAAATTTGCCTCTCAGAAAGTCCCTGCTCGTGAGGTAGTACCTTTTCAAAGGTCCGGAACTTTCAGGGGTGGGACTTGGGTGCTGAACATGCTGATTGGTTGAGTTCACGCAGCATTGCATTTCAACCACCATATATTCGCATAATTTTTTTAAATATTACTGCTATTGTGTCACAAAATGTAGTTTTAAAAGTATGGTGGTGTTTGATATCATATTTCATCTTATTTTAAGTAAAGTGAGGAAAATTGCAGTAGCCAAGGCGAGCTGACTGACGTTATCAAGTATGCTGCTGTTCCATTTGCAGAATTACCAGACTTGTGTCGTCCAGTCTGCGGGAGTTCACACTCCCAAGTCGAACTCGTGAAGTCCGAACTACCAAGGATGCAAGTCCTCGAGGATGCATACTTGATTATCGAGAAACACGCGCAGACCTAAGTCACCAGACTATTTACCTAATCTTCTCGGTATTTAGACCACAATGGAAATGCAGACAGCAACAGGTCTGGGGAAAAAAAGTTCCTGGGACAAATTGTTCCAGGTAATTTCAGTGGAAAAGTGGCTTAATTAAAGAAGTATATGTTCAGCTAATTGTCAGCCTCTTACATGTATGCTTCTTGTAAACAATTAGTTAATATGCATATAAACAGCCTTTTAATTAAGAGTACAATAATCATGGTTGATAGTAAGACATGCAAACGTAAAAGAAAACCAAACTGGAGGCAAGAACAGCTGTTACTTCTTGCCCACCTGGTTAATGAAAACAAGGATATAATCAAAGGAAAATTTGGAGTTGGGATAACCTCCGAAACTAAAGGCGATCCCTTTATAAAAGCTCATAATCGTCAAATATTTCTAAAATGTTTACGTTATTGCTGGCAACAGCCATTTTAAGATAGTTTGTGGCTTGGTCTTAGTGCCTTAGGAGTCCTCTTCACTACTCCTAACATTTCTGATTTAGGAGTTAGTTTTAGCGCTAAAACGCTTTGTGAAATACTTTTAGAGCAAAAATTTTGGAGTCCTAAATTTAGGACTGACACACCCATTATTTTTAAGATTTATTAGCTACTTTTAGCCTTAAGATGTTTTGTGAATAAGGGCCCTGAAGTGATTAGAAAAACATACTAAATATGCAGAGGACTGTTATTGAAAACCGCTGAAATACATGATCAACTGGCTGAGGTCAAGCTATAGTGTGTTTATTTTGTCTGGCAGATATATCAATACCACCTAGTTATTAAAAATTGCAAAAGAGAAAGCAATTTGGTCCTGTGTGTGGTATGATAGAAGGTGGCCATATGATTTCAATGAGTGTGAATCATGTTGTTGTTGAATGCGGCAGGAAGATTAATTTTTAATGAGCCGAAAAGAATGCACGTCACAACTCTGTTTATCAATTTGCACTGGCTACCAATAAATGCTCACATAAAATTCAAGGCATTAAATTAATGTTTGCCTACAAAACCACCACTGGCTCTGCACCCCTTTACCTAAATTCATTACTTCAGCCTTCAGACAGGCGTTCTGCAAGTGAACATTGCTTTATTGTGCCATCCCAAACAGGCACATACGGAGCCCGGCATGTCACCTGTAGGAGAAAAAATAATAATAAATCCGTCCCCTCAGTTTACTCACAAATTCTTAAAATGTTCCCTCGGTTTAACAAATCGTGCCCACGGATTAATAAACAGTACCCACGAATTTCCAATCCGTGAGCTCAGATTTTGTAAACCGTACCTTTGGTTTTTGAATCCGTACCCACAAATTCATAATCCACACGCACACTTACGCAATCCATTCCTGCAGGTTTGTAAACTCACGGATTTGTGGCCCCGCCCCCACCGGCAGATTCAACCAGGCCACCTGTTTAAGTGTGGGATGCACTGTATTGTGTTTATTATTTTTCATAGTATCCTATAAGACCATGAGCTGCACTCACAAAATAGTCTTCTTTTTAACGCTTCACCACCGCCTGTGTTTTATCCTATAGCCTAAAATAAATGCTAAAAAGAAGAATAGAAAATATCCTTAATTTTCTAAAAAAAAAACTATAGAGTTTCAAGAGGAGAAGGTAAAAAGCAATACAAAACAAATAATGTACTGGTTATGTTGTCATTCCCTTGCTCTCTAACTGAATGCAATGTTATAATAGGCCTAGTGATTTAATAATAACATTAACAGTGAAACTCTGGGGGAAAACGCTCAGTATAATAAAATCACCAAAATAAGTCTTTCTGTTAAGAATGAATAGTACACAAACACATTTCCAAAACGGTAAAAGGTTATTTAAAAAGAAAGCATTTATGAATTATTTTATGATAAACATTTTACTGTCTTAAGTGCACTCATTTATTTAGCCTATAAATAATAAGAATAATAATCATCAACATTACAATAACTATTATTTTATTATTATTATTATTATTATTATTATTATACATTTAGGTTACTTATGCATTTAGAAGAAGATTTTATCCAAAACGACTTACAAAAGAGGAACAAATAAGTCAGTCACAATGCCAGGTTTATTATTATTCGATATCAATATGTATCGCGATATTTTTTTTTTAATAACGGTGATATGATTTTTAAACACCTTTCCAATATTTCGATATACATTACTAGTGTTTCCCATACATTGATTTATTTGTGGTGTTTGACTTGGCACTGCACATTTCAAAATCAAAATGTGGCGTGGGTGATTTCTATGAATGTATCTCTGAAGGAAACCGACTGTCTTCAGAATACTTTTGATGGCATTTTCATTTTATCTGATAAAGTAACGTTCATGAGCTGAGCTGCTTTGGCACTTCAGATCTGCTCTACTCTATGAATGGTCACATACTGTAATACACAAATGAATGCCCAATAAAGCTGTTCACATTTACATATTTTCTGTTGTTATACATAAAATAAGTATAAATAGTGACTACACGACCCATTAATACTACGTTAACCAGGAATCACTCTTACTCTTAAGTGTTTGGGCTTTTCTAACATGTAAAGGCAGATTATTCCAAAGTCTAGGGCCTGCCACTGCAAACGCATGGTCACCCCTGCTCTTCAGCCTTACACGAGGGACAACTAACAGTGAATGGTCAGCGGACCTAAGTCCCCTCGATGGAGCATATGGCTGTATTAAGTCTGAAAGATATTTTGGTGCCAGACCATTAAAAATCAATTCTAAAACAAACAGGAAGCCAGTGAAGAGAGGCCAAAATGGGAGTAATATATTCCTGCTTTCGTGTTCCCGTTAACAAAAGAGCTGCAGCATTCTGAACCTGCAGTCTGGTGAGGGAGGCCTGACTACTGCCTACATTAAGTCCATTACAGTAGTCAAGGCGGGATGAAATAAAAATGTGTATAATTCTTTCAGTATTTAAAAGACAAAAAAGATTTAATCTTGGATAAGGTCTGATAAAATCAGCATACATCTGCTATCAACCTATCTGCTATCACTGGATACCATACAATGCACATCCACGACATTACATATGTAAAATCTGTTGCACCTTTGCAAAACTATCTATTGCACTACTAATCTGTTGTAAATGTACAATCTGTTGCACCTTCACATATTACTATGTATAGATGTGTACATAATGTAGAATGTGTACTGGTAACTAAGTATGTCTTTATAGTACACTGTGTATTGAGTATGGAGTCTGGAGCACGCTCTTAAGAATTTCACTCACCAAGGCACTTGTGCTGTGGTGATGTGACAATAAAGTGATTTGATTTGATTTTGATTTGATACATCTAACACTAAAAAGCGACTACAGTCGTGGCCAAAAGTTTTGAGAATAACATAAATATTAGTTTTCACAAAGTTTGCTGCTAAACTGCTTTTAGATATTGGTTTCAGTTGTTTCTGTGATGTACTGAAATATAATTACAAGCACTTCATACGTTTCAAAGGCTTTTATCGACAATTACATGACATTTATACAAAGAGTCAGTATTTGCAGTGTTGGCCGTTCTTTTTCAGGACCTCTGCAATTCGACTGGGCATGCTCTCAATCAGCTTCTGGGCCAAATCCTGAATGATAGCAACCCATTCTTTCATAATCACTTCTTGGAGTTTGTCAGAATTAATGGGTTTTTATTTGTCCACCCGCCTCTTGAGGATTGACCACAAGTTCTCAATGGGATTAAGATCTGGGGAGTTTCCAGGCCATGGACCCAAAATTTCAACGTTCTGGTCCCCGAGCCACTTAGTTATCACTTTTGCCTTATGGCACAGTGCTCCATCGTGCTGGAAAATGCATTGTTCTTCACCAAACTGTTGTTGGATTGTTGGAAGAAGTTGCTGTTGGAGGGTGTTTTGGTACCATTCTTTATTCATGGCTGTGTTTTGGGGCAGAATTGTGAGTGAGCCCACTCCCTTGGATGAGAAGCAACCCCACACATGAATGGTCTCAGGATGCTTTACTGTTGGCATGACACAGGACTGATGGTAGCGCTCACCTTTTCTTCTCCTGACAAGCCTTTTTCCAGATGCCCCAAACAATCGGAAAGGGGCTTCATCGGAGAATATGACTTTGCCCCAGTCCTCAGCAGTCCATTCACGACACTTTCTGCAGAAGATCAATCTGTCCCTGATGTTTTTTTTGGAGAGAAGTGGCTTCTTTGCTGGCCTTCTTGACACCAGGCCATCCTCCAAAAGTCTTGGCCTCACTGTGCGTGCAGATGCACTCACACCTGCCCGCTGCCATTCCTGAGCAAGTTCTGCACTGGAGGTGCCCTGATCCCACAGCTGAATCAACCAGTCTTCCAAGAACAGTTTGGTGACGAACAATGCCTTTTCCAGCATGATGGAGCACCTTGCCATAAGGCAAAAGTGATAAGTAAGTGGCCTGGGGAACAAAACATTTAAATTTTGGGTCCATTACCAGGAAACTCCCCAGAACTTAATCCCATTGAGAACTTGCAGTCAATCCTCAAGAGGCGGGTGGACAAACAAAAACCCACAAATTCTGACAAACTCCCAGCATTGATTATGTAAGAATGGGCTGCCATCAGTCAGAATGTAGCCCAGTAGTTGATTGACAGCATGCCAGGACGAATTGCAGAGGTCTTGAAAAAGAAGGGTCAACACTGCAAATATTGAGTCTTTGCTTAAACTTAATGTAATTGTCAATGAAAGCCATTGGCACTTATGAAATGCTTGTAATTTTACTTCAGTATACCATAGTAACATCTGACAAAAAGATCTAAAAACACTGAAGCAGCAGACTTTGTGAAAATTAATATTTATGACATTCTCAAAACTTTTGGCCACGACTGTATATGCGGTGATTTTGAAATCCTGAATGAAAGCTAAGGTTTTTTTCCAAAAAGTCGCTAGGTTTGTCAGTATGTACATTTATGGGGGAAAAAAGTTGCTAAAAGGGTCTAAAAGTTGCTAAATATAGTGCTAAAGTTGCACTCGTGTGTGTGAGACATGGGAGCTGGTCCCAGGGGGCAGTGGGTATTTGTGGCGGTCGATGTGAATATTGTGGCTGGCCGCCACAAATAAATCAATGTATGGGAAACACTGTGAATTTTTAAAACACCTCAATACATATGCCGTTTAAACAACTTTCGGAACGTGACACTGTTTGAGAGGAGTCCCTTTTCAATGTTGCACTGTGGTGAGGACACAGCTGTATGTGTTACTAAGCATGAAAGATTGAAAGAGCGAAATTGAAGCTGTAAAACTAGTAGAACGTGATGACAGAAGAACTTACCCACATTGACCGCCACAAATATCCACCGCCTCCTGCCATCAACTCCCGTGTCTCACACACACGAGCGCGACTTTAGCACTATACTTAACAACTTTCAGACCCTTTAGCTGCTTTTTTTTTTTTTTTCCTGAAAGGTACATACTGACAAACCTAGCGACTTTTTGGATGAATCTTAGCTTTCGTTCAGTTGGAAGATATCGCCAGTAATGCGTCGCAAGCATGAGGTCTGACTCTCCCAGCGCAGTATCACCTCTCTCGGGGTCTGTTCTGTGCAGTGAGCGGCAGAGAAGCAGCGCATTCAGTTAGTCATACCGCAGCCGACTTTGTCAATAAATGAGTACAAAGCAGCGTTTCCAAGCACCTGTCGCTTATTGACTGTTTTAAATTATAATATTTAATTATTATATTGAATGTTTGGAATATGAGCATAGTTTGTCTGTTAATATGCACTTAGTTTGTTACTCAGACGCAGGCAGTGCGCTGCATGAGACAAAAAATAATATAGCCAAACCTACCACATAGCCGCATAGCTTTTTAGTGTAGATTCATGTTGATTTTATAAGACGATGTTATGATTATAAGTCATGACATCAGGAAAAAACTTTGAAAAACCAGGAAAAAAACTTTGCTTCAGTAAATGGTGTTTCCTCAACATATAGCAGTAGGCTGGTTAAGGAGTAAAGTGAGAGTGACTCCTGGTTAACATGCATTAATGGGTCGTGTGGGTTTAGTTACTATTTAGTGTGGAATTTTTCTACAATATTCACTCATCATGACAGTGAAATAGGGCATTCTAAGTAAATCTAGTATGAACTAGATTTCCTCTCTCAATCAGTAAAAAATGTGGTTAAAACCCGGTCATGCATGGAAAAAAAAAAAAAAACCCTTCATATATCATGAAACTGGTATAATTTTGAAAAATAACGTGATACAAATTTTTGGTCATACTGCCCAGCATTACTATATAGAAAATTGTCTCTTCAATCAAAGTCGGAAAAGTTGACAGATTTATCTGTGATACTAATGTACAGTACCATTAGTGAATTCTACTGGTAAGTGACCCATTCTGAGCTGCTGCCAGTCATCTCCTCCTTTAGGAACCTCAATGTTACAGGCCAACTCCAGGATAGAAACACCCAAACTAAGAGTGAAGAAAATAAAGACATCTCTTTATACAAACCACAATATAACTGATTTAGCTTTTACTTTTGACTTTTAAATATTAGGGGTGTAACGGTACACAAACACGACGATTTGGTAAGTACCTCGGTTTTGACGTCACGATTTGGTATGATTTCGGGAAAGCAGGGAGTTAATAATAGTTTACTGAAGAAATTGCTCTTTCTTTAAATAAATTCAATTATAAAATTTCCTTATGGATAAAAATCTACCTCTAGCTTCTGCTCTAAACTATAGGGAGCCCTTTTATATTACTACAAGGTTACAATTAACAACAGAGCTCAAACTTAAATTGAATTACTATTTATTTTTAAATATAATAATCAACATTCAAATTTAAAAATTGTATGCCAACATGTAATTTTTTCTTAATTCACTTATAAATTATACATTTTCTATTTGTTGTTGAAATATAATTTACAGACTCATAACTTGTTTCATAAAATATTTAATTAAACATATAGCCAACACTAAATAATTAAGACAAGTAAATATAATGAAATAGGCCTACAGTCTAATATTTTGCAAAATGCACATCATTAGACTTCATTTATCTAGCAAATAACGAGCTGTAGACACTGATGACTTGCCTGAGGTAAATGAAATGCTTTGTGACATTTTCTTTACAAGCTATTTTAATGAAGTGTTTCCGCAGTTGAAACACTGATTGAGCGATTACACGAGGAGTGAGATGTTCAGTCATGTATATTTCACGTTAAAACTAGTAATAAAGATGAAGGGGTGATCAAGCTCATTCGCGCTCTGTGCTGTCGTTAGAACAGAAGCGTTAGTATACGGTGATCTGTCACACCACATCAAAGAGCATCAAAACGGCATGTATTGTCTGAATTTCCTGAAAAAAATGGAACAATTTGTTCGGTACACCTGCATAGCGAACCAAATATGAATACGAATATGTGTACCGTTACACCCCTATTAAATACAGTAGTCAACATATGAAGTGGATCAAAAAAAGTGAAAAATCAAAATCAAATTGGTCCTAAGACAAGAATGCATTTTGGTTTTAGGTTAACTGATGAAAGGTTTTGATCTACTTCAAATGTTGACTACTGTATAACTAAGTATAACACTCACTAACCTAAAGATGTCTGCGGCAATCCCATACTCTCCTCTCAATAGTTCAGGGGCCATATATCTGGGGTCTCCTTCCTGTAAATCAACCTCCTCTGCCTTCATTTCTCTCTTTCCTTCTATCACTTGTTTTCGGACGTCTGTAGGAAGCTTGATCAACAAGCCAAAGTCTCCAAGTTTGAGCCGTCCAGACTTTGTAATGAAAATATTTGCTGGTTTGATGTCCAGGTGGGCAAACCCATGAGTGTGCAAGTGGTCAAGTGCTGAGAGCATGTCACACAGGTATGTCCAGGCACTTGTCTCACCTGGCACAACACACAAACTTTGCTTCAGTTCCATACATCTGCCATACAAAAAGAGAATTTTTCTTGTGTAGTGTGCTGTTTACCAGTGTGAAATGGTGTTTCCTCAACATATAGCAGTAGGCTGGTACAGCAGAGTTCAGTCTGGATGTAGAGGTGACCAGCCTCCTCCCAAGCTGCAATGAAGCCCAGTATGTACGGGTGTGAGTGCAGTCCCTCATGATTCCAAGCCTCAGCAATGCTTCTTGCTCGTTCAACCTCACCACGGAAACGCTGCACTGAACGTTTGACAGCATACTGACAGCCGTCCAAAAGACTCACCACCTGACAGACACGACGATCACAGTATTAGTGTATTTGTTGATGATCTTGAAATTGCTTTGTCTTGACAAATCATTATCTGAAAATTCACTTATTTCATGTGTATCAGTTTCTGTGTACATCTGTAGTTCACATTTACGTAAAGATATTCTAAGTCTAGAACAAAGTCTAGTTAGCATTTTGAAAAATAGATACACTTACTTCAGTTAAACCAATTTTGTGTAAAAATGCCCAGACATTTGGCCTGAACATAAAGAAATACATGGATATAGAAATTTAAAGGTATGCTATTCCATATACAGCCTCAGATGGCATCTTGCATGTCTCACCTTGAAAACTTCACCAAAAGAGCCTTGTCCAATTAGACCCAGGTTAGAAAAGCACTGGTCGAAAAAGGTCTGGGGACGGGATGGGTTATACACAGAGCGAGGAGGGGGTGACTCTATAAGCGAGCGTGACAGGGGTGTCCATGGAGTGGGGCAGTGGTGGAACACTCGACTGAGCGGAGGGCATCCTTTAGATGGAGGCCGTGGTGGTAAAGAATGAGATAATGGCCATGGAGGAGACAGGGGGGAAGATGATGAGGAAGAGAAGGGAGGTCTCCGTTTCTTTATTGAAAAGGACTGCTGGGCATGAGAGAAATGAGTGGGTAGAGGGAGAGGGGTGCTGACTACTGATGTCTGATGGGGAGCCGACATAGGAAATGCACAGTCTAACGTTGAAGGCTCAATTAATTTTCAGAAGCTATTTCAATTTAAGGAACTGGCTCGCTGATGCTCCACGTCAATATGCACTAACCTATAAAAGAACAAAAGATGGCATGTTAATCATTATAGTATAAAACGTAAAAACAAAGAAAACCAAAATGACTTGCACTGATAAGTTAACAATATCATTAAAGTACCCTTATAAAAAATATTGTGAAAAGTAAAATGGTACTTTGATGGTATCAGATGGTATTGTGATATATACTGAATAATGATCATTACTAAAACATGGTCATAGCATGGTATTTTTGTGAGCCAAAAAAAAAAACAGATTGGAAAGTTAGTTTTCTTTATGATAACCATAATGGTTAGCATTTAACAATTTTTACTTTTATATTTACATTTACATAGAACACTAACATCAAAGTACATCAGAAGAATCTCATGTGTTACTATGATAAATGTCTATTTGTCCAAACACATTTATTATCCATCATCGCAAACATCCTACGAACTCGATGATAATATTAGGAAATATAAAACAGTACTCTGTGGTACAAATTACTGTATCCATTGTGTAAGTTGCATTATGCCATCGGAGTAATCATTTAGAAGAATATTTTAACTAATATTTACAAAATCTGTACTACTATACATCGACACATAACACAAACACTAACTAGACAACAGCTGATTATGTGCATTAAAATAACAGACATTAGTATCTAAAGAAGTTATGATGAAATACGAGGAATTATTGTTTATTTAGCAAGTAACCCTAAAAACGTACGTCACTCCTTCAACGGGCTCTTCCGCCACAAACACTCTTACATCTGTATTATGTTTATAAATGTTATGAATATATAAATGTTATATACCTACATTATGTTTCGCTCCTGGTCATTCGGATATCCTTTTCTACTAATTACCCAAGCGTATTATTATTATTAATCATACTATTCGTGATATCTCGCGCCTCACGCGTTCAAATGCTTCAGGAGCGGGCAATGACGTAGCACAATGCGCGTTCTAGGTGCATTGTGGGATAGTGGAGGGTTGTGAGGTGGTGAATGGTGACTACAGAACCGCTGAAATGGTGAGGTTTTGTTGTTGTTGTTGTTGTTGTTGTTGTATGCTCACCTTTTATTTTTTACCCATGGGTAACGGTCTTATATAAGGTAAAATAAATTTAGTATTTGTCGTTATGTTATTCATCTTATTGTGAAATAAGTCGTAAGACAGGGAACAGCTTACTGTAATATACAGTAATATAATATAAACGTTATATACTATATAATTTTGTGACGATTGTTCAGTAATTTCTCGCGTTCATTATTTTTGATTCACTGTCGCTGTTTGATCGGTCTTTTACAGACTGTGTTTGGATTACGGGTGTCAGATAACTCTCAAAAGTTGCTTTTTGTAAACAAGGCCGCTGGTGAATATCAATTTGAGATAAGCTGAAAGTGAGAACTTATAATACCAGTTGCAGTCCTGAGTTCTTATTGGTCAGTAAGCGCTCCAGCCGTGGTAAAATCCACAGTTATGTAGCAGATGCTGCAGATGTTTATATAATAATCATTCCGTATCATGGCATATATTAAAATACTGTGATATTGCCTTCTGATGTTCTTATTGCACCATTGTACCACGCTATATCATACTACTTAGTTGTAAGCTGTTACAGGGTTTACACAACTATTGAATATTTTGCCTTAAGTGCCAATTTACAGTAAGTTAAAATAACTGTATTTTCTTAGTAAATAATGTAGCCAGATGCTATTAAGTGTAAGTAGTGTTAGATGCTGCTTATACTTGTAAAAATAGTATTATACACTATTTGCACCTCAGTGTATTGTAGTATGTTGTAAAACAGTATGCAAGAATATTTTATTCATATTCAGTATATGTGATTATGTTTATTATAATCATAAAACAATACTGCCTTATTGGGACCTTGCATGTCTCTTTCCCTAAAGCCTGCCCCTAACCATACTGAATCTGCTGATCAGTAAAGGTGCCCCACAAAGGGTTGAGGAAAGAAGCCACGTAACTAAATGAGCATAGTAACAATATGAGCTGAACATG
The DNA here is from genome assembly GCA_036784905.1 of Acrossocheilus fasciatus. Lineage (NCBI taxonomy): Eukaryota > Metazoa > Chordata > Actinopteri > Cypriniformes > Cyprinidae > Acrossocheilus > Acrossocheilus fasciatus. Next base: position 10,738,825 of record CM071949.1, read on the forward strand.
TTCCGGATGTTGTTCCAGCCTATCTGATCAATGATCAAGAACACCACATCAAGTTGCAATTGTAGGTCTTTTAAATACCTTTTAACTTTATTTTAACTTTTTGGTGAGGGATAAGAAAAAGGTGAATTTGAACTAATGGATGACACAGTTGGGGAATCAGACATAGGATAATAAACAGATAAATTTCTATACAGGCCTGACCCCACATACAGGTCATTGCCCAACTTTTAAAAATGTTTACAGTGGGCACAGGAATAATTATTAGTTTTTAAAGATTCATGCCTTAAATGCATAGTCCAACCACTCAAATCACAGCATGAAGTTGTTGGAAACTGACTAACTAATCCCCACACCATTGTCTAGGATGTATTCTTAATGATCAGGCGTCACAAAACCACAATCTTCACAGACGCCAAAGAATCCACAACCGTCTATGAGTTGAAACGAATTGTGGAGGGTATCCTGAAGAGGTCCCCCGAGGAACAGAGACTATACAAGGTTTGGACTTATTGAGTCATGTTATGGACTCATATGATAGTTATATTAACCTTCAAATATGGTAGAGTGACTGAAATAACTGTTGTGTCTGTATTTGTTACAATATTTTGTGTTTCAGGATGAGCAGCCTCTAGAAGACAATAAGACACTAGGAGACTGTGGCTTCACGAATCAGACAGCCAGACCACAGGCTCCTGCGACTGTAGGACTGGCCTTTCGTATCAGTGGTGTGTGTCACAAACTATGGAACTTCCAAACAAGCTCATAATGGATCCCCATCTTAACAAATATCAATCTCTTTTAAATTACAATAAAAATGTTATTGCCAGTCGCAATAATTACTTTAACAATTTATTGTACGATATGTGAACATAACCTCAATAATTTTGCATACTTTGATATAGAACATTTTCTTAGGTCACACAATTATCATTTTCATCATTTAGAATTTCTGTCACTTCCAAGTACTCAAGCAATCATGCTCATCCCTAGTTTTATCTTTGTTAGGATATTTAATTTTTTAGACATTCCCATGCCTTAATATTCTTAAAAAAATCATTGTTTTTTAAGGGTGTACTTCTTGTGCTATTTAATTATCATTATATCAGAGGCATAAAATGTTCTTTAAAAAGCAATATTGTTTATTGCAATTATTTCTTTCACCAAAAATATTTATTGTATCAGGCCTAATAGTTTTCTTAGTGTGTTGCTGTGCAGTTGCTAAGATATTTTAGGTTGTTGGTAACTGGCTTTCTGACCTAACTAAGAGCCTATACATGATTTGGGTGACTTGTTAAATGTAGTTCCACTGTACCCAAGAGTGAGTAGTATTCAGCAGGCCGTATAATGTCAAAATGGGTGATCAGCCTTCGTTAGAATAAGTTATTTATCTAGACCATTATATGATGTTTTAACAATTATTTTGTACAATTGTGAAGTTAGATTTAAAGCCTAATGAGACATTATTCATAAAGTATTTCATTCAAATTAATGACTGAACAGATATTTACTTTCACACTGAGCTTACATTTGTACATGAAAGTCTTCATTGAAGTATTTTTTGGGGGGGTAAACTATTCATATATTCTAAAAAAAAAAAAAAAAATTGTTTTCCCCCACCATCCCTCCACAGATGATACATTTGAGCACCAGCAGATGGAACCATTTTCCAGCCCTCCTGAACTTCCTGATGTTATGAAGCCACAGGACTCTGGCAGTACAGCCAATGAACAGTCAGTGCAATGAGCTGCACCTTGATGACTAGAGTATGAGGAGTATATTAAGCCGAGCTAGGTGTGGACTGATACATGACGTGTAGATGCTGCAAATGAACATTTGAAATCTGGCTGCCACTCACCACTGAACTAAGCCAGTTATAAATGTCCACAGAATAACTAACAAATAAAATTATTGTTATTTATGTTTACTTTATTATCTGGGCTGACACAGATTTTCTTCTCAATTGACTGACCTCATTTTGTACATTTCTTGTTTTCTTTGACTAAACGACATTTGAAAATGGACTTTTTTTTCTTCAAAGAGACTGTTTTCATCATTTATTAGAAAAAGTAATTGTGGTTTAATAGCACAAATGGCATATGGTGCGATATTATTTGTTTTAGTTGTCTCTTGCTTCAGTTTATGGTTTTTGTACTTGCATTGCATTTGCATCCAGACCAAAGCATACTTGCGGTTGTGTAACAACACTTGTTTTAGTAACATTCACCCCTGTGTGCACTTTTGATGGGTTTGTTACATAACTACCAGAAAGAAAATGTTCTTAGATCAGTGGTCTGTGAAAGGCTGCACACTAAAAACATGGCCAAAACATGTATGTGTTGTATGTTTTACTTATGTATTTTATTTTATTTTATTATGTGAAATACGTTTCTTTGCCAATGCACATGCTAACAGTTTTATAGTGAGGTAAATAAATTGAAGTTCTAGTCTTGAATTGTAACCTTGTTTGCCCAACAAACTAGTACTGTGGTGGTACCATGGTACTAAATGGCTACCATAGTCCATGTTATGTACATTCTTCTCCAATCTTCTTTTTTTTTTTTTTTAAATATATATATATATATCACGATACACGTTTAAATCTGAATGAGCTTTTATTGCCAGGTATGTTTACACATACGAGGAATTTGTTTTCGTGACAGAAGCTTCCACAGTGCAACAGAATGAGAGTGACAGAACAAAAACCACAGATAATAAAAAGAAGAATTAAAAAATAGAACAAGTAAATAAGGAATAAAAATATACAATTGTATGTAGGCAGGTATATAACAATAGACAATTGTAATAATAATAATAAGTTTTATTTATATAGCGCCTTTCCAGAGCTCAAGGACACTTTACAATAAACATCAGAAATGGGAGGAAAACATCAAACAAACAGAAAGAACAGAACATCAGAAATCCAAAGAGTAATATACAACATAAAACAAAATAAACAGAAGTTAACTAAGAAAGATAACATTCTGAAAACAAGTAAGTTTTGAGCAGCGATTTAAATTCAGACAGGTTATTGACAAGACAGAGTGATCTGGGTAGAGAGTTCCATAATTTAGGGGCAACAACACTGAACGATCTGCCCCCCATGGAAGAGAGGCGATATGGAGGGATGGTGAGAAGGCGAGAATCAGAGGACCGCAATGAACGTGGTGGAGAATAGTATGTACAGGTATGTGCAAATTGAAATGTAGACGAAGTATGTGTGTTAGATAAATAAGTGTATAAATAGTGTGTGTTCCACAGTTATTTTCAGGTGTTCATGAGATGGATTGCCTGAGGGCAATTAAAAGGCAGTTACTGTCCTTACCTTTTTATCAGCAAGTAAGCTGTTATGAGTAAAATAACACTAAACCAATAAATTTGTAATGAATTAACACTAAATACTTGTCACATGTAAAAAACTAGCATTGCTTTTTTTTTCACATCTATTGGTAAGAGGATACATCCTATTGTTTCATCTTATACAGTGCGTACTTTATTATTGTAATCTCTCAGTAGTCGTTATCAACATTATCAACAACAAATGCGCACTTTTCAATCCCAAATATGGGCTGGAAATGTAACTAGTTCCGCCCCTCCGAACCGTTACGTCCTCTGAAATAAGAAAACTGCACAGTCCGAGGACAACTCCCAGCCTGGAAACTTCGGGGCGAGCAGGAAAAAGACATTACCAGACATATTTCTCAGATATAAACCCTTTTCCTTTCATCAGGAAGTCATACTAATTTGATTTGTTATTTATTTATTTATTTCTGATAATTTTTATTGTGATCCTGATCATTTTTTATTGTTACCATTTTTCATTTATATATATATATATATATATATATATATTTTTTTTTTTTTTTTTTTTTTTTTTTTTACTGATGGACGATTTAGGTATGTAATGTCTACTTCTTTATGGCACGTTTCCTAAATTTTCCTTGAATACATCACTTAAGCATAGGCAATGTAACTGATGGTTGACAGGGGAATGCTTGGGAAAGGGCGTCGTTTCGTTTTTCGGCTAGAAAACATATCCACATACCATTAGATAAACTCGAGATAAAGATTAGCGAGATAGAGACGGATCCAGACTCCTGGCTGCAGTTTGAAAAGAAACACACATCAGTCCAAAAGAATTATAAAATAGGTCCATATTGATCTATTTATTTTTTATTATTCTTTCTGGCGGTTTTCAATGGTCACGTAGCTGTGTTTAATACGCCTTGAGAGTGGGCATCTCCCACATCTGGTAACGTTTGAGGACTATATAAAGACTTAATGGATCCTATGAAGAAACACCCGCCCTTTCACTTAGTAGACAAACTTGTTGTAAAATTGCTACCACAAAACTTTCATTTAGATAATTCATTCTGAGGACTGGAAATATTTTATATTCTTAGAAATTCTCATCTGTTCAAATTTGGATGTAAACAAAATTATATAATATGGTACTATTCAAAGTAGGCTATAATTAAGTATAATGATAAATGAGTATGTCAATCATTATACTACTACTGTTACTAGTATACTACTAATAATACTAGCATATTTTCATAACATTCACATCTGATGCCATTACATACTACCACAACACTTTTTTTCTACAAAGTTCTCAAATTTAAATTGCAATGTTGAATATGACAATATTGACTGATTTATGGGTTAAATAACTTCTGCTCTTATGTGTGTGTTTTCAGAGCTTTTGAAGGTTATTTGTCAGAGCATAACACATGAATGTAGAGTGGGTTGCTTTGTGGCAGAATTAAGCTAAGCCAACCAGACATGCAGCTCTAAATATGGTTAGATTTTCCAGAGAGGAATTTTAGCTCCTTATATGAGCAAAGTGGAAAAACCATCTGGATTTGAATGAGTTGAACTGGGTGATTAAATAACTTCTACATGGACTAAGCTCCGGGGTGAACTAGTAATATGTTTTGCTCTTTTAAGCGCACTTTTTAAGGACCCACAAAAAGTGTTCCAGAAAAATACATTGATCTTCTTTACAGAGATTAAAAAAAAAAAAAGTTCCAGCATATATTTTTACAGAATAAGTAGTGCTTAGTAATCAGGGCTCGAATTGAGGGGATGGCATCCCCCTGGTCGAAAAAAAAAAAAGACAAAAAGCATCCCCCCTCACCATCCCCTTTGGATTATTAATTTTGTTTATTACGTAAAACTTATCATGCACATGAAATGTTAAAATTGTCTACTTATGATCATTTACGAACTAAATAACGGCGATTGGCCAATCAGAACTTGGTACTGTAACAAGCAGTGCACAAGCAGAAGCAATTTCGTCATTTTTCGCACAAAATGGTTCAAGTGCAACATTTGAAGTTCTTTAAAAAGAATAGGTATGATTTTTTCCTTGATTAGAATTTAAAGACATTCTCCTGACATAAAGTATGTGTGATTGTGAGGGACTGAGAGACAATAGGAGAGCTGACAAAATCCAACTTTGAGAGAAAAAAAAAAAAAGCCTTCACTGTGTGATGAAGCCCATTAGAATACAGTTAGAATGCCCTTAAAATTCCAGCAATGAAACAAAAAATACCCATGTATGAGTTTTTACGTTTTTATATTCATTGCACAAGCAATGCACTTTTCTGTATATCAGCACAGGTGCATGTGGCCCCAAGCACAAATGTGCTATTAGTTTTATACAACAGTGCATAGCAACACGTGTTTCATTCCTGAATCAGTTTTTGAACGAATCGAGTGAGCAAGTGATTCAACTGTCCATTCAGATGGTCTCACTGGTTTCGTTTCTATTGAATCAGCCGTTTTGAACGAATCGTTTGATATGAATAATTCAGTAAGTCATTTATTAAAACAGGGACTTCCTGCCACCAACTGGCAGTTTTATTGTCATATTAATTTTTCCATTTTTAGGTTTGCCTAAACCAGCCAAGGTGCCAGCAAAAAAACACATTCAGCAAAATATTGTTTAATTATCAATATTGACCAAAATTCCTCTATTTCAGGCCCCAGAAGAAAAGAAAAAAATATATATGAATAATAGTTCATTTAATAAGGCTAATTTTTAATTAAATAGAAACCTTTTTAAAAATGAGACCAATTTTGTAATCATTGTGTAAAATTAGCCACACGAACCCACCCCCAACCCCCAACCACACCACACTACACCATCCCCCCTGAAAAACTTTTACAATTCGACCACTGTTAGTAATATTAAATAATGTACATTCAGGGGCACAACTAGCCATTTGTTTTATATAACACTAATGTTGCTACATTTGACCTTAGTGTCCATAATAAAGTGACAAAAATGCCCCAGGTATTTAATTATTTTATTTGTAATTAATACAACACTGTCTAGTATATGATTTTAGTGTCTGAATGTGGAGTACTGAATACGTACTAATAGTTTGAGGTAGTAATACTATATTTAGTATATAGTATATTTTATACTAATAATATATTTATTCGTAATTATACAAAAGTGCATTACATACAATTATGACTTCATTGTTTGTGTCGAGTGTTAAATGTGTACTAATAGTATAATAGTTTTAAGTGTGTTTAGATTTAGAAAAAAAAGTAATACAGAGATTACATTAAAATTCATTCATTCATGGCCTTAGAGCAGTGTTTCTTAACAGTGGGCATTCAGAGAACACTGTGGTGCTGAAAGCAATGTTTCTGAAAGGGGGTCAATAAAGTGCTCTTGGGGGCATTTGTTTAAGGCAAGCTTACACAACAATAAAAATAAATAATACATACTGTATTTTCACAAATATGTTTTTTGTTATATAATAGTTTAATTTCTCATTATATTAATACAGTAAAGAGATAATGAACTACAACATTGTCACACTATCAATAAGCCAACGCTGTCCATCTAGTCTCAGCCTCAAGCCCCGTTCACACTACAACCCAGCCAACATGTATATGTGGGCCCCACATGGTTTATGCTGGGTCTATATGGGTACCAAGTGGGCATGGTCCCAAAATGGGCATCTTATCTGGGGCCCACTTGGGTCAGCTAAGTAAGTCCCACATGGTCAAAAACAGATGGGCTCCCTATGTGGGTCCTAGTTGGGTCACAAATGGGAAATGAGTGCATGGGCTCGAAATGGGCAACACAAATGGAGCCCATATGGGTTTAACCAATGGGTTAGACGTGGGCAAAAACAATCAATCCCATATAGGCTGCCTACACTGGCCCAAGGCAAAACCCACATAGGCAACGTCTATATGGGTTCAGAATGGGGAAACACATATGGGGCCTTCTTGGTCAAACCATATGAGTAAAACATGGGCAAACACAATCATTCCCATATAGGCTGCCTACACTGGCCCAAGATAGTACCCACAAAGGCAAACTCTGTAGGGGTTCTGAATGGGGAGACACATATGGGGCCCTCTTTGCCAAACTATATGGGTCAGACATGGGCAAACACAATCATTCCCATATAGGCTGCCTACACTGGCCCAAGGTAGCACCCACATAGGCAACTTCTATATGGGTTCTGATGGGGAAATGCAAACGGGGCCCTCTTGGTCAAACCATATGAGTAAAACATGGGCAAACACAATCATTCCCATATAGGCTGCCTACACTGGCCCAAGGTAGTACACACAAAGGCAAACCCTATATGGGTTCTGAATGGGGAAACATGTACGGAGCCCTCTTTGCCAATATGGGTCAGACATGGGCAAACACAATCATTCTCATATAGGTTGGCTACATGGGCTCACCCACATGGGTAATCTCTGTATGGGTTGTGAATGGGGAAATACATATGGGGTAGTGATGGGTCATTCATGAATGATCTGTTCATTATGTCTGTCATGTGACAAATGAATGAAAGACTTTGAAGGTAAAGTAATTATTTATGTTCCCCATTAAGTATATTTGGCTGCATTATAATGATTTCCTAATTTGGAATATGATCAAGATTGTGTAGGTGGATGTGTTCGGGAAATTTGTCTGGTAAAAATATAATATTTAACGCCACTTAAATGATTGAAATGAATTTGTTAATTTTGATGAACGAGACCAAATGAAAGAGTCAGTAAAATGATCTGAACTTCCCATCACTAATATGGGCCCTCGTGGGTAAGACATAAGCATTCTGGATAAGACATGAGCAAACATAATCAGTCCTATATAGGCTGACTACATGGGCCCTAGGCTGTACATAAATAGGTACAGATTGGGCAGTGTGTTTGGGATCTATGTGAGTACAGTATTGACTTTATTCTCCAGAGAAACAAGCGCGTCACCATCTTCAGAATATTGTCTTTGAACTTGTGCGGTAGCTCTGTATATTTCTATGGCATCGCTGTCTAAGTTATTTAGCTGGTAAAGTGGTTTTATGTATTGTAGAGTTAACGGAAGTTATCGTAAACATTGTAATGTTTAAAGCAAATGTCTTGACAAATGTCAGTAGACCAGGAAGATTTTAAAACAAGCGGTTCATTTATAAGTCTGATGATCACAGAAGATGGCAAACGCAGCACTAAAAAGGGGCGGGGCTACATAAGGTGAAAAGTCAACACCAGTCCTGGAGGGCTGGTGTATAGCATACTTTAATTTCAACAAACACACCTGTCTCGATAATTCACAAATCATTTTGAACACTGTGTTTAGCTTGTTTGGTGTGTTTGGTTAGAGACAGAACTAAACTCAACAGTACATTTAGGATTGTTGGAAGAGTTCATGACCAAGTCAGGAGTTGAAGAGCCCTGGAATATACAAATCAAATTAAACCCAGTGTGCCATCAGCAATGGCCTGCAAAGCACATGCTTATCTCCATATAGTTATTTCAAAATCTAAATGGTTCAAAATATCCAGAAAATGGTCATTGTGCAATATGAAGAACGGGTTACAGAAGGCTAATTATCTATCAAGATAATGGGATTATAGTGGCTTTGAGATGCAGAACTCAAACCCCTAGCAACAGTTGCCTAATTCCACAGAAGTACTCCAGAGTTTTATGGTCAGTTAGTTAGTAACAGATAATGAAATAGCACAAGCGAAGAAAGATAGAATGGAAATTAATGTTTCTGATGGGAAAATCCCATGTAAATCCAGAAATTGTATTTGCAGCATGACACAGGAGTTCAGAATAAATTGCCCTTTCATTCAGTTAGCATATTGTGTTTTGTGTTGAGTTTTCTTTTTGGACCAACAATACAGACTTTTCTTTTCAGTCTAGTCGGCACATGACCGACCTTCAAAGTTGAAATATGATTGAAATAATGTCAGTTGCTGTTTTAACATTGACACAATGTTGATATAAAGTTTAATGCCAAATCATTGAAAAATGATTTTAACAAAAACAAATCATTACAAAAAAAAAAAAAAAAAGAAGACAATTAAAATATCTGTTGAATCAATGTCATGTCATTAAAAAGAAATATCTGCCTTGAATTATTATGATCATTAATATTTTATTTATTAGCATTTTATGATATTTTAATCAAAACACCTCTTCAAAAATCCAAATGTAAATGTACAAATATAATTATTATCATTAGTAACAATAATTATAATGGGTGCAGTTTTAATCTCAAAAGAGCAGTGAGATTTTGTGAGGATTTACAATTTTGTGTGTGTGCCTACAGTTTACCATGCATTATTGAACTTTTATTCATACACTGTCATCAGAACACTATTTGACCAATTTATCAAATAATACAGCCTAAAAAAATAAAACAATGCACATGTTTCTTTAATAATAATTAAAAAAAAAATACTCTTTACTTTCGTTACCACTCTGAAACAATTGCAATTGGTTGTTTCACCTGGTTGCTTTCATCATGATTGGTTAATCTGACTGTCATCCACGAAACTGGCCAATGACAAAAGTGCGCGCCTTCTTACTAGTAAATTTGAAAATACGTCAGTTTGGTGATGTGTTTGACTGCGAGATTACTCGGTCAGTTCCGGTTATGTGCCTGTTAAAGTCTTATTTTAAATTAATTTGAGTTGTGGCATGTCAGTGGAGAACTGCAGCTGGAGTGTGAACACAGAGGAAGGGGCAGACTGGATGTGGTCCTGCAAACATGGCGATATCAGGTAACAAAACATTTTTCAGTCAAACCATAGTAAAGTTATGTTTTGTGTCCATAATTTATGTGAGTGAGAAATCAAAGTGAGAGTCTATAATTGCGATTAGCGTATTAGCGCTGGCTAGTAAGTTATGTATTTCAATGCAGTCTGAGTTTGCTGTGTGTTTGTATTAATTTCAGCTGAGTTAGTTTAAAACTCAAACTCGTGAGAAGTAAAGGAGCATCGGAATAAGTAAAGTGAATGAGAAAACTGCAATTTACACTCAGAGACACTGGAATCTATAGGATAGTTGAGATGTTGTATTTGTTGTGTCGATGACCGTTTCTGAGTATTTTTTTTTTCTTTTCTCCTCTTCAAATACTGATAACTGCTAATGATAAGATATTGGTTTACATTTTAAATCAAACACACGTTTTTCAGGGAAAACAGGCACCCAACACAGAGACTACAGTAAGATGTTATTCAGTTTTAACCGTTTCTAGACCTCACATTGGGATAATGTCTGTAGTATTAAGTATGATTCTAATCATTATAAGTACATTTGTAAGACATTTTCCCACTGGTGATAGAAAATGTGAGTAACTTTTTTTTCCCTCCTGTTGTCTTTCTTCCTCTGAGGTGGCACAAAGAAAGAGAAATATAACTTGTCACCATCATCGGTCCTTTATTTTATTCACTGGGGAACATCACAACCTTCAGATGTGTCTTATCAGGATAAATGCAGCTGCAGGGGAAATTATTTGAAGGTAGGTTTGATTGTGGTGTACAAATTGGCTTTTTTTTTAAAGCTACAGTTGTGTTCACCTTGCTATGATATCTATGGAAAGGTCCCATTTTTGTGAATCCTCTTTGTCTTTCTTTTGGGGATTCACATTTTTCTTATGAGATTGTCATGCATTAGGTTTATGTTTAAGTTTTCAATCATTACTAAGAGTTTCAAAGCTGACAATTTATGTTGTCTAAATGGTGCATAATGGCAAATGGCAGTACAATTTAAATGCATTTTGTTTAAGATTGTTTAAAGGAATGGTTAAAAAAAGCATTCTTTTTAAGGACTTGTCAGCCTCATCCTACTCCAGGTTCACCAAGGATCCAGCAGAAGCCCTGTTCACACTACAAGCGACACGCAACGACAAAGCAACACGATCCCATTCATTTCAATGGAGAGCTGGCGATTTCCGGCGACAGAGGCCGTTGGCGACCGGATGGGGCGTGTCCAGCGACATGACAAAGTTCAGAATCATTCAACTTCATGCAAATGAAGAGTGACTTTCAGGAGCAATAGCCAATAGGAAAGAAGACGGTAGAGCTCATGTGATTGTTCTCCTTTCAGCCAGAGATAAACAAACACAAAGAAAAAAGTAGGCTCTGCTTCTCATTCATATTTGTTTGTATGTACGGATTTAATTTATATTTATATTATATTTACTCTTTTGCCTCCCAAATGTTTTTATTTAGCGGCAAGAATCCTGATTCGCTGTGAAGGCAACCAGTAGTGAGAACGCCCGCTAGCAACCTCATCGCCAGCCCCGGTGACCGCAGCTTCATTACTGGCCATTTGGAGGAGGATTGTCCTTTATCTGCTACACTGCACTGTCACTTCTGGTATGGATTCACAGACCTTTTGTGATATGTGAGATGTTTACTTAAAGGGACAGTTCACCCTAAAATGAAAGTTCTACCATCATTTATTCTTCAGCACCCTTATGTTTTTTCAAACCTGTATGAAGTTCTTTCTTCTGTTGAAGACAAAAAAATATTTTGAAGAATATTGATAACCAAATAGTTCATAGTAGCCATTGACCTCCATACGGTAGTAGGAAAAAAAAAATTACTGTGGAAATCAATGGGGCCTGTTAACTGTTTAGTTACCAACGTTTGGAACAACAGAAGGGTGAGTGAATGATGACAGAATTTTCATTTTTGAATGAAATATCCCTTTAATACAATGTATAATTATGATTCTGGATTAAAAGTGTTATGTTTCTCTACAAATATTATCAGAAATATATGGGGACACATACAGTGCCTTGCGGGAAAAAAAAATCACATTTTGTTATGCTGCTGCCTTATGTTAAACTGCTTTAAATTATTTTTTTTCACATCAATCTACACTCCATACACCATACTGACAAAGCAAAAACAGAATTGTCACAACTTCGTAAATGTATTAAAAATAAAAAACTGAAATAAGTATTCATACCCTTAACTAAATATTTAGCTGAAGAACCTTTATAGTCTCAAGTTTTTTTTTTTCTTTGATGCGACAAGCTTTGCTCAACAGCATTTGGCAATTATCTGCCATCCTTCTCATCTCTTCACCTCTCATGCTCTGTCAGGTTGGATGGGGGCAGATGCACATTTTCAGGTTTCTCCAGAAATATTTGATTTTTTACATATCAAAATTGCCTTGGCAGAAAAAAGGTTTGGAAACACTGATTTAATCATTCAGACCATTTTTTTTTTTTTTTTTATTCATTCAAGATTAAACATTTTAAATGGACTGCAGCCATTAACATTTTGTTAGAACTTCTAGTAAATTACATTTTATTTTTAGTTGTCTGTTCAGAATCGTGATGTCTGAAACTAAAAAAATTGTAATTCTCTATGCATCCAGAATCATGCAGCTGTAGCTTATGTCATCATTTACTCACCCTCAAATTGCTCCAAACCTGTATGAATTTCATTATTCTGCTCAACACAAAATATATTTTGAAAACGGTTGTGGGGTACCATGGACTTCATATTATTTTTTCATACTGTGGAGGTCAATGGTGCCTCACAAAAAAAAAAAAAAAAAAAAAAAACTTTATGCATTATTTTGTCGATCTATTCCATCCATGTCAGAGAATCTGAACATGAGAAACTACCTAACAGAAAAATATCTAAAATGCATATGCATACATTATAAGCTGATTTTATGATTACAAATTGAAATCAGAATTGTCTGAATAAATAAACAGTACTTCTCTATTATTTTGCCCTTCCAGTGATATACTAAGGATAAGAAAAAAATTAATTTGGAATGGTCAATGTATTGGAATAAGTTATTTCATATGGTATTTTAACATGTGTATAGCATAATATTTCACATTTACTAAACCCATCCTAAAAAAGTTGAATGGCATAAACACTTTGGTTTTTACTCTGTTGTTCTCCGTACTGTAGGGGAGGGCAGCATCCTCATACACCATCTTCCTGAAAAATTTTAAAAATGTCCTTTCTTTTCTTTTTTTTTTAAAATCATTTTAGTATAACCATGATTCAGCTAAGCATAAAAGTGCTAATTTAATGTTATTTTGTATAGCTGTATATCTAAAAAAAATAATCAATATTTGTTTTGCAGAGGCTCTTTAGAAGACTGCACTGATGTCAAAGGTCAACCGGCAAGAAGCTGAGGGGGAACTCTCAAAATTGGTACAAGAGACAGAGGAGGACTGAGGGTGTCTAGAATGCACATATGTCTGTCTGCAGTGTAAGCAGTACTGAAAAATGTATAGTTGCTGCTGCTTCTAACTGTCCCCAGTTTTTTTTCTTGTGCAAATGTTCAAAGCTTTCAGTAAACACTGGTTCAAATACAGGTTCAAAATGTGTGTTAACTTTGACAGTTACATTAATTTTAACAATTAGGTATCAGAATATAGCATAATATGATGGGTAGTTTCAATAAATTTGAAATTTTAAGCATATTGTCTTGTTGGGCCCCACCTAAAACCCAGTGAAATCCTGCATAAAACCCACATGGATAAGTTGCATGGGGCCAACATGGAACCCGTGGACAAACCCACTTACAACCCATACTTAGATGGAACCCAGATGGGTTTTGCATATCATCCCTAGTTGGGCCCCCACCGAAAACCCAGGGAAATCCTCCATAAAACCCACATGGGTAAGCTGCATAGGGCCAACATGGAACCCGTGGACAAACCCACTTACAACCCATACTTAGATGGAACCCAGATGGGTTTTGCATATCATCCCTAGTTGGGCCCCACTGAAAACCCAGGGAAATCCTCCATAAAACCCACATGGGTAAGCTGCATAGGGCCAACATGGAACCCGTGGACAAACCCACTTACAACCCATACTTAGATGGAACCCAGATGGGTTTTGCATATCATCCCTAGTTGGTCCCCACCTAAAGCCCAGGGAAATCCTGCATAAAACCCACATGGGTATGTTGCATGGGGCCAACATGGAACCTGTGGACAAACCCACTTACAACCCATATTTCAGCCCATGTAGTAACCTTGTAGTACCCACATAAAAAATAAAGCTGGGGCCAAGATGGGTCTTGCGCATGTTGCCCAGTTGGGGCCCACCTGTTGGCAAGTACAATCCCACATGAAATCCATGTGGGCAATTGGCATTGGGCCATTATGGAACCCGCGGACAATCCCATTTTGGGCCCACTTTTTCAGCCCATGTAAAACCCACCTGGGCCCCACACACAAATGTTGGCTGGGAAGCGGCACGCAGCGTCGTCGTAACCGACTTGAGTGGGCAAATGCTCACATTCGATGGCGTCTGGCACTTTGGAGAGATGTTCTCTACACGGATGAATCCCGGTTTTCACTGTACAGGGCAGATGGCAGACAGCGTGTATGACGTCATGTGGTTGAGCGGTTTGTTCATTATTTTTACACTTTTGTGAATAATCACCTGTCAGGGTCTTTGAGAAAATTATGAAAGGCAAGATTTTTACTGTCACACTGCACTGTTTTTGCAGTGGATTGCCCAATATTGCATTCTTTTATTCCACTTTGACCTCTCTTTCATTGTTATTCTGTCTATTTCTGTATATCTGTGCTGTTGGAATTTTCACTCCAAAATGGTGGCCACACTACAGAAGCACTACCTAGTGCTACCTAGCTACTTAGTGGCTGTTACCAAAGAACTTATACTGACCAGAAGTGAAAGCCAATAGAACGTTCCATTGCAACAGCGGCACCCAGCAGCAGCCCACCGCTTCCGCCATTTTGGGGTGAAAGCAACTCAGCACTCCACTAACTTCTAGCTGTCGCTATGGCAAATATCAGCTGCTTTAAAAAATAAAAAATAAAAAAATACGTACATTAAAGTTGAAATACAGCCTGAACGATGACAACAATAATGTACAATCACTAGACTAGTGATCATCAAATCCTGTTAACAGTTAATTTTACAGACTTTATTGACATCTTCCCTTTTTTCAGAAAACCTCTTGCTCTCTAGAAACCATGTCAGTTTCGTTTGAAAATATTTTAAGTTCAAGTGTTAGCTTTATAAACACTGAATTAATACCAACATATGAAATTAAATTATTGACAGAAAAAATAGGAATGTTGGACAATAAATATACAACAGGAATATAACAGCTTGACAGTAAACCATTTTATATTAATGTCCATTAAAGAAAGACTGTAAACAAAAAACTTATTTTTATTTAAAAAAAAAACAAAAAAAAAAACACGTACACCCACTTTCTCCAAAATTGTTTAATTATTTAATTATGACAGACACAGCAATGCATCATGTTCTAATCTAGATCATCATGTATGTAGTGTGTTCCAGGGGATTAAAACATACAATATATATTTCAGACCTAATGGAGTAATAGTAATAGTAAATAATAAATAACGTAAGTAATTGTAAATGTATAAAGTTGCATAAGCTCGTGTCATATCCATATAAATCATTATTATGGTTTCTATGGCTAGGACCTGCAGTTCCTAAAAGGATTTAAGTTTACTAACTTACTAGACTAAAAACAGTTAAAGTTAAAAGACTGTGCATAAGACCAAAGTCCCTTTCAATTTCTATATTTAGAAATTATCATTTTAAATTAATTTAAATATAATTTTCTATATTCTGTATTTCTATAGTCTTTGATAAGACAGTGTTGGGGAATTACAGTTAAAACCTAAGGACCAGGTATGATGAACAAAAGCCTGGAGTCAGAGATGTGATATATTAAAGAAAAATTTACTGAAGAATAGTTTGCAGTTTCATCAGCAGAAGTCAGCTTTAACACTTGCATGGAGTTCGTAGGCCGCTCTGCATACATGTTCTAGACACCAATAGTTATACTCTAACAGAGGTCAGTAATTACATCAGTACATAGGTAAGCAAGATTCTGGTTGGTAGATAAACTTAGAAAATCTCCACACATGGACGTGCACTAGTCTTTTTTTACGTAAAAAGTTATGTCCTTTCCGGTGAATCATTCTGTGTGTCCCTCTTGCTGGAAAAGTGACCTCCATCCATATATGCTTTCATCAACACACCTTTGTAAATACGTCTCTTCCTACTTCAGCTACTTCACACTTACTTTTTAAACAAAACATTTAGACAACAGCCTTAAAACTAAAATTGCATATTCATTAACCAGATTTAACAAATCATTAATATATTATGAAAGAAAAACTGCGTGCACAAAAAGAAATAAATTTTTTATGACCTTTTAGATAGAAATTTGCCTTGTTTGTTTGTACGTCTAATACAGCTATGATGGCTTTTGGTTATATCAGAAAATGAACTGATAACAAGAAAACTACATATTCTCTGGAAGAGAGACACCGTTATTGCATTCCTGACATGGGTCAGACCCTCAGTCACCTCACAGATACCCAATACAGACATTGTCTATAACCTAAATACTAGGGTAAATACACTGGTTTTACAAAAACAATAGGTTACTTGCGTAACCCCCGGTTCTCTGATAGCATTAAGTGAGGTGTCTCACTATGGGATATCCTAACTCCTGTATTACCAGATAGCCTGCCTTGAAGTCTCCTGCCAACCACAATCACTGCATCCGGGGCTGAACAAGTCATAACTCGTGACTCACATTCCTACGCTCAACACTGCATGTGCTAAAGTTTGAGCTATAACATCCAGTTTATAAAACCTTGCACGTATTCCTCAGAAGCCCTATTACATTACGCCAGCCCCAATTGGTCACTACGACATTCAAAACAAGCACACCTCTTCCTCGCTTCGCACAGCAAGGAGGGTGATTTGGTAAGACACCTCACTTAATGCTATCAGAGAACCAGGGTTTCGCAAGTAACCTATTGTTCTCTTTCAAGCATACGTTTCGGTGTTTCACTATGGGATATCCTAACTCCTGTATTGCCAGATAGCCTACCTCGAAGTCTCCTGCCAACCACAATCACTGCATCCAAAATCACTGCATCCGGAGCTGAACAAGTCATGACTCGTGACTCAAATTCCTACGCTCAACACTGCATGTGCTAAAGTTTGAGCTGTAAAATCCAGTTTATAAAACCTTGCAAATGTATGTGGTGAGGACCAACTCGCCGCTTCACAAATATCTTGTAACGTGACTCCTTTAAATAGAGCCCACGAAGTTTACATTCCCCTTGTTGAGTGTCCACATAAACCAGGTGGGGACACAAGACCCTTTGTAAGCAAATTAGCTTAAAAGGGAATTGTTTATAAATAATTACAATTAATTATGATTAATTACAATTATTTATATCGGCTGACTGCAGCAGAATTCAGTTGCTATCAACTGATCTGTTCGTCCAGCGACCATTCAGTGTAAGTTAATATCAACTCTAAGGAAGGATATTTTCGTGGCCACAGAAAATACTTTCTTAAGTATTAATGCATTAGAGCATGTAGCGAGGGTCAAAATCGTAAAGGGACATTAATTTGCAAGGCAGAACCAGAAACTCATGTAATTTGTGCACACAACTTATTAACTAAACGCTAACACACATAACTAATCTAAACAAACAAACAAACAAACATACATACACTCACGCGTATATACAAAAGGGGAGCTAAAGTGGATGAATGAAGCCATTAGAGAAAACAGAATGCAGCTATGGAAAGAGTCAGTGAACCACCTAAGTTATATACTAAACCTCTGTTTAGTTTAGTTAGATGTACCATACTTGCACTTCCATGGCTGTTGGCATGTGTCTGGAATGCAGTCTCGGATGAAAAGTCTTGATGGTTTCAAGGTTTTGGACTCGCGATCATGTTCTTCCGGGTTGAAGAGTGATGAATTCCAAAGAGGTTATTCTGTGTTCTGAGGTCCGAGGAGCTTTGGTTGAATGGAAAGTCAAGGCCGCAAGGCCTGGCGCAAGACTTAAGTGTCCCGAAGAGTTCTAGCTCACATCCTTTTAGGATCTAACAGAACCACATAACTGAGATATGTTGGAGCCCACCGGGCACGCCGGTACCGGCTCAGGCTCTCCACACGGGCCGCAGTTTTTTGTCTGAGAGCATGTTAATTTGCAAAGGGGTTGGATTGGAAGTTGTTATACAAACTATTAAAGATTCTTAGGACATTAATATGTTGCATAGGTATCAACATGTAATATTCACTCTCACTTAGATCATCCGAAGATGAATTGATAGAAACCAAACATGTTACAATTAGAGTGATATTAACTAGGGATGTCCAGATCCGATCACGTGATCAGAAATCAGGCCCGATCACGTGGTTTCAGACTCGATCGGAATCGGACGTTACCTCCCGATCAGGACTTGGATATATATGTATATTCTCATTTTTTTTTAACACATCTATAGTTATGTGGTGGCACAGAGTTAGACCTCTTGACTCCACCCAGAAACAGCAACGCGTACGGCATGACATCACTTTGTTGCAGAGACGCTATTGGTTAAATACCGGCAAAGTAGAATACGGAAGCAGCTTGAAGCGGAAAGCACGAGTATGTCTGCGGTCTGGAGGTAGAGATGTTAGTTTTCATTAAGAAAAACATACATTTCCTTCTGTGAAACTTACTACTGTGATGACAGTGTTAGGAGTGCAGTTCCTAAAAGCACATTACTGGCTTTGCAAACACTGTGGCACTTTTATTTTTTTATTTGTTTACATGCCTGCCGGGTATTTTAAGTTGAGGTGCTATTGAAGTGGAGTTGCTATTTGTTTTTATATTAGACTTTTTTTATATTTACTGTTGCACTAAAGTCCAAAAGTGAAGAATTTCTGTTATTTATTACTTGATTGTTCAAACTACCTCACAGAAGTGCTCTATTTGTTAACAGAGTTCTTGAATGTTAAAATAGGGTGAATTAAATAAAAAATAAGGAGCATCCTGCTCTTCTTTATTCTTTTTTTTATGTATTATAGAAGTATCGGATCGGGACTCGGTATCGGTAGATACTCAAAATCAAATGACACGGACTCGGACTCGAGGGCAAAAAAACCTGATCGGGACATCCCTAATATTAACTAGTGATCTATCATAAGCATGCATAGAACAGTATACAATACACAAAAACATATACAAGAACAGTAATAATATACACAATGACCTAATGATATGTGTGGTAATTCAAAGAAAGGTTTTTCTATTAATTAATTAGAGAAGAGTCCATTTTATGGCATAATGTCTTTTTCCTAAAGGGGATATGAATTGAGTGTTGCTCGGCCATTTGCATTCCTTTGAGCAATAAAACTAGTGTTATCTGATGGGTTGCCATGGGACTGGGGGGCCTGAAGTCCTTGACAGTTCTACTGGCACCGGCTATGTGTATTGGGTGAGGGGTCTGTGACCATTTGTTAATCTAATAACTAATTGATTTGTTAAATCAAATGCAAAATTGTGTGTCTGATTGGTCCAAATGCTACACCTTACTGGAATATGCCAACGAAATTGCCTCCACTATCCAGTGCGATAAACGCTGCTTAGTAATCAGATTCCCCATACAAGGTTTCATCCAAGATACGAACAGCTGATCACTCTCCCTGAACCCTCTGGTTCTTTCTGTATAAATGCGTAAAGCACACTGTCATGAGTCCGGGTCCACGATGCTCCCCCTCACCACCAGAGGTCGCCACCTCCCGTCTTCCCGGACTCAATTGCCATTACCACACACACCTGCCACTCATCACACTCCCAGCTATTCCCCACTCACCTCATTATTGTTTAATTTGCCCCAGCTGTGTTCCTGATTGCTGTCCCTTCTTAAGCTCCCTGTGTTTTCTGTTCTGCTCTCGTTCGTCTCACTTTTGTGCCAGGTATGCCTGTGTCTGATGTCTGCCCTGTGCCTCGTGTATGTCTTGTTTTCAGTGCTTGTGCTTGTTCTGGCTTATTCCCCTTCGGGGTGGTTTCAGTTGTGTTTTTGTTTATTTTATAATTTGTTAATAAAGAAGATTCCTTTTGCCAGCAATTGAGTCTTCGTTCCTCCCAACCCGTGACAGTACGAACGAGACCCTTGAAGACTCAGCGGCAATGGGAATCTTCTTGTACCTAGCTCCTGGTCGACAGAGGAATCAGGCCCCAGCCAGTGGGCCGCATCCTTGCCCACAAAACAATCGGCCTTTTGGGTATTACGCCGAAGACCTCTTCGAGGTAGGCCAGGAGCTGGGGATTAGAGGGAGCACCCTCATCCACCTGTTTTTAGCGGGCCTGGATGAGCCTGTCAACCGGCAGGAGCTGGGGGAAATAGATACGTGGTCCTATTGGGAGATGGTCGACCACGTCATCTACTTGAAGGAGGTGGAGCTGCGGGAGGGTGCCCCCCTCCCAGTCTGGGCTGTTGCTCCAGAACCTCCTCGGATCGGGCAAGCCACTTCCAGTGTCTCGGGGTCTTTCTTTGGGCGCCCCGGGCTGAGACGCAGCGTGGAGGATCCTCCGCTGATGTCGGTGAGGGGAGCGGCGGCACCCACTCACAAGGCTCCCGCGCCCGCTCACAAAGCTACCGAAGCGGGGATATCCGCGGAGCTTTTCTCTGAGGGAGCAGGGCTCATCTCAGGCCTTCTCGAGGCGGCAGTGCCCGTTCACGATCGTCCCGAAGCGGCGGTGCCCGCTCACGATCGTCCCGAAGCGGCGGTGCCCTCTCACGTTCAACCCGAAGCGGCGGTGCCCGCTCACGATCGTCCCGAAGCGGCGGTGCCCGCTCACGATCGTCCCGAAGCGGCGGTGCCCGCTCACGATCAACCCAAAGCGGCGGTGCCCGCTCACGATCGTCCCGAAGCGGCGGTGCCCTCTCACGATCAACCCGAAGCGGCGGTGCCCGCTCACAATCCTCTCGAGGCGGCGGTGCCCGCTCACAAAGCTCCTGAGGCGGCGGTGCCCGCTCACAAAGCTCCTGAGGCGGCGGTGCCCGCTCACAAAGCTCCTGAGGCGGCGGTGCCCATGCCCGCTCACAATCCTCTCGAGGCGGCGGTGCCCGCTCACAAAGCTCCTGAGGCGGCGGTGCCCGCTCACAAAGCTCCCGAAGCGGCGGTGCCCGCTCACAAGGCTCCCGAGGCGGAGGTGCCCGCTCACAAGGCTCCCGAAGCGGCGGTGCCCGCTCACAAGGTTCCCGAGGCGGTGGTGTCCGCACACAAGGTTCCCGAGGCGGCGGTGTCCGCACACAAGGTTCCCGAGGCGGCGGTGCCCGCACACAGGGTTCCCGAGGCGGCGGTGTCCGCACACAGGGTTCCCGAGGCGGCGGTGTCCGCACACAAGGTTCCCGAGGCGGCGGTGTCCGCACACAAGGTTCCCGAGGCGGCGGTGTCCGCTCGCGGTCCTCCCGAGGCGGCGGTGTCCGCACACAAGGTTCCCGAGGCGGCGGTGTCCGCACACAAGGTTCCCGAGGCGGCGGTGTCCGCACACAAGGTTCCCGAGGCGGCGGTGCCTGCACACAGGGTTCCCGAGGCGGCGGTGTCCGCTCGCGGTCCTCCCGAGGCGGCGTTGTCCGCACACAAGGTTCCCGAGGCGGCGGTGTCCGCACACAAGGTTCCCGAGGCGGCGGTGCCCACACACAGGGTTCCCGAGGTGGCGGTGTCCGCACACAAGGTTCCCGAGGCGGCGGTGTCCGCACACAAGGTTCCCGAGGCAGCGGTGGCCGCACACAAGCTCCTTGAGGCGGCGGTGTCCGCTCACGTTCCTCTCGAGGCGGCGGTGTCCGCACACAAGGTTCCCGATTCTCCCAAGGCGGCGGAACCCGTTCACAAGGCTCCCAAAGCAGCGGAGCCAGCCACTGCCTGTTTCAGGGTGGCAGATCCACACACACTGCTGTGGTGGCCGCTGGTTCTGCCCTGGGTCCCCATCCCGCCGGCGCTGCCTCAGTCGCCAGGTCCCCCACCGGCACACGGACCTGGCCCTCCCCCATCCCTCCCCTTCCCCTGCTCCGTTCTCGCCTTGCCCTCCCCTTGGATGGGTGCTTGGGAATGTCTGGAATCCATTCCTTAGAGGGCGGGTCCTGTCATGAGTCCGGGTCCACGATGCTCCCCCTCACCACCAGAGGTCGCCACCTCCCGTCTTCCCGGACTCAATTGCCATTACCACACACACCTGCCACTCATCACACTCCCAGCTATTCCCCACTCACCTCATTATTGTTTAATTTGCCCCAGCTGTGTTCCTGATTGCTGTCCCTTCTTAAGCTCCCTGTGTTTTCTGTTCTGCTCTCGTTCGTCTCACTTTTGTGCCAGGTATGCCTGTGTCTGATGTCTGCCCTGTGCCTTGTGTATGTCTTGTTTTCAGTGCTTGTGCTTGTTCTGGCTTTTTCCCCTTCGGGGTGGTTTCAGTTGTGTTTTTGTTTATTTTATAATTTGTTAATAAAGAAGATTCCTTTTGCCAGCAATTGAGTCTTCGTTCCTCCCAACCCGTGACACACACACTGGGCACAATGCATTTAACTTTTGCTGTTCTGATGAAGCAAAAGGTGGTGGATAGAAGGCTCTTAACTCAAGAGAAAATGATAGCATTAACTATTTTGGGCATGAATGCAGGATTAGGTTTCAGAACTACCCCTGCATCCCCAGACATGAACTGCAAACACGCTGAATGCACTGAAAGCACGTGAATCTCGCTAACGCGCTTTGCTGAAGCTAAAGCTAACAGCAGTGCCGTCTTAAATTACAATATTTTGAAATCAACCTTGTCCAGCAGCTCTAATGGGGACATGGAAAGAGCATCAAGCACCAATCCCAAATCCCATGATTTATCAAAACCAATGTGACAAGCAGATATAGCAGCCAGAAATACTTTTATGGTTGAAAATGCTTTCCCTTGGTCTATCAAATCCTGAATAAACGATAGAACGACTGCCACTGAACACTGAAAGGGAATCTCATGTTTAGTTGCGCACCAGCGCTCAAACACACCCCATTTGTATTCATAAAGAGACCTAGTCGATGAAGCTCTAGCTATGGTTTTAATAACACTGTCAGACAGACCAGTTGTATTTAAATTGAACCACTCACAGGCCAGGCCCATAGTGCCAGGCGTTCTGGATGAGGATGAAAAATCTCCCCCACTGCTTGTGACAAAAGATCTCTGCGCAGTGGGAGAGACCACGGGTCTTCGTACAGCATATGTATGATCTCCGCTAGCCAATATTTCCCTGGCCACCACGGAGCTATTAATATCAATTTTAGTCTCTCCTCCCTCACTCTGTAAAGTGTAGGGGATATTAACGCTATCGGTGGGAACGCGTAAAGGAGAGTGTGAGGACATTTGTGCGCCAACGCATCTATCCTCAGAGGCGCGCTCTGATCTTTCAGGGAGAAAAACAGAGGACACTGAGCATTGACCTGGGACGCGAACAGATCCACTGTCGCTCTGCCGTATCTTCTCCAAATCTGTTCGACCACTTCCCTGTTCAATTTCCACTCCCCGTAGAGGGGATTGCCCCTGGACAGCAGATCCGCACCCTGGTTCATGACACCCTGTACGTGCGTCACTCTCAGGGATAAAAGATTGGTGTTGCTCCATAAAATCAGTTTGCGTGCTAACGTGTGCAAAGGAAGTGATCTGAGACCTCCCTGTCAGTTTATGTAAGCCACAACTGTAGTGTTGTCCGTTCTCACGAGAACATGATGCCCTTTGAGAAAAGGAAGAAAATGTCAGAAAAACGACTAGCATTTCCAAATAATTTATGTGAAGATTGGTCAGATGTTGACCCCATCTTCCATTCACTATCCTTCCCTCGTGAATGCCCCCCCAACTGTCCGTTGTTATGACTTGTCTGGCTCGAACCACGCCCATGGGTACCCCTTGAACCAGAAAGTTCGGGTGTCTCCACTGGCGCAGTGCCAAGACTGCCTCTTACGTCACTCTCACTCTCACTCTCACTCTCCTCCGGGAGTGACGTAATGGGTCCAGTCCCTGAGACGCTACCTAGCTTTGAAACTCTCTCATGAACAGCCTAAGGGAATAACTATCAGGGCTGAGGCCATCAGTCATGTGCAAAAGGAAACAATGTTTCCCCTCTGAAAATCGGTCATGCAACGAGTGCATTTTCTCACCCTGTCTTCTGACAGTCGTGCTCTGAAGGTCACCGAGTTCAGTGACAGCCCCAGATATGTTATAGACTGTGTGGGAATTAAAACACTGTTTTCGATGTTTAATTTTAAACCCAGTTTCTGTATATGTTCCAGAAGCATAACTGTGTGTTCTCTTGCTACTTGCTCTGACCGAGCTGTCACCAGCCAGTCATCTATGTAAGTAGTGATATGAATGCTTTTCTCCCTGAGCGGAGTCAGTGCCGCTTCTGTACATTTTACAAACACTCGGGGGCTGAGAGATAAGCCGAATGGCCAAGGAAAACAAACCTCAGGAATTTCCTGTGGGGTGGATATATCTTTATGTGAAAATATGCGTCCTTCAGGTCGATTGACGTAAACCATTCGCCCAGGCGCACTAATTTTAGGAGTGTAGAATGAGTGAGCATTCTGAACTTGTACTTCCTTAAGTATTTGTTCAGTGCACGCAGGTCTAATATGGGACAAGGAAGTATCTCGAGTAAAACCCGTTGTGGCTCTGCTCGGGTGGGACCACTGTTATTGCCCTTTTGTTCAACAGAGAGGAAATTTCTTCCTGAAGAAAATGCTTTAATTCTCCCCGCACCTGAGAATGAATTATCCCTTTGAAATGGGGGGGGGGGGGCACAAACTGCAGTCTGTACCCGCATTTTATTGTCCTTACAGGTCCCATGGCATGAAAATTTCACTTTATGAAGTTTTTTAACATTAATATGAGTTCCCCTAGCCTGACTATGGTCCCCCAGTGGCTAGAAATGGCGATAGGTGTAAACCGAGCCCTGGGTATCCTGCTTCTCCTTTGAGAAAATGAAAGCTCAGATGGCCCAATCTGGAATCTTCCCTTTATGTTGTCATACGGGGAAAGGTTACCTCCCCTTTCTCTACTTTGCCCGCCCATGAGAAAATGAGCTACTACCTTGTGAGGAGAGCGCAATATATATATTTTTTTTCTCGAGAGACATCATGGCTTGCAAACGAGCGAAGCATGGCAGTTGCTCAGTGTTTGGATGCACAAATTAACACCGAAGTATGTGTACAGTGTTTCCCACAGACTTGGATTCTATTTGTGGCGGTTTATATTTTAAATTCATTCTCTGCCAGCGGGAGGTGCTTTTAGAGCACGGAGATAGCGGTTTCCACACTAACACTGTACACAAAGCAGTGCTCCGCTCACAAATGCTGCTTTATCAGACATTGCATGCAAAATGAAATGAAAATTACATCCCAAATTTTCTGAAAACAGTTGGTTTCCTTCAGAAATACAGTGATATAAAAACACCCACACTGTTTCGATTTTGAAAAGCTGGTTAAGGCCACACACCCACCCTCCACCTTGCCCCGCCTCTCTCCTCCTCATTTGCATTTAAAGCTACAGACACAGAATGGCACGTCCTAAGGAAAGCTGATTGTGGGACTGGCTCGTAGTGGCTGAAATTCTGCACTAAGACTGAATTTCGGGAAAGAGACTTCAGATACAGTACTAGGGACCACTTAGGCCTATATAAAAGCATCCAAAAAGCAGCATGTCATGGGACCTTTAATACCCAGCGGGACTGTGTGCATTCTCGCCAACTGTTTATTTGCAGCGTTCTGGTCGTGAACGAGTTTGTGATCTGTACTGCACATGCGTGGGCACTTAGTGCTTGGACAGAGTTTAAGTGTCTCATCACCTCTAACAGAGCAATAACTCCCCGAGGTGATGTTATACTGTGTTCTGTTAACGTGTTTTGCAACATTTTTTGGGGAATTATGTTTTGCAACATGTTCTGGGTATTGTGACGAGTCGGTTGCCCTCCCACTTATTGTCATCACCACCCCGTCCCTTATTCGCCGCCCATCACCAGGCTTGTGAGAGGAGGGGCGTGGAAACAGCGAGGGCTGGCGGCATGTGATGAGGCACAGCTGAACTGAATGGAGCCTCATCAGTTTGGCTAGGTAACATGAGGGGATCGTGGCCTGACAGGCTAGCTTGGCATGCTAGTCTGCGACGAAGGCTCTTCATAGTGAAACGTGCACAGTGTTCACAGGAACAGGGGTTGTCGATCGCCATTTGGGCATGTTTCAAGACATGCAGAACAGACCTGGTCCCGCATGAACAAAGTCGCACGGCACACTCACTAGCCGGCACAGTCTGCATTGCTGCAGCCATAATATTGAACAGTCCTTGCGAAAAACAGCGTGGTGGCCAGTCGTTCGTCCAGGAGTTCCTTAAAGGCTTCTGGTGTGAAGCGAGAAGAGGTTTTTGAATGTCGTAGTGACGTTGTATTGCTCCTTTTGGTATTGATGCTGAGGGGTGAACATATTTATTGTTGTGCATGTATTTTTATATCATGACACTACTTTTAATCATACTCAATGCCTAATTATTATTTTAATGCACATCTTCTCAACTATCATATCATATTACTGTACTCTGACTAAATTAACAGCATATTCAGAAGCAAATCCTCAGGATCTTGTGTAAAGTCAATTTGGTCCTCACTGTCTTGTCAGTTAGAAATGCTTACAGGTCAGCTAAGCTGATCAATGTCTTAAAAACCCTTCATTCATATTTGTCATTTGGCAGTGATACTTATTGAATCAAAATTGTTGTAAACTGAACAAAAACAAACACAATCCTATCAAACAATACTATTGCTCAGATCTAAACTGCCAAATATTCATTAAAAAGACATCCTCAGTTTCTTTTAAGCTGCTTTGAAACAGTGTGCATTATCAAAAAAGCACTGTCAGTGTTCACAATAATGTTAATTTGATTTCACTTGACAGGTGTTCTTAAACAGTTCCATAGATCTTATTACAATTTTGTTGTTCATAACATAAATTTTAGCTACTATATTTCATTTCACTATAACTACTACTGTATTTCTCCATTAACTGGTTAGCCAGCAGATCCAAAAGTTTTTGTTAACTTATCTCTGTTCTACATAAACCAAAATATTATACCACTCAGACCTTGAGGATACACACAGACAGTCTTATAGCAGCTTTTGCCTTTAACCCATATTACCTAAACTGTATTCACTCTTTTTTGTGTGGGGGTTCTCTCTGGATAATTTGGTTAGTGACTTAGCCAATGTGTCACTGTTTCTCTGCCGTCAAGTCTAAAATATTTACCTTTACCATTCGAATAACAAAACGTTAACGTGTTTAAATTTAAACCCTCAGTTGAATTTAGACATGGGTTTTTAACCCATTATGGACGGCAATCTTCAATTTCACAAATCCAAATCATATAAACACTCATAAAAATATTAATCCAGAGAATGATTCAAATCAGCATTATAAAGGACAAAAGAAGTCATTATTACCCATAGCAGACAGAGCTGGATGACCAATCCAGTTAAAGCTCGTCCCATGTTCTGTATTCTCTTTTCGTTAGATTCCCTCAAAATTATCGACTTCTGTAAGGTTTGCCATTTTGGTTACACTTGCTTAACAGGCCGATAAGAGAGGCAGAGCACCATCCCTGCCTCCACTCAAGCAGTCTCCCTCTCTTTCTTTGCAAATGATCTTTTGACATTCTCACCAAACTTTAATTTAGACAGACTATAATATTAAATTCATTACAATATATAACCCTTCATCATTCACCAAAGTTCCAGATGTCGAAGTTTCTATCTCAAATCTCAATCTCAATTTAGACTATTCAAAATAAAATTATGCTAGAAGAATTTCTTAAAATTATTATTATTATTATTATTATTATTATTATTATTATTATTATTATTATTACTATTATTTTACCTTAAATGCTTAATTCCCTTAACCTTTGTTATCCAAACCGTCTCTTGAATCAGCAAAAGCAGTCTTCATCTTTAGTCACCATCATGTCTTGTAATTATCCTATGCCATGCCTAAGGGCCTGCATGAGTAAAAACTATGATATCGACATATTAGTTCAATATCATCTCAGCAATGCCATCAACTCTTTATAAATAAACTCCTTTTCCTCAGGGTGTGATCCCCTGGCATAGTTGCATCAAGTTGTGGACGCTTGTCACAATGAAATACAAGCCATCAGGGAATGCGGTTGCTGGTGATCAGGTCTGGAGGAGCTCACATTTTTGAGGCAGATTGCTGTACTTCCTACAGTTCCCCCCTTAACGATGTAATTCAGTGTAATGTTCTGCTACTTCTGTAGCCGGAGCCATCGGGCCCTGTATGATGGTGAGACTAAAAATAAGACAGATAAGTGGTCCCTAGTACTGTATCTGAAGTCTCTTTCCCGAAATTCAGCCTTAGTGCAGAATTTCAGCCACTACGAGCCAGTCCCACAATGAGCTTTCCTTAGGATGTGCCATTCTGTGTCTGTAGCTTTAAATGCTAATGAAGAGGAGAGAGGCGGAGCAAGGTGGAGGGTGGGTGTGTGGCCTTAACCAGCTTTTCAAAATCGAAACAGTGCAGGTGTTTTTATATTACTGTATTTCTGAAGGAAACCAACTGTTTTCAGAAAATTTGGGATGTCATTTTCATTTCATTTTGCATGCAATGTCTGATAAAGCAGCGTTTGTGAGCGGAGCTCTGCTTTGTGTACAGCATTACCTCGGAAACCTCTATCTCCGTGCTCTAAAATCGCCTCCCACTGGCAGAGAATGAATTTGCATATAAGCCGCCACAAATAGAATCCAAGTCTATGGGAAACACTGTACACATACTTCGGTGTTCATTTGTACATCCAAACACTGAGCAACTGCTCGTTTCGCTCGTTTGCAAGCCATGATGTCTTTCGAGAAAAAAAAAAAATATTGCGCTCTCCTCACACAGTAGTAGCTCATTTTCTCATGAGCGGGCAAAGAAGAGAAAGGGGAGGTAACCTTTCCCCGTATGACAACATAAAGGGAAGATTCCAGATTGGGCCATCTGAAAATTTCATTTTCTCAAAGGAGAAGCAGGATACCCAGGGCTCGGTTTACACCTATCGCCATTTCTAGCCACTGGGGGACCATAGTCAGGCTAGGGGAACTCATATTAATGTTAAAAAACCTCATAAAGTGAAATTTTCATGCAATGGGACCTTTAACTCTCTGGGGTCGGCTGTATCGCCGGCGAGACCAACTCGTTTTTTTTAAGATCAGTGCAAAAGACACTAAAAATACTCTGTTGATTTTGGTCACACAAATAAGTGTTATACATCAATCGAATATCAGTATCAGTGTCTATGATTTAACTGAAACACTGTGCTTTACTATAAATAGCATGTTATCCCTTATGACACAGGCTCAGATAACAGCATTTAGCTGACTTTGAATGAGAGAGAACTCTGAGGGATTCAAGACTGGTAGAAATGTCCCTTCTTCAAATTAACTTTGAAACCCCTGTTTATGTTACTTATTTACAACATTATCTACGGAGCCCTTTAAAGGACATTGTGGTGGGAAAAATTCGGGGTGAGTGGAAAAAATTCAGGGTGTTCAAATGTTCTGCGTTCTCTCGCAAAACTTTTGCCTTCTCTTGCAAAGATATTTGCGTTCCCTCACAAAACCTTTGTGTTCTCTCGCAAAAGCATTTGAGATCGGACAAACTCTTCCTGTTTACTTTACAGCTTGCAGTGATTACAGCTCGTAAGTTCACAATGGAGCGGTTCATAGAGTTTTATTTTGAACTTGGACTCAAAGTAATACAGTCAGTGCTTATTTCGAGGCACGGTTTTGGGACATTCTAAAACGCTTAATGTGGCTTAATGTTGGAGGATTAAATTCGATAATAACAAATCCTGATAAAAATTATTAGGCTAACATTAATAACCTTATTAATAATATTACTATTAATAAAGCAGAATATGAACACAACGCCCTGCACATTAAGCCTTTTCTTCCCCATAGAAAATGCTTAAGGTAGGCTATAATGAAAGGTTCATGCAGCTCGTATGTTCACAATGAAGCGGTTCATAAAGTTTTTATTTTGAACTTTGACTCAAGTATAAAGAAATACAGTCAGACAGTGGTTAGTTCAAGGCACCGTTTTGGGACATTCTAAAATGCTTTAATGTGGCTTATTGTATTAAAACAGTGACATTAGGACCAAAATTCGATAATAATAAATACAAATAAAATTGTTAGGCTTATATTAATAACCTTATTAATAAAGGAGAATAGCCCAGAATATGAATGCAACGGATTTGGTATTTTTAAATCACCGTTTTCATTATAGGCTATACCTTAAGTGTTTTATGGGGAGAAAAAGCTTAGGCTATATGCAGGGCGTTGCGTTCATATTCTGGGCTATTCTGCTTAGTAATATTATTAATAAGGGCCTAATTTTATCAGCTTTTATTATTAACGAATTTGGTCCTGCAAGTCACTGTTTTAAAACATTAAGCCACATTAAGCATTTTATTATGTCCCAAAACCATGCCTTGAACTAAGCACTGACTTATTAATTTATTTGAGTCCAAGTTCAAAATAAAACTCTATGAACCGCTCCATTGCAAACTCAAATGGTTTTGCGAAGGAACACAAAAGTTTTGCGAGGGAATGCAAATATCTTTGCGAGAGAACGCAAAAGTTTCTCAAGGGAATGCAAAAGTTTTGCAAGGGAACGCAAAACATTTGAAAAATATTTTTTCCTCCCACCCTGAATTTTTTCCACTCACCCCGAAATCCTATAGTAAAATTACTCTTTTGCCCAAACATCAGTAAATATAGAAATTACGAATTTTCTCTCAGAACATGTCTCTGTTACTTTTACATCTTAAACCAGAGTCATGGTGAGGGCCAACATGAGATTAAAAAAAAAAAAAAAAACTTTCACTGCAGTCAAACACAATCTTATCTTCTAAAGCAAAACATAAGGTTCTATTTTTTTCCAAAATGCTAGTACCAATTTTTGTGCCTGCAGAGTCTTTTCACCCAGAAATCTGTTCAATATGCCTTGTCAGGGCTTGTAACAACTGTATAGGGATTAGAACAGATTTATGACATCATTCTTTGTCATTTAAACCTTCTATGCACAACAAATCAGATTAAATGATCAATAAATTACTTCTGGGATTATTTTTAACAAATAGCCACTTAACACATCTGAAAACAAACACATACATTTAGAAATTTGTATCTTTCTGGTTCTTTCTTTGTAGCCAATCAAGTTTTTGTTTTAACTTTCCAATCAGGATCAAAGCCCAGACTGACCATTCTTTCAATTAATTCAGAGAATATCTTTAAGGTGAGAGCTTCAGAGCCAAGCTTTTTACAGCATTTGCTCTCTTCTGTTTCATTATTTCTATCAGGACTAAGCAAGTTACCAAATTTGTCAGCCATATTTCTAGCACAGTTGAAAACCAAAAAGAGATGATATCAGCAAGAGATTGAGTTGGCGATCTTACAAATAGCACTTGACTTCTGCGTGATGAAACTGCAAAGTAGTCCAAAATTTTAGCTCTTTCGGGGTTGTTCCTGATGCATCCCAGATCAATCAATACTTTCCCTTTACCTATAAAGGTATATATTTATATATATATATAAGGTGACAATAAATTGACACCTTTTCATTTATAATCTGTCTTAAACTTTGTTAAAGTTTTTTTTCTGATAAAATCATATTGTGAAATCAGTATTTCAAAACGGATTTAGCCTCAATTACTATCTGAAAGAACTGTTGCTAATAAATAGAACAAAGACTTGAGACGTGACTTGGACTCCAACTCAAAGACTTAAGACTTGACTTGGACTCCACATTAAAGACTTGAGACTTGACTTAGACTCGACCTCAAAGACTTGAGCCTTGACTTGGACTTGGACCTCAGAGACTTGTGAACATGTCTGATATATAATATATATATATATATATTATTGGATATGCGCATATAGATTATTACTGTCACGAATCCAGTCTGCACTTCCATTCACCCTCCACCAGAGGTCACTCGCTCACCACATGGACTTCACACCACACATCACAATGGACTGCATTTCCCATCAGCCATCTCACCAATCACACGCACACAGCTGTCACCAATCACTCATTGCACTAATCACACGCACACCTGATCCCACGCATTGCTCATTACACACACTATATTTACCCTGGACTTTCTCTCCCGCATCGCCGAGTATTGTTCGCGTTTACTGCTCACTTCGCGGTAGCACTCTACAGAGCCCTGTTAGTTTGGTTTGTGTTTCCCCGTGTTTATTCTAGCCCGTGTTCCCTGGACTATCTCTCTGCCTTGCCCTCTGGATTCTGTTCGCCGATCGTCGACCTCCACTTGCCCTAAGTTTACTCTTTGTCTAGTCCCTGCCATACCTGTTTGCCATTGTTTCAACCCTGCCTGTATCTTTGACTATCCCTATGAATAAAAGCCTGCACATGGATCCGCACGCCTCTCGTCTTGTCAGCCCCGTTACAGAATACTCGGCCAAATGAGGATCCAGCAGCTTTTCCAGCAATGGACCCTGGTCAGGTATGGATCCATTCAACCAGTTGCTCGATCTACGACAGGGGAGTTTGTCCATTGAAGAGTACGTCACTCAATTCAGTGAGCTAGCATATATGATCTCATTTGATGAGCTTGTGTTAAAAGACATTTTCCGTTTTGGACTGAGCGAACCAATTAAGTCATGTTTACCTGAGGGGAAATTTAATTGTAGTTTGAGGGATTTTATGAACTATGCTTTGCTGTGTGCTGGCTCTGTTTACTATAGGTGTCGCGGAAGAGGAACGCGACATCACGTCTATGAAGTTAATGGCGGACGCACCAGAGCCCGTTCACAAAATGGCGGCCACAACAACACCCCATCATGTCATTGCTGCCATTCATGAGCCAAATCAAGTCACCGTTGATCGTCACGAATCAAGCCAAGTCAAAGCTGATCTTCGCAAGCTAAGTCAAGTCACCGTTGATCTTCACAAATCAAGCCAAGACACAGCTAATCTTCACAAATCAAGTCAAGTCAAAGCTGATCTTCGCAAGCTAAGTCAAGTCACCGCTGATCTTCACAAATCAAGCCAAGTCACAGCTTCTCTTCGTGAGTCAAGCCAAGTCACAGCTTCTCTTCACCAACTAAGTCAAGTCATCGTTGATGTCAGAGTGTCAAGCCAAGTCACAGTTGGTCGTCCTCAACCGAGTCACGTCTCCGCTGCTCGTCCAGAGTCACAGCAGCACGTCTCCGCTGCTCGTCCAGAGTCACAGCAGCACGTCTCCGCTGCTCGTCCAGAGTCACAGCAGCACGTCTCCGCTGCTCGTCCAGAGTCACAGCAGCACGTCTCCGCTGCTCGTCCAGAGTCACAGCAGCACGTCTCCGCTGCTCGTCCAGAGTCACAGCAGCACGTCTCCGCTGATCTCCGAGAGTCTCGTCACATTACAGCTAGTCATCCAGAGTCACAGCCCGTCACGGCTGATCATCCAGAGTCACAGCCCGTCACGGCTGATCATCCAGAGTCACAGCCCGTCACGGCTGATCATCCAGAGTCACAGCCCGTCACGGCTGATCATCCAGAGTCACAGCCCGTCACGGCTGATCATCCAGAGTCACAGCCCGTCACGGCTGATCATCCAGAGTCACAGCCCGTCACGGCTGATCATCCAGAGTCACAGCCCGTCACGGCTGATCATCCAGAGTCACAGCCCGTCACGGCTGATCATCCAGAGTCACAGCCCGTCACGGCTGATCATCCAGAGTCACAGCCCGTCACGGCTGATCATCCAGAGTCACAGCCCGTCACGGCTGATCATCCAGAGTCACAGCCCGTCACGGCTGATCATCCAGAGTCACAGCCCGTCACGGCTGATCATCCAGAGTCACAGCCCGTCACGGCTGATCATCCAGAGTCACAGCCCGTCACGGCTGATCATCCAGAGTCACAGCCCGTCACGGCTGATCATCCAGAGTCACAGCCCGTCACGGCTGACACACCCAGTTCAAGGTCAGTCTTTCACTATCCCAATTTGATGTCTAGTTTGA
The DNA here is from genome assembly GCA_036784905.1 of Acrossocheilus fasciatus. Taxonomy (NCBI): domain Eukaryota; kingdom Metazoa; phylum Chordata; class Actinopteri; order Cypriniformes; family Cyprinidae; genus Acrossocheilus; species Acrossocheilus fasciatus. Next base: position 10,773,006 of record CM071949.1, read on the forward strand.
GGGATGTACCGCTGGTGTCTGCACGCACGGCTGGTATCCCCAAACCCACTCACTCTAACCCTCCTGTTCTTCTGCATATACCCCTGTCTGAGGCACTTCCCCTGATGGGAATCACTTTGTGTTGCGTTTGGGCTGCGTACACCACCGCAGAATTGCCCGAGGTGGTGGCGCCCGCTGCAGCTTCTCCAGAGGTGGCGGTCCACGCTGCAGCACAAGCGGCGGGACTCGCGTCGACCCCTTGTATGGTGGTGGCACCCAGCAATGAACTCTCCCTGTGTCCTGAGTTGACCACTGTAGAACCTCCAGAGGTGGCGGCAACCGCCGCAGAACCTCCAGAGGTGTCAGCGGTATCTGTCAATGAACTTTCATTCTGTTGTGTTGCGGTCAAAGAGACCATTACTGAACTCTCCCTGTGTCCCATGTTTACCACTGTAGAACCTCCAGAGGTGTCAGCGGTATCCATCTCCGAATCTTCGTCCTGTCCTGTCGCAGCCAGAAGGGCTGTCCCTGAATTCACGATCTGTCCTGTCACGGCTATGGAGGCCGTCAATGAACTCTCGTCGTGTCCTGTCGCAGCCAGAAGGGCTGTCCCTGAATTCACGTCCTGTCCTGTCACGGTTATGGAGGCCGTCAATGAACTCTCGTTCAGTCCTGTCATGGCTATGGAGGCCTTCAATGAACTTCCTGTGTCCCCTACCTCAGTCCTTGTGTCTGTGCATGTTCTGTCTTCTCCTTGTGTCTCCGTCCTCCCTAGGTCCCAGGCTCTGCTGTGGGTTCCTGCTCCGCCATGGTGGTCTGCTGTCTGGCTCTGGTGGTCTTCTGCACCACCGAGGAGATCTTCAGTCCCGTCTGGTCCGCCCTGGTGGGCTCAAGTCCCGTCTGGTCCGCCCTGGTGGGCTCAAGTCCCGTCTGGTCCGCCCTGGTGGGCTCAAGTCCCGTCTGGTCCGCCCTGGTGGGCTCAAGTCCCGTCTGGTCCGCCCAGGTTTCCTGTTTTCCTGCCTTGGTCCCCAGTCACTCCACTTCCACATGGACCTGGCCCTCCATCCCTCCCCCTGTTCCGCCTCCGCTCCACCTCCCTCCTGGATTACTGACTGTGTGGAGCATCTGGAAGCCGCTCTTTGGGGGGGGGGCTCTGTCACGAATCCAGTCTGCACTTCCATTCACCCTCCACCAGAGGTCACTCGCTCACCACATGGACTTCACACCACACATCACAATGGACTGCATTTCCCATCAGCCATCTCACCAATCACACGCACACAGCTGTCACCAATCACTCATTGCACTAATCACACGCACACCTGATCCCACGCATTGCTCATTACACACACTATATTTACCCTGGACTTTCTCTCCCGCATCGCCGAGTATTGTTCGCGTTTACTGCTCACTTAGCGGTAGCACTCTACAGAGCCCTGTTAGTTTGGTTTGTGTTTCCCCGTGTTTATTCTAGCCCGTGTTCCCTGGACTATCTCTCTGCCTTGCCCCCTGGATTCTGTTCGCCGATCGTCGACCTCCACATGCCCTAAGTTTACTCTTTGTCTAGTCCCTGCCATACCTGTTTGCCATTGTTTCAACCCTGCCTGTATCTTTGACTATCCCTATGAATAAAAGCCTGCACATGGATCCGCACGCCTCTCGTCTTGTCAGCCCCGTTACAATTACTATTTTACTTTTAACACAAATTTTTGAGTAATCTGTTAAAGGTAAAATGTTGGGGAGTGTCCCTGTCTGTAAGGGTGGGAGTCGAGAGTTGGAAGAGCGATTTACGACTAGTACCCCCCTTCTAGCGTCTCACATTCTCTCAGTATTTCCTATACCTTTACACAAATTCCTTCTATGGCTCTCAATGCCACAAATGCACCTTTGCCTCTACGGCTCTCAGTGCCTCAAATGTGCTATTTGCCTCTACGGCTCTTAGTGCCTTAGAGAACGGGTACCTTGATTTGTTGATTGATCAGGGATGTCACCAAAGAACGATTGCCCGCGGATCCTCCACCATTAACAGCGCTATGTCCCACTTCAAAACACACTATATTTTTACACTTTTGTGAGTAATCACCTGTCAGGGTCTTTGAGAGGCAATGAAAACAATGAAAGGCAAGATTTTTACTGTCACACTGATAGTTTTTGCAGTGGATTGCCCAATGTTGCGTTCTTTTATTCCACTCTGATTCCACTGTTTAGTTGTTGTTCTGTCTATTTCTGTGTATCTGTGCTGTTGTCCAGTTCGAATTTTCACCCCAAAATGGCGGCCGCGCTACCAAAGCACCACCTAGTACCAAAAAAGCATCAGAGTTTCGCCTCTTGGGCTTCTATATTCTTTGATGGTAGTCTCGTGTAGCCAGACCTTCAGACTGATGGCTGAAGTCAGTCTTATATTTTGAAATATTTCCAAACGTGTTAACTATATCAGGAAATATCTTGATTCTCAAATGTGTAAGTCAATGCGTTTTTCTGCCGCAGATTTGAGTATTAAACAACTACATTCTCGACTGAAAAAACTCTTAAAACTACATTTCATGACACAATAACAGTAATATTTTGAAAATTTTGCGGGTTTTTGGGCAAGTCCACAAGAACAGACAAGAACGCATATTGAGAAACGGCTTGTCTGTGTGAAAATATAAAATGGAAGGGCACCAAAACGGGCATAATTGTGTACCGTACCATACTGTACCGAACCATACCACTCAGTGGAAACGACCCATAACGCTAGCTATGAAGTTTGTTATCTTGTTTTTTTAACAATAACTGGAGAAATTCCGATTTTACCTGCATATGTAAGGTCACTCACTGTCCGGAGCCACGGTTGTTATTTGAAAAGGTTAACTTTAACGGACGAAACCAGATTGGCCGACCCGCACACACTTTTACTCAAAGGATGGACGATCAGACAGAATTACCTCTAGTCATGAAGATGTATATATTTTTCAATTTTAATAGGCAACTATTTTTACAGCTACATTATTATTCCAGCCACAATTAATCACAACACAATGTATATACAATTACAAATGATTAAGCATACAAATCATCAGTTTGTTGTTTTACATACATGCACAGACATTATTTCATACACGACAAAGTGGTGAGATGCATACGAATTCTTTAGACACGCCCATAACAACAAAAGACAATACTTTATTTAACCTTTTCTGATAAGAAGAGTGCGCTGCAAACGCGAGCATTTTTGACGATCGTTTCTGTCCAGTCCACTCGTTTTATCGTGTTTAACCACAGCTATCGTCATTTTTTTTGTCTGGCAGAGGCAGCAGGTATGCGATAAAATTTCAAATTGAAGCGTCTACTACACCAATTCTGGCACTCAACATCACAACAAGATATTTTAAGCTCCTTATGTAGCTGAATCTGCGCTGTTTTGAATGGGCCACCTCCAGTTTTCCTTTTGTTTTACCTCCAGCTAGCGCTGTGACGTAACTGCGACGTCGGCCCTAAAAGGGTCTATAATGCACCGCTGTACAAACGTATCTGTTTCTTGCTCAGCACCAGCTAGCAAACGCAGATTTGAATTTAGCAGCTGATGCTGTGCCACACTGAACGATCTAATCACACTGGTGTGATTGTATCAAATATGAAAAAAAATATTATTCTGTTATTTTTTGTCTTTTGGAAGTTTCATTCAAAATCCACTTGGCTCAGATATCTGAGGGGGCACGTGCCCCCTCACTTTGAATGGGAATGATGCCTCTGGAGGAGGGGTATGGGCTAGTTGCATATCTCCACCATCTTGGATTTCCGGTCTAGCAAGTATGTGCAAGTATGTGCTAAACGCCAGGAAACCCAAATACTACCTTCTATGTTTACAGGATTTATAATATCACTTCAAATGCAAATAAGATCTACACTGCTATCATTACTATACTATAAATGTTAACTGTGCCAGAGCATTTGAAACTTACGTATGTTTGGGTCTGGTAAATGAATGAAATACACTAATCCCTATACTGTTGGGGAAACGAAAGTTGAACTCATGGTGTGTACACACATCTACAATGTATTTTCCCTTACCAATTATGCAAATGTACAAATGACTTATTTCTCAAAATGTTTATTACATAGTTTTTTTTTTCAAACGAAATATTTACCTTGTTGAGACATGGCCTGAGATTGATCTTCATAAATATTAATTTCTCAATTGTCATATATCAGTAATATCAGTTTGTTCCATCATATGTAAAAATTGCTAGTAACTTGCTAATCATGCTAGCAACATGCTAGAAACATGCTATTAACATGCTAATCATGCTAGAAACATGCTAGAAACATGCTAGTAACATGTTAGTAACTTGATAATCAGACTAACAACATGGTAGTAAACCCTAGCAACCACTCTGGGTACACTAGCAACCGCATACCAACACCTTAGCATCTAACCCAGGTACCATAGCAACCGCATAGCAACACCCTAGCAACCACCCCAGGCAGCCTAGCAACCGCATACCAACACCTTAGTAACCAACCCAGGTCAAGTCAATTCACCTTTATTTATATAGCGCTTTTTACAATACAGATTGTGTCAAAGCAACTTTCCAATATCAAAATAGGAAAATAGTGTCAATAATGTAAAATGACAAGATTAAACACTTAATTTTCAGTTAAAGGCATTTCTTTATTAAATTCAATGATGTCATCGTCCAGCTCAGTTCAGTTTAAATAGTATCTGTGCAATCAAGTCAACGATGCAAGCCAGAGGCAACAGCGGCAAGGAACCAAAACTCCATTGGTGACAGAATGGAGAAAAAACCTTGGGAGAAACCAGGCTCAGTCGGGAGGCCGGATCTACTCTGGCCAGACGAACCAGCAGTTCAATTCCAACTGCAGAAAAGTCAGATTGTGTAAAAGACTCATTTGGTTCCAGTGGTCTTGTCCCGATGACTGTCTAGGTGATGAGGTCCTCACTGGGGATCTGTCTCTGGGGCTTATCTAGGTGTCCTGATCTCCGCTGAAATTCAGGGCTGTGGAGGTCATCTTTAGGTGCTGATCCACCATCTGATCTGAATACAGACTGGATCAGGTGGCTACGGTGATCTCGGAATAAGAAAGAAACAGACTAATATTAGCGTAGATGCCATTCTTCTTACGATGTTACAAGTACATCGGGTGTTATGGGAAGTGTTCCGGTTCTGGTTGACCTAACTAATGCAGCTAAATAATCCTTTAACAGATTTGAATATTAGAAGCGTATTATGTATTATGTGTAAGCCAGGTTAAAGAGATGGGTCTTTAATCTTGATTTAAACTGAGAGAGTGTGTCTGCCTCCCAAAAAGTGTTAGGTAGATTGTTCCAGAGTTTTGGCGCTAAATAGGAAAAGGTTCTGCCGCCCGCAGTTAGTTTTGATATTCTAGGTATTATCAAATGACCAGAGTTTTGAGAACGTAGTGGACGTGGAGGACTATAATGCAATAAGAGCTCGCTCAAGTACCGAGGAGCTAACCCATTCAGGGCTTTATAATTAATTAACAAGATTTGAAAATCTATACAATGTTTAATAGGGAGCCAGTGCAGTGTTGACAGAACCGGGCTAATGTGGTCATACTTCCTGGTTCTGGTAAGAACTCTAGCTGCTGCATTTTGGACCATCTGGAGTTTGTTTATTAAGCGTGCAGAACAACCAGCCAATAAAGCATTACAATAATCTAACCGTGAGGTCATAAATGCATGAATTAACATTTCTGCATTTGACTTTGAGAGCATAAGTCTCAATTTAGATATATTTTTAAGATGAAAAATGCAGTTTTACAAATGCTATAAACGTGGCTGTCAAAGGAAAGATTGCTATCAAATAGCACATCTAGGTTCCTAACTGATGACGAAGAATTGACAGAGCAGCCATCAAGTGTTAGGCAGTGTTCTAAGTTATTACATGTGGGGGTTTTAGGCCTGATAATTAACACCTCTGTTTTTTCAGAATTTAGCAATAAGAAATTACTTGTCATCCAGTTTTTTATATTGACTATGCATTCAGTTAGTTCCTCGATTTGGTATATTTCGCTGGGCTGTGAAGAAATATAGATCTGAGTATCATCAGCATAACAGTGAAAGCTAACACCATGTTTCCTGATGATATTTCCTAAGGGTAACGTAACGCGTGAAAAGTAACGGCCCTAGTACTGAGCCTTGAGGTACTACATACTGCACTTGTGATCGATATGATACCTCTTCATTCACTGCTACAAATTGATGGCGGTCAGATAAGTACGATTTGAACCATGCTAATGCACTTCCACTAATGCCAACAAAGTTTTCTAGTCTATTCAAAAGAATGTTGCGGTTGATAGTGTCGAACGTAGCGCTAAGATCCAGTAGTACTAATAGAGAGATACAACCACGATCAGATGATAAGAGCAGGTCATTTGTAACTCTAATGAGAGCAGTCTCAGTACTATGAAATGATCTAAATCCTGACTGGAAATCCTCACAGATGCCATTTTTCTCTAAGAAGGAATATAGTTGTGAGGATACTACCTTTTCTAGTATCTTTGACAGAAAAGGGAAATTCGAGATTGGCCTATAATTAACTAGATCTTTGGGGTCAAGTTGTGGTTTTTTAATGTGAGGCTTAATAACAGCCAATTTGAAGATTTTGGGAACATATTGTGACGAGTCGGTTGCCTCCCCCCCTTATTGTCATCACCACCCCGTCCCTTATTCGCCACCCTTCACCAGGCTCCCGACGGGAGTGGGTGTGTGAGAGAGGAGGGGCGTGGAAACAGCGAGGGCTGGCGGCGTGTGATGAGGCGCACCTGAACGTAATGGAGTCTCATCACCGCCGCTGTTTAAATTACGAGTACGCCTCTCCTCGAGAGACCAGTCTCTTCCCCTGTGCATGCACGCTGGAGTCCTCGTGGGTCCAGGAAGGGAGTGTAGAGGGATTTTCATGCTGCCCGAGACGTGAGCCGCCGGACCCACGGTCCAGACGAGACCGCACCCGTGTTACGGCCGTCTGGCCAGGATTCTGGGCTGACCAAGTCCCGCCGAACGCTGTGGATCAAGAGGAAGAGCCGCCGCTATGATTAAGCCGCCACCCCTCGCGCCCCGGACTCGAGTGGGAGCGCGTGCCGGACTCCGCCCCTTACCTGGACCCACCCTTCCAGAACACTGCCCTCCTTTACAAACCTCGCACCACGACGAGGACACCAGACCCCCTGTTTATTTTGGACACTTAATTCCCCTTCGACACTTTATTTTATTTTGTTTAATAAAAGCCTCTCCGAGGCCTGACGCCACACCCACTGTGTCTGTCGTTTGCTCCTCCCGTCACAATATCCTAATGACAATGACGAATTAATAATAGCCAAAAGAGGATCTATGACTTCTGGAAGCATCACTTTTAGTAGTTTAGATGGAATAGGGTCTAACATACATGTTGTTGGTTTAGATGATTTAACAAGTATATGCAATTCTTACTCTCCTATAGTACAGAATGAGTGGAATTGTTCCTCAGGGGATCTGTGGTGCACTGATAAATCATGCCATACTGATGCGATACTGCAGCTGACGGCTGCATGGTTACAATTTTATCTCTGATAGTATCAATCTTGGAAGTAAAATAGTTCATAAAGTCATTACTGCTGTGCTGTTGGGAAATGCTGATCCTTTATTTTTTGTTAATTTAGCCACTGTATTGAATAAATGCCTGGGGTTACATTTGTTTTCTTCTAAAAGAGACGAAAAGTAATCAGATCTAGCAGTTATTAATGCTTTTCTGTAGGATAGGATACTTTCCTGCCAAGCTATACGAAATACCTCTAGTTTTGTTTTCTTCCAATTACACTCCATTTTCCGGGCTGCTCACTTTAGGGCGCGAGTGTGCTCATTATACCACGGTGTTGTACTCTTTTCCTTAATCTTCCTTAAGCATAAAGGAGCAACCGTATCTAAAGTGCTAGAAAAGAGAGAGTCATAGTTTCTGTTACGTCATCAGGTTTTTCTGTGCTGTTGGTTATGGATATAGAGGAATTGAGATAAATCAGGAAGATTATTTACAAGCAGTGTATGGTGCCCTGGTGGCCTGTATACAGTAGCCAGTACAAACATCACAGGGGATATATCATTAACATATTATTTCTCTAGATAATGTTATATGAAGCACCATTGCTTCAAAGGAGTTATAGGAGTTATACTTAAAGCCTGCCCTCTGAGAAATATTGAGAATATTGCTATAAATTGTAGATACACCTCCCCCTTTGCCTTTTGGACGCGGTTCATTTTTATAACAGTAATCTTGGGGGGTAGACTCGTTTAAAATAATATATTCATCTGGTTTTAGCCAGGTTTCTGTCTTGGTTATGATCAGTGATCATATCATTTACAAAAAGCGCTTTCGTAGAAAGGGACCTGATATTCAGTAATCCAAGCTTTATCATTTGTTTCTCTGTATTATATACATTTTTTATTTGTTGAACTCCAATTAAATTGTTACTCTTAAATTGGTTTGGATGTTTTTTGTATTTTCTATTTCGGGGAACAGACACAGTCTCTACAGTATAGTGTGATATCTAGGTGAAAGAGTCTCTATGTGCTGAAAAAGAACTGACTTCTGTGACATGAGGCGGCTAGAAGATGGTCGGTTTAGCCAGTCTGTCTGCTTCCTGACCTGGGCCCCAGTTAGTTAAGTACGAACTCTAAGACTATGTGCCATAGCTTTCCTGTAGCTCAAATAGTAGAGCATGGCGCTAGCAACGCCAAGATCATGGGTTCGATTCCCAGGGAAAGCAAGAGCTGGTAAAATGTTAAAAAAACTGTAACTTGAATGCAATGTAAGTCGCTTTGGATAAAAGCGTCTGCTAAATGCATAAATGTAAATGTAAATGTAAATATTTCTAGAGAGAAGAGCGGCATCACCCCAGGAGGGATGAACACCATCTCTTTTCAGCAGGTCGGGTCTGCCCCAAAAACTTGTCCAATTGTCTGTAAAACCTATATTATGTTATCTTGATATGAATTTTAGCTCATATCGCCCACCCCTACACAGAGGCTTGCAATAATGTAGGGAGGATGTTTTCTCTTGTCTTTGATATACCACTATCCGCTATTTAATTTGAAAAACATTAATTATATCTATCTAGCCAAGTTTCGTATATGTAAATTTCCCTCACAGTAAATGCGAACGTCGCAAGACCAGAAGTAAGTATGCACACACTCGCATCGCCGAAGCTCACCGGCGCCATCTTGTGCACACAGCCCATTGAGAAGCACCCACAGATCGCTTGACGGAGAGTGAAACTCTGAAGTACTTACTCAGAGTTTTTGGCAAAATATATCTGTGTTAAACTTATACTTAGCTCCAATTCACACACTGGCGAATTTATTAGCCAATGACTAATATTAGACATCATTTAGTCGCCCAGAGTGAAGATTTAGTCACATATGCGAGTGATTTACTCCCAATGTAGAGGGTTGATCATATTCACTGAACACACTTCAGTTTTTCCGCATCTGTAAAGTATAAACAGGCTGTTGGTCGTAGCTTTTGCTTTGCTAGCTGATGTGTGTCACACTGTGCCAGTTTGTCTATATTCTCTTAGTCTGATACATCCAACTACCCTCTCAGTCCCCGTATTGTTATGTTTGGTACTGAATTTTCTGTATGTCTGTTTGTCCACCAGATGATGTATATGTTCAGTGTTTGTGACTGATAGGCCCTATAGTGATTACTTTGCTTATTTTATTTAAATAAACCTCAACTTGGGCCTAGTTTTATTTGAATGTAACACATTTACAACATTTTGCTTTGCATGTTTTATTGCAACACTATAGTACTCTGAGCCATGAGCATGACACAACTGATAGACATGATATGACTTTTCTGTATGAAATACATAGTTGATAATGGAAAGTCAAGTTGAGAGCTGTGCCAACTATTTTGATTTTAGTCAGACTAAAGTGTTTACATTTCAGAAAGAAAAAAAAAAAAAAAAACACGCACAAATTATTGTTTTAATCCGATTTAAATCTAAGCTTTCAAGTGTATGCAAACCTTTATGCTGTGACAGCCAAAGTCTGCCTGAAAATGTTGCTGAAAATCAGGCACTGTTGTGGATTTTTCCTTGTTCAAAATAAATTGCTCTGAGGAGGTTTTGAATTCAGATAGACCTTTATGGTAACACTTTAGAATACTGTTCCATCATTAATGAATAACTACTCAAGAACACATAAGTAATGCAATATTAGCAATCTAGTAATATCTAGTGATAGTGCTTAGTCGAATGTGGTAGTTCACTATTAGTGTCACGAATCTGGTCTGCACTTCCATTCACCCCTCCAACAGAGGTCACTCGCTCACCACATGGACTTCACACCACACATCACAATGGACTCCAATTCCCATCATCCAACACTGATCACAGCTGTCACCGATTACTCATCGCACTAATCACACGCACACCTGATCACACAGCTCTCACTAATCACACACTCTATTTTAACCCTGGACTTTGTTTCCCTCTTTGCCGAGTATTGTATCCGTTTACCGCTCCCCTAGCCGTAGCAACTCTACAGAGCCCCTGGTAGTTTGCGTTTACTGCTCCCCTAGCCGTAGCAACTCTACAGAGCCCCTGGTAGTTTGCGTTTACCGCTCCCCTAGCCGTAGCAACTACAGAGCCCCTGGTAGTTTGCGTTTACCGCTCCCCTAGCTGTAGCAACTAGTGATGGTGAAATGAAGCTTTTCAAAGCACCAAGGCTTTCCCCTCAAGTGTATCGTAAAAAGGTTCATTACTCGAAGCTTTCCAACACTGCGCACACTAACGACATCTTGTGGTCAAAAGGTGAAGGTGATGCATGTCTCAGATGGCCCATTATTATAATAATAATCATTATTATATGTATACTGTTGATTGTTTCATGTAATAAATCAGTTTCTGCTCTGAAAACCTCAAAAGCAATAAAATAAAATTCTTCTGAAATAAAGTTTTTCTGCGTGGATGTAGTACACAATAGCTTATTAATGATTTCATGAAAGAATTAATAAATGGGACAAATTAACTTGTACAGAAACTATTTGTTTAGGAATATGCTTTGATCAACACGTGCAGCCTTAGTCACATAAGCTTTAGCCTTATTCCTAAACCTATGGATTCATAGGCAAGGCTCATGTAGGCATATATAATCAAAAGAAAAGGACATTATTGTGGAATTGTGAAAAGCTTGTGAACTGGTTAGTGAAAGTGCTTGTGAACTGGGGAGTTGACTTTTTTTGTGAGTAATAGAAGAAATTAAAGATTTTTATTAAGGAACAGGACTTGTTCAACACTGCGAGGGCTAAGTCTGTTTCTTTTTTTATTTACTACTTCCCCTGCCTTTGAAAATATTCTCTCACATGGGACTGAAGAGGCAGGAGTGCATAAAAATTCCAGGGCAAGAACATGAAGATGCGGATAGACACCCTTTTGGGTAGCCCAGAAATGCAGGGATCTTCTGTGCGTGGAATATTTGGGTCACTGAGGTAGCACTGAAGTTCAACTGTGGAATCTGCAGTCGCATTTGTCATTTTTCTGGTTTCCACAACATGACTGTGCAGTAGATCCCACAGACCTATACATAAAATAATTAAAATAAAAGGTTAATGTAACTGAATGGAATCTGCAATAGACACACACTCAATAACAACAAACAGTACCTGAGTGGAAGGGATCACTGCCTTCCGCTCCTGTTGCCTCTGGTTGCGATAAGGGAATTTGAGAGGATGTGGATGGTGTGTTTTGGGCTGCTCGTATCATTGAAGCACATTCTGCTGTCACATCACAGACTGGCTGCAGAAACCTATAGTTTTAAAAGCGTGGATCAAGCAGAGTTGCCAGAGTCAACTGTTCGAAGTTCACTATCGATTTCCGGGGTGCTTGACACTCAAAACCTGCGCAAGCGGTTCACGCTATTTTTGAATCAGATTACGAAGCAGTCACGTGGTTTTACACGAAAGCAAAGCTTCGGACGTCACCTGATCACGTGGTTTTGGCAAAACGAATCAAACTCTGGTACACTGCTTCACTGCGAGATGTTTCGTTTTTTTGATACAAGCTTTGAAGCCTCGGCGCAGAACGTCACATCACTAGTAGCAACTACAGAGCCCCTTATAGTCTTCCTAGTTTTTCCCTGCCTGTTTTGGATTGTGTTTTTTCCCTGCCTGTTTTGGATTGTTTTCCCCTGCCTGGATTATTGCGTCATACCTGGATTATCTCTCTGCCTTACCCTTTTGGAATACTGTTCGCCGATCGTCGACCCACGCTTGTCCGTGTTTACTCTTTGCACTGCCTTTGATATACCTGTCTGCCATTGTTCGACCCTGCCTGTTATGACCACGTCTCTTTTCAATAAAAGCTTGCACATGGATCCGCACGTCTCACGTCTCGTCAGCCCCGTTACAATTAGCTAATCAGTAACTATTATTTTTTTTCATACCTCCCCAAGAACTACTAAGAACTAGTGTATACAGGTTGATAATTAATATGAATAATACATAATGTATAATTCATTCTAAAGTAAAAGTCATGGTAACCCACTAGTAATGACTCAAGTATTACCAAATTCTTCAGAAGGAATTACTAATTATTTGGATCAGTATTCTAAAGTGAAGATCATGATAACTCCCTAGTAATGACTGAAATCATTGTAAGCTTTTGAGGTTTTTGTGAAGTATTGAATAGTAATTATTCAGGTGTTACTACATCTGTCACGAATCCTGTCCACGCACTTCCATTTACTCACCACCAGATGTCATCTTCACTTTACATTCAGTACGTTTACATGGACATCAATACTCCGATTTTAATACGATTAAGACAATACTCTGATTAAGAGTCTACCATGTAAACAGAGATTTTTGATGACCTTAATCCGGCTAAAGTCATAATCGAAGTTAACACAAATCGAATTGAGACATGTGGAGTATTCCTATTTTAGTCACATTATTGAAGGGCAGTACAGACATGTAAACACCTTAATCAAACTATTACCATCGTGTAGGACTTTTCGCCGCATTTTGCGACAGGATACAAACGGTAGTGGTCAACCGTTTGACAGCAAATAAAAGAGCTTCAACACCGCCATCGTCTGTATGCACGTACAAATAATTAACTGCACTTGAAGCGTTCATAAAATTAAAAATGAAACCCCCAGAACTGTATATGGCATCATAACGAAGACGAAGTATATGTTTATACGTGAAATTCTGGAGGAGACGTCGCATGGCGACGCGTTGGTGACGTAATGACGCATGTCATTAATCGATCTATGTACTATAAAATGTAAAACAGGAACATGAAAGGATTATTCTAAAAGCAACTCATGTAAACACCCTAATCATAATATTGTCTTATTCAGAATAAGGTAAATAATTAGATTACTGATGTCCATGTAAACGTAGTCATTGACTCTCACACCACACAGACTTTTACATGTCACTCTGGACTTCAGTTACCACAATCCATTGCACTCGTTACACGCACTCAGGTGCAGCCAATCACACACCTTACATAAGCCATGGACTTCCTCTCTTTCACTGCCGAGTATTGTATGCACTTATCGCTGACCTAGTTTGCTTTGCCTTGCCTGTTTCAGATTGTGTTTTCCCCTGCCTGGATTATTGCTTACGTTTTCGGATTACCTCGCTTGTCTATCCCCTTTGTATATCGTTCGCTGTCGACTGATTCAGGCCCGTTTTGGATGACTCTTTGCCTTGCCTGTGATATACCTGTTTGCCATTGTTTGACCCTTGCATGTTTCCTAACCATGCCTTTGTAAATAAAGCTCGCACATGGATCCGCATGTCTCTTGTCTTGTTGGCTCAGTAACAACATCCTTCTAAAGGAATTAGTAATTTTTTGGATCAGTATTCTAAAGTGAAGATCGTAATAACTCCCTAGTAATTACTGAAGTCATTGTAAACTTTTGAGGTTTTTGTAAGGTCCTGGTTAGTAATTCATTTTGCTATATTTGGTAACACTTAAATCATTACTAGTGGGTTTCCGTGATCTTCACTTTAGAATACTGATCCAAGTAATTAGTAGTACATTTAGAAGGATTTGGTAATACTTGAGTCATTACTAGTGGGTTACCATGATCTTCATTTTAGAATTAATTATTCATTATGCATAATTCACATTAATTATGAACCTGTATAAAGTAGTTCTTAGGAGTTCTCAGGATATATGAAAAAAAATAGTAGTTATTGGTTAGCTAATAGTGAACTACCAGTTTCAACTGAGCGCTATTACTTAATAAATTATTAATCAGTTTCTTGTTAGTTAATAGTAGTTACTACAATTTTAATAGTGCATTAGCCATTTGTTCCTGTGTAGTTATTCATTAACGATGGAACAGTATTCTAAAGTGTTACCACCTTTATTAACAAGTTAACAAAAGGCAGAGTGGATGTTCGAACAGCACTACTGAGTATTGTCTCAAACTCACATATATACATCCTGAAATTTTCACAGCATTCCATATATGCACCGTTGTATTTTTGGACAGGTATCTTTTACCATATATGAGTTCTTGAAGAATGATCAATCACTGTCATGTATGCACTTCTAGGTCCTGAACAGATTCTATCCATATGAGTGACTCTCCAGCCCCAAATCGTTCACTCTATTCTAGACTCACTGCAGCTGTTTACACACAGCTGCTTCACACAATCAAACTAGACAATAGTAGATATAATAGGCATATAGGCAAATAGGCATAATTCTATGCATTTTATTAATTGAAGATTAATGAAAATCTTCTACAGCACCTGTTCACTGACAACTGGAAGGAACGTTCATTTGAAGTAATGAAGTATGAAGGAGTATTACAAAGGAGTATGGTCAGTGGCAGTCCTGAAAGTCAATGCCAAAGCCTTAAATTTGTTGCTGGTGGCTACGGGAAGCCAGTGGAGTGAGATAAAGAGAGATGTGATCTGGGACTCTTTGACTGATTGAAGACCAGATGCATTGCCATATTCTGGATCATGCACATTAAGATTTATGAATTAAATACGCACTTTTATCCAAAGCGACTTAGAATTTATTTTATTTACTTCTTAGGGGAAGTAATGCCTTAGAATATATTTTATTTATCCTTTATTTTTCCGGGAAGGTCCCATTGAGATAAAAGGAAATCTCTTCTTCCAGGGAGTTAATGTTTGACTTAAGTGTCAAAAGTGCTTTTCTAGAGAAGGCTCTGGCTGTAGACTTGCACTCTCAGCCTTGCATTCTCAGACATTTGCGCATCCGCAAGTGGTGTCACTTGCAGTCTTTCTTTTTCTTTTTTCTTTTATTCATTTATTTTTATTTGAATCTCTCAACAGTAGCCAGGTGGTGAAGACAAGAAAAATGAATATAAATTGCAGTATCACTTGCAATCATCACTTCCACTCTCCACTACCTGCAACGTCACTTTCAATCGACACAAATCGTGCGTGTTGCCAATGGAGACAAGATGCTGTGGTGATTAAACAATTAAAACTTATTTAGTACCATAACATACAGGGTCCTGCAAGTCATCTGTAGGAGAAAAAGACAAGACCTGCAAATCCGTGGCCACAGAACAGCAAAATATGCAAAGCACAAGTCTCTCATTAAGCGTTTTCCTCATGTAGAATACCATAAACACTAATATGGCTTAATGTATTAAGATAGTGATATTAAAATATCAAATTCAATATACAGTTTATTAATATAATGTATATGTATATAGTGTTTTCCTCCCATACCGCAAAACGTGGCATAATGTGGCATAACGGACTAAGATGATAAAGACAAAACTCAATATCCTCTTCTTCATTATTAAAACATACATAACTTATATTTAAGGACAAGCAGGTGAGCCCAGAATAAATGCAATGCACAAAGTGTTGCGTTAAACGTTTTCCCATAACTGTCTACAGCTCTTTTATATCATTGTCTTTGTCCATTAAGTTACATTACATGTTTTATTTATAATGATTTTCTATGGGAGGAAAATGTTTAACGTGCAATTTAACGCATTGCGTTCTGGGCTCGTTTGCTTGCCTGTATGGAGTTGATCCTTTTAATATCACTTTCCTTAATGCACGTTCATATCTGCTGGTCTATATACTTTGCGTCAACAACAAGGCTATATATTATAGGCTATTGTCTTTATCATCTTAAGGGCATTTCACATTGAGTGCTATGCGAAAAAGCGAAGCGAAACACCGACGAACGTTACTTTCACACCGAGCGTGAAACGATTGATCACCTTCTGCTAATTCATGCCTGCATGCTAGGTGGTGCCAACCAGCAATGCATTTTTTTCCCCTTATGTAGCCTATGTATCTTGTATATGGCTTTTACATTGTCCGCTGCTCAATATACAGCATTAAATTAAGATAAATAACTTTTGGTCCTTCATCAGAAACACAAACATATTGCTTACAAGAATACATCTGAAAATATAAATAAAGGTACAATTAGCATCAAGCTACTGTACATTTCAAAATGTATGTAATTATTAATGTTTTTGCTCAAACCACACTTTAAACCATCATCGAGTGCTTGTAATAACTTCTGATCTAAAATGGATTTTGATTCTATAATAGGCAGAAATGCAGTCTTTGTATGTTTTATAATAGACTGAACATTACCTGCTTGTCATAAACATCCTTTATTGTTCCAAAAATACTGTGAGCTGCATAAAAACATACATAAAATATATCGTCATAATCATATGTCTATTTACTTTCATATTTCATGTGTAGAAAAAATGTTTCTCTATTTTTTTATTCTTTTTTTTAATATATGGAAGGGCAAGAGATGATTGACACATCTTGAGTGAACGTGCTCTGACTCATAACACTGGTGCACGTGGAATAAAATGGACGGTGCTCTCCAGATTGCATAATTCAGTGGAGAATTAATAGAAATGTTATTCTGTATAAAGAACGTGAGAATAAATCTGTTCTCAAATACCAACGGTAACAAGAACTCGGCGATCCTTCTGTGTTTGTTTACACTGGTTTTTGAGACAGTGTCACCACTCTCAAGGCCTTTTCACTCTGAACGTGAAAATTGGCACGAATGTTTGGCGCGATGACGCTTTTGTATAACATATCTTTATTGAATTTTAACAAAGTTAAAAAAAAAAAACACATCATCCTTCCCCACAACTTACCCCAGACAGGTTAAATAAAAAATTAATAAATAAATCAAATAAATCCATCAGTAATAATATTCTATAACTTCACACATCTAAAGCATCTTCAATATCTCCATTTTTAAGTCTAAAAACACCTCCCAGATATATATAAAAAAAAAAAAAAATCAAAGGGTTTCTTTCTAATTACATATGTAAGTTTTTCAAGAGCCAGACATGTTAAGTTTTTCAGCCATAGTCCGATGGAAGGGCAATTGGTATTTTTCCAGCACAGGGCAATGGAACGTCTTGCTTGTAACAGACACAAATCCACCAACTTTCTTTCTTTAGTGGGCAAAGAGCAATCATCTTCATACACACTCAATACACACAATACAGAACAAAGAGGAATTGGAGAGGAAGTAAATTGAGAAACATATTGAGTCACCGCTACCCAAAACTTCTGCACCTCCTCACATTCCCATACACAATGGAAAAATGTACCTTGAAATTTATTGCATTTAAAACACAGATCAGGAATATTAGGGTTAAATTTATTTAATCTTACTGGGGTTATATAAGTTCTCATTACCCAATTATATTGTAAGAGTCTTAACCGAGAGTTCAAAGTTTGTGTTTGTGCATTTAAACAAATTGTATTCCAATCATCTAGTGAAATATCCATATTTAGATCTTGGATCCATGCTTTTATTTTCAGAGCTTTCTTTATGCTTTTCTCTTAATATGTTATATAACTGGGTAATCTGCCCTTTAATGTAGCAATCTTGCAATGTAAATGTTTCCAATATTGACATTGGGGGAGTTATGTAGAATTCTTTAAACGTGTAAAAATAAAACTTCTGAGTTGCAAATACTTAAAGTGTTTCTGAGGTATGTGAAATTTCATAACAAGATTATCAAATGACATTAATATATTGTTTTCATACAAATCTTTCAATCTAATCATGCCTGTAACAAGGCTGACGAGACGAGAGGCGTGCGGATCCATGTGCAGGCTTTTATTAGGCAGAGACGTGGTCATAACAGGCAGGGTCAAACAATGGCAAACAGGTATGGCAGGGACAAGACAAAGTGTAAAACTTAGGGCAAGCGTGGGTCGACGATCAGCGAACAGTATCCAGAGGGGCGAGACAGGAGAGGTAATCCAACAACGTAAGCAATAATCCAGGCAGGGTAAAACAATCGGAACAAAGGCAGGGCAAGGCAAGACTAGGAAAACTAACGGGGCTCTGTAGGGCAGCGATAATGCATACAATACTCGGAAACGAGGGAGAGAATGTCCAGGGTTGAAATAGTGTGTGTGATTAGTGATGCTGTGTGATCAGGTGTGCGTGTGATCGGGGCAATGAGTGTTTGGCGACAGCCGTGATCAGTGTTGGATGATGGGAATTGGAGTCCATGTGATGTGTGGTGTGAAAGTCCATGTGGTGAGCGGGTGACCTCTAGTGGTGAATGGACGGGAGTGCAGACCAGATTCGTGACAGAGCCCCCCCCCCCCCCCCCCCCCCAAAGAGCGGCTTCCAGACGCTCCACACAGTCTATAATCAGGAGGAAGGTGGAGCGGAGGCGGAACAGGGGGAGGGATGGAGGGCCAGGTCCCCGTGGCAGCGGAGTGATCTGGCAGAGCCGGCAGAGCAGGAAGCCAGGGCAGAGTGGACGGGACTGGAGCCCACCAGGGCGGAGCAGGCGGGACTGGGGCCCACCAGGACGGAGCCAACGGAACACGAGCCCCCCAGGACGGAGCCAACGGAACACGAGCCCACCAGGGCGGACCAGACGGGACTTGAGCACACCAGGGCGGACCAGACGGACCCGAAGACCACCACGGTGGAGCAGATAGAGCAGGAGCCCACCACGACGGATCAGGAACCCACAGCAGAGCCTGGGAACTAGGGAGAACAGAGACACAAGGGGAAGACAGAACATGCACAGACCCAAGGATAGAGGCAGGGAACACAGAACGCTCATAATAGGTCTCCTTAGCCGTGACAGGACAGAACGGGAGTTCTTTGACGGCCTCCATAGCCGTGACAGGACAGAACGAGAGTTCTTTGACGGCCTCCATAGCCGTGACAGGACAGAACGAGAGTTCTTTGACTGATACTGCTGACACCTCTGGAGGTTCTGCGGCGGTTGCCGCCACCTCTGGAGGTTCTACAGTGGTAAACACAGGACACAGGGAGAGTTCAGTAGTGGTCTCTTCGACCGCAACACAACAGGCTGAGAGTTCATTGCTGGGCGCCACCACCATACGAGGAGTTGAAGTGAGCCTCGCCGCTTCGGGAGGTTCTGCAGCATGTACCGCCACCTCTGGAGAAACTGCAGCTGGCACCATCACTTCAGGGAACACAGCAGTGAGCGCCACTACCTCAGGAGGTTCTGCAGCGTCAGCCGCCACCTCTAGAGACATAATAGTGGATGCCGCCACCTCTGGGAGTTCTGTGGTGGTGTATCCAGCCCAAACACACAAAAATGCGATCCCCATCAGGGGAAGCATTTCAGACAGGGGAATCAGTTCGGGAACAGGAGGGCTAGAGTGAGTGGGTTTGGGGATACCAGCTGTGCGTGCAGACACCAGCGGTGAATCCCTCACACTGGATATCAGACTGGGATAATGAAAGACTGACCTTGATGATCTGGGTGTGTCAACCCGGACGTGACCCTGTGACTCTGGAAGGTCAGCGGAGACGTGACGCTGTGACTCTGGAAGGTCAGTGGAGACGTGACGCTGTGACTCTGGAAGGTCAGCAGAGACATGACGCTGTGACTCTGGAAGGTCAGCGGAGACGTGACGCTGTAACTCTGGCCGGACAGCTGTGACGTGCTGTGACTCTGGACGGACAGCTGAGACGTGACTTGACTTTAGGAGGTCAGCTGTGACGTGACGTGACTCTGGACGGACAGCTGTGACGTGCTGTGCCTCTGGACGGACAGCTGTGACGTGCTGTGCCTCTGGACGGACAGCTGTGACGTGCTGTGCCTCTGGACGGACAGCTGTGACGTGCTGTGACTTTAGGAGATCAGCTGAGACGTGAAGGGACTCTGGATGATCAGCGGAGACGTGACTCAGTTGATGATGACCAACTGTGACTTGGCTCGACTCTCTGACATCAACCGTGACCTGACTTGGTTCTTGAAGATCAGCTTTGACTTGGCTCGATTCGTGACGATCAATGGTGGCTTGACTTAGCTTGTGAAGATCAGCTGTGACTTGGCTTGATTCGTGACGATCAACGGTGGCTTGACTTGTCTTGTGAGGATCAGCTGTGTCTTGGCTTGATTTGTGACGATCAACGGTGACTTGACTTGGCTTGTGAAGATCAGCTGTGTCTTGGCTTGATTCGTGACGATCAACGGTGGCTTGACTTAGCTTGTGAAGATCAGCTGCGACCTGAAGATCAACTATGACTTGACTTGACTCTTTAAGATCAACTGTGGCTTGACTTGACTCTCTGACATTAACTGTGACTTGACTTAGCTCATGAGGATTAGCTGTGACTTGGCTTGACTCCTGAAGATCAGCTAGAACATGACGGGGTGTTGTTGTGGCTGCCATTTTGTGAACAGGCTCCGCTGTCACCGCCATTTTGTGAGCGTGCTCTAGCGTAGCTGCCATTACATGCGTGAGTGCAGTGTCGCAATCCTCCGCGACACCCACAGTGAACCCTGAACCAACAGTCCATAAAGCATAGTCCATAAAATCACTCAGACACGAACGGGGACCCTTGCGAATTAGTCGCGATTTGAGCGGCTGGTTAATGCCCTCGCAAAAGAAGTCTATGAGTACACAGTCTGGCAAGTCAGAAAAGTAGGCTACATCCAAATACTCTTGTATGTAATCCTCGAGCGATCACACTCCCTGCTCGAGGGTTAATAACAGTCTCGTGGTGTCCATACCTGGCCAATGCCCTTGTGAAAAGCCGCTGGATCCTTGTGCGTCCGAGTATTCTGTAACAAGGCTGACGAGACGAGAGGCGTGCGGATCCATGTGCAGGCTTTTATTAGGCAGAGACGTGGTCATAACAGGCAGGGTCAAACAATGGCAAACAGGTATGGCAGGGACAAGACAAAGAGTAAAACTTAGGGCAAGCGTGGGTCGACGATCAGCGAACAGTATCCAGAGGGGCGAAACAGGAGAGGTAATCCAACAACGTAAGCGATAATACAGGCAGGGGAAAACAATCGGAACAAAGGCAGGGCAAGGCAAGACTAGGAAAACTAACGGGGCTCTGTAGGGCAGCGATAATGCATACAATACTCGGAAACGAGGGAGAGAATGTCCAGGGTTGAAATAGTGTGTGTGATTAGTGATGCTGTGTGATCAGGTGTGCGTATCCGTTTTA
Source organism: Acrossocheilus fasciatus (assembly GCA_036784905.1). Taxonomy (NCBI): domain Eukaryota; kingdom Metazoa; phylum Chordata; class Actinopteri; order Cypriniformes; family Cyprinidae; genus Acrossocheilus; species Acrossocheilus fasciatus. Next base: position 10,794,462 of record CM071949.1, read on the forward strand.
GCTGGGCTGAAATGATCATTTCCCCAGATAGGAGAAAAACGGGAAAGCACTGGGAGGTCTCCAAGATATTTATGGACTTCGTACCAAATTACAATGGTATTTTTTACAAATGGGTTATCTGTCCTTTTTTTTTTAGTTCTTTAAGCGGTGCTGAATATAAAAAGCTGTCAAGTGTCAAGCCTTTTACGGCCAATTTTTCAACATGTAACCAAGACACAGCAGCTTCACTAGCGAACCAGAACAATGCAGCCCTCAACTGAGCAGCCCAATAATACCATAAGAAATTAGGTAGTTGGAGCCCTCCCCTTTCATAGGGCAGATATAGTAAAGAAAGTCTCAGTCTTGTTGTTCCAAATGAAATTAGAGAGAAGTTTTCTTATTCTTAGAAAAAATGTTGGGGGAGGGGGAAGCAATAGTGATTGAAAAACATATAAAAATTTTGGAAGTATATTCATCTTAGTCACGTTTATTCTTCTCATTAAAGAAAGAGGCAGTGTCATCCATCTAGTCGTATCTTCAGATAATTTAGCCATCAAAGGTTCATAATTAGCTGAACTAAGGAGGCTTATTTTAGAGGTAATTTTAATTCCTAGATAATCAAAACCATTTAGAGCATTTACAAATGGGTGGCTTACTTTAGGGTTTGATCTCTCTTGTTCATTGAGAAACATAATTGAGGACTTATCTTTATTTACTTTAAATTTTCTTTAAAATTACTTTAAAAATTGCCAAACAGGCCAATAAACTTTAAGAGAGAGGGGATAGATTTTCCAAGTTCTGATAGAAATACGATGGCATCATCAGCGTATAGAGCAATGCGGTGTTCTAAAGCTTCTGTAAAAATACCATGAATGGTAGGATGTGACCTTATTGCTATTGCCAGAGGCTCCATAGCTAGTACAAAAAGTAGAGGTGAAAGTGGTGAGCCTTGCCTAGAACCCCGACTAAGTTTAAATGCAGGCGAGGTTAGACTGTTAGTAAGTACCTTTGCGGAGGAATCAACTAAAAGTACTTCCATCCATATCTTTTAATCCAAATCTTGCTAGCACCTCCATTAAGTACGGCCATTCTAGTCTGTCGAATGCTTTTTCGGCATTGAGTGACAGAATGGCCGTATCAGGGGCTCCATCTCCCGCATGCACTAAATTAAGTACTCTCCTAACATTATGAAACCCTTGATGGTTTTTAATAAAGCCATTTTGATCTATATGTATCAATTGAGGTAGAACCCTCTCAAGTCTCATTGCCAATGCTTTAGCGATAATTTTGGCATCTGCATTTAAAAGCGAGATTGGCCTAAACAAACCACATTCCACAGGTGACTTTCCTGGCTTTAAAATAAGAGTGATGAGGGCACTCCTCATCGACGGAGGGAGATGACCTTGTCGAAAAGCTTCCACATACGTTTCCAATAAAGGTGATATTAATTTCTCTTTAAATTCCTTATAAATGTCAAATGGAAGCCCATCTGGACCTGCCGCTTTACCACTCCTCATACTAAGAATGGCATTAGAAACCTCTTCCAATTCCAGTTCCCTATCGAGCTCAGATCTTGTTTCTTCAGTGATAGAGGGAAAATCCAATCCATCTAAAAAGTTATTCTGATTAGAAAGGCTTGTAGGAAATTCAGATTGATATAAAGATTTATAAAATGAGACAAAAGTATCATTAATCTCAGCAGGATCTGTTGAAATTACCCCTTTTTTATTCCTAATTTCATTAATGGATCTTTCTGAAATTAATTTCTTAAGCTGCCAAGCTAACAATTTGGTGGGTTTTTCACCCTGATCATAATAATTTGCTTCAATCTTAATATACTATTTTCAGCTCTTAATGTGGAAAGTTCCTCATACTCCGCTTTAAGGGCTAATCATTTTTGTTTAAGTTGTTTGGATTTATCTATATTTATTAATTTCTCTAAATCTCTGATTTCGGTATCCAAATTAATCATCTTTTGTTTAAATTGATTAAATTTAGAGCTAGTATACCCACTCATTTGGCCCCTAATGTATGCCTTAAAGGCTTCCCATCTAATAGTCACGGAAGTCTGATCAGTATTTGTAGCAAAGTACAAGTCTATTTGTTCACCAACAAATTTAATGAAGTCAAGGTTCTGTAGTCAATTAGGGTGCAGGCGCCATCTAGGGGAACCTTTTGTTAATTTTGAATCTATATAAAATAATGAAGTGGGAGAATGATCTGACAAAACAGCACTATCATATATACAGCTGTCTATATTCGGAAGTAAAGAAATTGGAATTAAAGGAGCACTCCACTTTTTTTGGAAATAGGCTCATTCTCCAACTCCCCCAGAGTTAATAAGTTGAGTTTTACCGTTTTTGAATCCATTCAGCCGATCTCCGGGTCTGGCGATAGCACTTTTAGCATAGCTTAGCATAGATCATTGAATCTGATTAGACCAGTAGCATTGCGTTCAAAAATGACCAAAGAGTTTCGATATTTGTCCTATTTAAAACATGACTCTTCTGTAGTTATATCGTGTACTAAGATCGGCAGAAAATGAAAAGTTGCGATTTTCTAGGCCGATTTGGCTAGGAACTATACTCTCATTCGATATAACTACAGAAGAGTCAAGTTTTAAATAGGACAAATATCGAAACTCTTTGGTCATTTTTGAACGCGATGCTACTGGTCTAATCGGATTCAGTGATCTATGCTAAGCTATGCTAAAAGTGCTATCGCCAGATCCGGAGATCAGCTGAATGGATTCAAAAACGGTAAAACTCAACTTATTAACTCTGGGGGAGTTGGAGAATGAGCCTATTTCCAAAAAAAGTGGAGTGTTCATTTAAGAAATAATCTATTCGAGAAGAGGTTTTAGACAATGATGAAAAACATGAATATTCCTTTTTTGATGGATTTAGTGTTCTCCAGGGGTCACATAAATTTAAATCTTTCATAAACTGTTTAATTTTTTTCCTGCTTTGAGAGTGAGAACTATCCAGTCCCGAAGAGCGGTCAAGCAGCGGGTCCAGAGTGCAATTAAAGTCACCTGCTATTATAACCACACCTGGAAGAGAGGCTAGCAATATAAAAAAGATTTTCGAAAAACGATGGGTTATCCTCATTTGGGCCATAAATATTAACCAGATTGATAACTTTACTCATATAGATTCCCTGTACTATCAAATATCTACCGGCCTTGTTTGTAATACTATTATTTACTAAAAAGGGTGCGGACTTATGAATCAACAACATAACCCCTCTGGAATGAGAAGAATAACATGAAGCCAAGACTTGACCAGGCCATCTTCTTTGTACCTTCAATAGCTCTTCCTTGAGTAAATGAGTCTCATGTAAAAACACTATGGAAGATTCCAGTTGTTTAATCCTTGTCATAACTTGTTTAAGCTGAACCATTCTGATCATCCCCCTAACATTCCAAGAGGTGAACTTCAGCTTGTTTTGTGAGATTTTCTTTAACTTAGGTTAGATTGTACATCTTTATATACATCCATGTTAATCAAATAATATTTTGATGTGGAAGTTAACCAAAAGATCTGCCCGACTAAGGTGTAATTATTAAAAAAACAAGACCAAAATAATAACTCAAAAACCTGCCATGAACAAATTACCTTAGCTGTCCACCCGAACAAGACAGCCTGACCCCTCCCTCCCTCACTTTAACACCTTGGGATACAGTTATGTCCCAATACTGATCCAATATCAAAAAGGGAGCAGTTAAATAAAACTAAGCGACTAGCTAAAAAGAAAAAGAAAAACTTATTGGAATTGTGGGAAACTCCTGGCATCCCTCTAAAGATTTATGGGCATTCACCTCAGAAAGGTTTTACAAATTATATAGTTGAACTCTTCAAAGAAAATAGACATTTACAATGCGTTTAGTTCTCTTATTCACTATCACATTGGCTACTGTCATTACGGGAACAGTGAGAATAACCACCTTATACCCAGCAGAAAACAAGGCATATGTGTATCAAACGTGAAAACTAATCATTTTTGCTGGGCATTTTTAAACCGGGAAAACTGACAAACTTCCCTGTAAGTCCTTTATGCTTCGACTGCACTCTGTATTCCCTGTAGAAACTTTTCGGCATCAGATGGGTCTTCAAACTCACGGGTCTGTCCATCAACTGTCAGACGTAGTTTGGCTGGGTAAACTAGACCATAGTTAATGTTCAAGGATCGCAGTCACTGTTTAACAAATGTCTCCTCTGACGAGGCAACTCTGCAGATAAATCCGGGAAGAACTTGACCTCTTGTTCCTCATACATAATTCTGCCTTTAGACCTGGCAGCACGCATCACTCGGACTTTATCTTGAAAATTCAGAAACTTCAAGATCAGCACTCTTGGAGATGATCGACTGGATTGTGGCCTACCAGGTAGCCTGTGCGCTCTCTCTATAATAGGCGGAGATGGGAAGGTTTTGGGACCCAGCGATTCAAGCAACCATTTTTCCAGGAAGGCAACTGCATCCGGATTTTCCACCTTTTCGGGAAGATTAACCAACCTAAGGTTCGATCTCCGCGAACGGTTTTCAAGATCGTCAAGCTTGCATGTAAGAAAAGTAATGTGCTTAGCTGCTTATTCCAACTTGTTCTTTTCTGAATTAACCGCGTCTGCTACGTTGCTAATGCGCTCTTCGGCCACATCCATGCACCCGGAGAAGTGTCTTACATCCTTTTTAACCTCCTGTATCGCGTTTAGAACTCCATCGAGTTTTGTGGCAAAATCACTTCTCATTAGATCCAGTTTTTGAATTATATCCAACTTTTGGGAAGTGTTGGCATTAGTTGCCCCTCCCTGAGGTACGCTGCAAGAGTCCATTTTTGCCTTATCTTTCCGTTTTTTTGACGGCATCTTGATTCTTAAATCACCACGAAGAGTTAATAAAACAAACTAAAATCGTGTCTGTGAATAAAGAGGATGGTATTCAGGATTTTAAACAAACAACGCCAGGAGCTCACAGAAAAGCGTGCGCCTAGTTCAGAGTCATAACCACGCCCCGCGATGACGCTTTTGAATTGAAACAATAGGTCCCTTACCATGCGTTCAAACCGCTGCCGGCGAAAGCATCAAAATTCACTCTGGCTGCCCTGCCAACGACGTTGTAGAAAGATTCTTTGATGCTCTGTCGATCGAACGAGTGGTCTTGTATTTAAAGGAGCCGAAAAGGAAACAAGCATGTTGATCTTGTGCAGACTGACCACAAGTAGGGTATAAGTTAACCTCATGAAATATTTTAATTGTGAAAGTAAGAAATTGTTCGATGGAAAGAACTTAACAATTATAGTTACGTTTGTTAATGAAATAAACGAATAAATGCCATTTGTGTGGTGTGTTTTTTGTGTTCATGGTTAAGTGCTAGTCTAATTTCAACATGCAGTTTATAGGAGACGTTTACTAGCCTAGGTCTTTAATTAACATTAATTTGTGCGCACCCTACATTCCAAACTGTCCTGGTTGAAGTGTAGCCTAAATGCAATTGGTCAAATCGCTGTTGTTTTGAGCAAATGAATTGCATTCCCACTGAAAAACAAGTGTTCTAGCATGAAAATGCTTGGGAACTAATGTGGTCAGAACTAAAGTTTGCAGGATTGCGTTCTCTGGAATCCTCTCAAGCGGAGGACTTCTACATTCTGATTGGTTACCTCCCAACTGCGTCATAGTTCATTACCATAAAGTTGACCGGACTTCAACTCTCCTCGACACCCACACCGTCCAAGATGCTCGCTGCCGGCTCACATTAAAAATGAATGACTTCTGGCCACTGTGACGCTCTCACCGGTGACGGTGTGAACGCAAGGCAATGGGGCTACCAGGCGCGATCATTTGCGTTGTGAAAAAGCGAGGATTTGGCGCTGTTTCGAAAACCAGTGTAAAAAAACTACAAAGAAAAGTATTTCAAGAGAGGAGAGAGTGGATGCTGAGTTCTTGTTATCTTTGGTAGCCTATCTAAGAACAGATTATTTTCACATGTTCTTAATATAATTTCTGTTAATTTAATTTAATTTAATTTAATTACTGAATGATGTGATCTGGAGAGCACTGTCTGTTTTCGTCCACATGTGCGAGTATTATGAGTCAAAGCGAGTTCACGCTAGATCTTCCGTATTAAAAAAAAATTTTTCTACACATAAATTCTTAAAGCAAATAGACATATGATTATGACGTTATATTTTCTGTATGTGTTTTGTATGCAGCTCATGGTATTTTTATAACAATAAAGAATGTTTATGACAAATTATAAGCAGTGTAGCGTTATTAAACATACAAAGAGTGGATGTCTGCCTATCATGGAATCTCAGTCAACTACAGATCATAATCGGAAGTTATTATAAGCACTCCATGATGGTTTAAAGTGGGTTTTAAGACGGAGTCTTTTTGCATTATGGAGCTTTAGTTGGCATCTGCAGATGGCACAGCGGATTGTGTTTACCGACAGTGGTCTCTGGAAGTATTCCTGGACCCATTTAGCAATGTCAATGACAGAATCATGCCGGTGAGTGATGGAGTGTCGTCTGAGGGCCCGAAGACCACGGGCATCGAACATAGGTCTTTGGTCTTGTCCCTTACGCACAGAGATTTCTCCAGTTTCTCTGAAACTTTTGATGATGTTATGCACTGTAGATGATGAGATTTGCAAAGCCTTTGCAATTTGACATTGTGGAATGTTGTTTTTAAAGTGTTTCACATTCTTTTTACGCACTCTTTCATGGATTGGAGAGCTTCTGTCCATCTTTACTTCTGAGAGACTCTGCCTCTCTAAGACATCCCTTTTATAGCTAATCATGTTACAGACCTGATGTCAATTAACTTAATTAGTTGCTAAATGTTCTCTCAGCTGAATCTTTTCAAAATTTCTTGCTTTTTCAGCCCTTTGTTGCTGCCGTGCAAACTTTTTTGAGACCTGTAGCAGGTATCAAATTTGAAATGAGCTCATTTAGTTGATAAAAGTGAAAAATTCTCAGTTTAGCCATTTGTTATGTTCTCTATGTTCTATTGTGAATAAAATGTTGGCTCATGTGATCTGAAAGTCTTTTAGTTTTAATTTTATTCAAATTTTAAAAATGTCCCAACATTTCTGGAATTCGGGTTGTAAATGAACATTTATTTATAGAACAAAAGATCTTCTTTGGCCATATTAGCCTACTCAATAGCATTAATCCAGGCTGTACTCCCTTCAAACTTTATCTGGAATGTCACCGTTTCTGTCACTGCAACTTCACGATCAGGCAAAAGCACACACACGCAAATGAAATCGTCTGCCTGATGAAAAAATATTTATTTTAAAAATGTAGTTAATATTTGCATCATTTATGATTTATTTTATCCACCCGCGACCCACCCGCAAATAATCAGAATGCGTTTTTTTATTACCCGATCCACAGATTATCCGCAGCGCTCGTGGATATAACCGTGATCAGACTATTCCATTTTGTTCTTTCAGTAGTTTAAATGTTTCTATTTCTTTTTTTTCCCTCTTCACTCTTATATTGGACAGTGTTAAATTAAACCTAATTGCATCAAACTATTCCAATTTGTTCTTTTAGGAGTTTAAATGTTTTTGTTTTTGTTGTTGTTGTTTTATTATTATTATTATTATTATTAATTGTTTCCTGCTCAGACTTTGGATAATTGAACAATGTTTAATTTACATGAGACTTCTCAATTTTAGGAGATTAGATGCTTATTTTGTCCTCCACAGTTTACTTGTGGGTTGCATCAGACTGCTCCATTTTGTTTGTATTTATTTTTGTCTTATATACAGTCAAGGCCAAAAATATCGGCACCCTCGGTAAATAGGATAAAAGAAGGCTGTGAAAATTAATCTGCATTGTTTAAAAAATTCACAAAAATCTCACCTTTCATTGGAAAATAAGAATTTAAACTGGGGGGAAATATCTTTATTAAATAAATTTTTTTCTTGTTAAACCTCCATTTGCCAGTTTAACAGCTCTAAATGTTCTCCTGCAGTGCCCTCCAAAAGTATTGGAAAAGTAAAGACAAAATTTTTCTGTTGGCTGTGGAGTCAAGACATTTGCAAATATGATGAAAAGATGAATATGAGACAAAACTACAGAACGTCACATTTTATTATTAACCGTTTCAACACATACATGTTTTACCAAATAAAAAGAAGAGCACTTTTAGAGTTCATCCCACTCATTGATGTGAGCATAAGTATTGGGACAGTTGAACATAAGGCAGATATAAAATATTAAAAGCTATTATTTAGTTGCAGATCCCTTGCGCACAATCACAGCAGTGAGTCTGTGATAGACATCACCAGACTCTTGGTCTCATCCTTTGAAATACTTTTCCCAGCCTTTAATGCAGCCAATTCCGATTGTTAATTGTTTTGGAGAGTTTCTGCCTTTACTCTACTTCAGCTGGTGAAATTCATGTTCAATTGGATTTAAATCTGGAGATTGACTTGGGCAGTCTAAGACTTTCTATTTCTTTGTTCTTATAAATTCCTTGACTGAACTGGCAGGGTGTTTTGGGTCATTGTCCTGATGCAATATGAAGCACTTCCCAATGAATCTGGTGGCATTTTCTTGAATATTGGTAGGCAAGATGGTTTTGCACCCTTCCAAATTCATTCTGCTACTGTCATCATACATTAAGTCATCAGTAAAGAGGGGCCTGAGAGGGCCTGTTCCAGAGGCAGCCATGCATGCCCATGCCATGACACCACCTCCACCTCCTGAGGACAGTAGATTGTCAGACCATCACCCCAGCTTTCTAGTTAGTTAGTTAGTTAGTTAGTTAGTTTAACATTATTATCCCCGAAGGGCAATTTGTTTCACAGCCAGCAGTAAACCATGTACAACAACAACCAAGCACCACAACACACAGACAAATACAAAAACAAAAACAAAATCAAAAACAAAAACAATGACTTCCATTAATAATATACATAAGAATTATTTGTAATTTAAAAAACCAATGGCAGCTGGTATAAAAGACTTTTTAAATCTATTGGTCCTGCATAAAGGCAAATAATATCTGCGAGAAGAAGGAACTTAAAAACATTCTGCAAGGGATGGCTGGAATCATTCATAATTAACTCAGCCTTCTTCAAAGTCCTGGCCTTATACAAGTCGTTCAAATCATTTAAAGTGGTGCCAACAATTTTACCACACACTTTAACAATACCTTGCAGTCTGTTCCTATTTTTAACATTAAGTGACCCATACCAGCACACAAATGAGAAAGTAATGATGGATTCAATACAACAAGAGTAAAACATCTTCATGAAAGTACTGCCCACTTCAAAACTACAAAGCTACCGCAGATAGAACATACGCTGGTGGGCTTTCTTACACACAGCATCCATAGGAGCCTCAAAGGTCAACTTTTCATCTATTACAGTACCAAGGTATTTAAATTGATGTACAACCTCAACAACATGATCATTCATAACCACAGAAGAGATGACCGTATGATTCTTCCTAAAATCTATAATCATCTATTTAGTTTTAGATACATTAATGTCCAAAAAGGACAATTTACACCAATCAATACAATCTGTCAGTACCGGACCATGATCAAGATCCTCACTGTTTAAAAGGGAAACAATCACTGAATCATACGCAAACGTAATGATATGATGCCTCTCCAGTTGTGTCTCACACTGATTAGTATAAAACACAAATAAAAGAGGTGAAAGAATGCATCCTTGCGGTGACCCAGTCGAAGAAAGAAAGTACATCAGATAGAACCCCGTTTACTCTCACACGTTCAGACCAACCAGTTAAAAAATCCATCAGCCAACATATCAGCCCAGAATCAATATTATACACCCTATTCAACCTTTCTGCTAAGATATGAGGCTGGATACAATTAAAGGCAGATGAAAAATCAATAAAAACTAATCGCAAAAAATGTTTTTTTTGTACCCTCAAGATGTGCTAAAATCATATTTAATAAAGTACTTATTGCATCTTCAACACCCCTACTGGGCCTGTAGGCAAACTGAAACAGATCTAAATTTTCCTGTACCATGGTCAAAAGCTTATCCTTCACAACCCTCTCAAATATTTTCATAATCAGAGAGGTAAGTGCTACTGGCCTGAACTCATTTAAACAATGTGGTACATTATTTTTAGGCACCGGTACAATAATAGATTATTTCCAGAGACGAGGGACCTTATGAAGGTGCAGTGACATACTAAAAATAAAACAAAAAATATCTGCCAACTGTTCTGTACAATTTTTAATAATGTGGCCTCCAATACCATCAGGACCTGAACTTTTCCTCTCTTTAACACCCTGGAAAAGTTTTAAGACTGTGTTCTTATCAATGTTTACACTACTTTGCTCAAAGGAAACATTTTTGAAAGCTGCCAATTCCTGACTAAAATTATGAACATTAAAACGATTATAAAAAAAAACATTCAAATCATTGGCAAGGCCAAAATCAAGCTTTCCATCTAAAGAAATATTACATTTCTTAGATGAAATAAACATAGATTACATATCAAATGTCTAAAATGAGAAAATGTATCATTTTAAGTGAAAAATAAGTTGATTTTAAATTTCATGGCATCAACACGTCTCAAAAAAGTTGGGACAAGGCCATGTTTTCCACTGTGTGGCATTCTCTCTTCTTTTTATAACAGTCTGCAAACGTCTGGGGACTGAGGAGATAAGTTGCTCAAGTTTAGGAATAGGAATGTTGTCCCATTCTTGTCTAATACAGGCTTCTAGTTGCCCAAATGTCTTAGGTCTTCTTTGTCACATCTTCCTCTTTATGATGCGCCAAATGTTTTCTATGGGTGAAAGATCTGGACTGCAGGCTGGCCATTTCAGTACCCGGATCCTTCTTCTACGCAGCCATGATGTTGTAATTGATGCAGTGTGTGGTCTGGCATTGTCATGTTGGAAAATGCAAGGTCTTCCCTGAAAGAGACGAAGTCTGGATGGGAGCATATGTTGTTCTAGAACTTGGATATACCTTTCAGCGTTGATGGTGCCTTTCCAGATGTGTAAGCTGCCCATGACAACACGCACTCATCCAACCCCATACCATCAGAAATGCAGGCTTCTGAACTGAGCGCTGATAACAACTTGGGTTGTCCTTTTCCTCTTTAGTCCGGATGACATGACGTCCCAGTTTTCCAAAAAGAACTTCAAATTTTGATTTGTCTGACTATAGAACACTTTTCCACTTTGAAACAGTCCATTTTAAATGAGCCTTGGCCCACAGGACACGACAGCACTTCTGGACCATGTTCACATATGGCTTCCTTTTTGCATGATAGAGCTTTAGTTGGCATCTGCAGATGGCATGGCGGATTGTGTTTATCAACAGTGGTTTCTGGAAGTATTCCTGGGCCCATTTAGTAATGTCAATGATAGAATCATGCCGATGAGTGATGCAGTGTCGTCTGAGGGCCCGAAGACCATGGGCATTCAACAAAGGTCTTAGGCCTTGTCCCTTACACACAGAGATTGTTCCAGATTCTCTGAATCTTTGGATGATATTATGCAATGTAGATGATGATAACTTCAAACTCTTTGCAATTTTTCTCTGAGAAACTCCTTTCTGATATTGCTCCACTATTTTTCGCCGCAGCATTGGGGAAATTGGCGATCCTCTTCCCATCTAGACTTCTGAGAGACACTGCCACTCTGAAAAGCTCTTTTTATACCCAATCATGTTGCCAATTGACCTAATAAGTTGCAAATTGGTCCTCCAGCTGTTCCTCATATGTACATTTTACTTTTCCGTCCTCTTATTGCTATCTGTCCCAACTTTTTTGGAATGTGTAGCTCTCATGAAATCCAAAATGAGCCAATATTTGGCATGACATTTCAAAATGTCTCACTTTCAACATTTGATATGTTATCTATATTCTATTGTGAATAAAATATAAGTTTATGAGATTTGTAAATTATTGCATTCCTTTTTTATTCACAATTTGCACAGTGTCCCAACTTTTTTGGAATCGGGTTTGTATATATAGGTCATAATAAATGTATTTTGAGCAGCAAATCAGAATATTTGAATTATTTCTGAACGATCGTGTGACTGGAGCAATGATGGTGAAAATTCAGCTTTGATCACAGGAATAAATTACATTTTAAAATATATTCAAATGGAAACCAGTTATTTTAAATAGTAAAAATATTTCACAATATTACTGCTTTTCGCTGTATTTTGGATAAAATAAATGCAGGCTTGGTTAGCAGAAGAGAATTCTTTAAAAAAGCATTAAACATCTTACTGTTCAATAACTTTTGACTGGTAGTGTAGATATGTATCATTGCATTTAGTTGTTTTGAATAAAAAAACGTCAGGTCTGACAATATCGTGTCTTTTCGAATTTAAATTTATTCGCATTGGCCTATGGAAACCTCGATGAACACACTTGACATGACTTGGCTAGAAAATCGCGGTGGACGAATTTACGTTTTATTAAAAAGTGTTTGCTTATTCTGCACTAATGGCATGCGTACAGTCCCTATCAAGCACTTTACGGATTCAACTGCTCTCCTCTCCTCTTCCTGCCTGGCTCTTTACGCCGCATCACTCACCACAGAGCAAGCCTGTTCTTGATAAAGCTGCTGTGAAAATGTGGGAAAAGCCGCCGAGGAAGAAGTTGGGGTGAAGCGTTCTATAGGCAGAGCAAAACACTTCATGGCTCCGTCTATAGCGCATTGTGATTGGGTGCTTTACGCTGCCAATACAGGAGACAAACCAATGGGCCACTGGCTGCTCGTAGTCCCTGCGTGATGGTCCTTGGCAAAAAATAATTAAATTAAAAAAAAAAAAAAAAAATTCTGTCGGCCCCTTCAGTGCATCGGCCCACCAGGAAAATGCCCAGTATGCCTGATTACCAGTCCAGCCCTGATTGTACCCTACCTGATTGAAAAAATCCAGTCTTTCACTCTGCCTGTGTCAGTTTGAGTCTTGTTAAAGATTTAAATCCATGCCAAGATGCTTCTATTGGTCACGGATGGAAAGTGAAACTTAAATCTATAGGGGTGGTTTGATTTATTCACGCACGTTAAAATATTTATTTAAAGCTTCTTTCTTTTCAGATTCTTATTTACAGCATTATCTTAATTGTTATATTCAGAGAAAACAGGTAGTTCGATGCGAAATCAGACACTGAGCACCCAGCACCCCCCATATAGCCAAAACGGCATGATCATAACACCCCTCGAATATTTGACTGTGAGATTGGGAGTTGAATCAGGCTCCTCCTATCGAAGCATCGAATCGTCGACTATTCGGGGTTACCCCTAATATATATACATGAAGAGTTTGGTTCCAAAAAAATAATTAATTAAAAAAAAATAAAAAAAATTAGTTTCCGCCAAAGTCAGTATTGTATCTGGTTGGTATTGAAAAGCCATTTTTTTAATTTTACGCAAAATGCGATATCTGCCATGTTATTCTGTCCTGTTTTCTCCCTTTTTTTCCAAACCGCGACAAACAGCAGTCTCCCTTCTCTGTAGAACGCCATATATCCGCTCAACCAATCACAGCGCACCATTCCACGCACTGTAGACAGTAATGGTGGTGCTTTGAATTCACCCGGCATCCAAGTTTTCCTCATCTACTTTGTACTTTGTGATCAACAAACAAAAAGGGCTGAACAATAAATCGCATGTGATTGTCATTCACATCTAGTCAGTAAAGCCGGTTTTGTGATGGCAAATCTCCACTACGTGCTTTCAGATAGAGCGGCATTTAATACACAGAGCCGTAGATTCATTATCGCAGATGAATCGCATTCGATTATGAACGCGATATTGCGTAGCTTGTCAGTGTACGTGTTTTTATTGATGCCATTAATGTTTTTGTTAATACAGTGTATAGCATTAGTCAACTAAATGAATATAACATGGCAAAGATGAATGCACGTTTGGAAGTTGAATATAACGGAAATGTCATTTTGGAATTTCTGTGGTCTAATGTGATATTGTTGTTCATGTTCTTGTTCATAATTAAATTTTATTTTATTGTTGTAATTAAATTTAAAGCATTAACAAGATAATCTGTTGAATTAATTTTGGGGGCCATGACTGATTGAATGTAGGCTATTTTTAGTCCATTGCCTGCATATAAGATTAGTATTGACCAAGGCTGTCATATGTGGATCAACTTACTTTGTTGTGTGTTTTCAACAGTTTCAATATGAAAAATAACTTTTATATTGATTCAAAAACATGTCATGGATTTATTCCATTTTGGGGGGGGGGGGGGGGGGGGGGGGGGGAGCAGTTTTTAAAATAAATATTTGAAAATCAAAATCTGGATTTGAATTTTTAATGTTATTATAACCTAAAGATGCTATGCCCCCCCCCCCCCCCCCCCCCCCCCCAAACACACACAGTAAGTAAGTGTTATGTTGCGATGACACGATTCACGCGATCAAATTTCCATGTTATGATTTAACCTACTGTAACGCTGCAAATCAGGGCTCAACAGTGTGACTATTTCAGTCGCATTTGCTACTGAAAACTTCTACGTGCGAGTCGACTATGAAAAAATATTTAGCAGCACCTTACGATCAGCATATTTGTGTTTGCGCTGAGGGAGCATCAAATGTTTCTAACTTAGGCCTAGTTGCTTTTGCAATTGAGTAGCTTACAGACAGACGTATTCTCTCATTATAACAAACAAAGCGTAGACAGGGTGTAAATAAGAGATTCATTGTGCAGTGTAAGGATCGCGATGAACTAAGATGACTGACAGCTTTTAATGATGATTAAGGGAGTTTGCAAATGTGATACTGATTTAATACAACAGTTAATTAAACAGGAAGTTAATATTAGTGACTTATAACACTATGGCCTTATTTTGCTCTATTTCGTCAATGAAAATAGCAGTGTTTCGTTTATGAATGAACTGCGTTTTTAAACGATTCTAGTGAGTCAATGATTCAGTTACCCATTAGACACGTACTTCGTTCCTGAATGAATCAGCTGTTCAAAAGAATCAATTGAATGAAGGATTCAGTGATCAAATCAGTGACTTGACGTCACCTACTGGCAGTTTTATTTTAATTTTTAAAGTATATTTTTCTGTTATTTAAATCATTTAATATTTCTATATTCAAAAATTAAAAATAAATAAATAAAATAATCTAAATTCAAAACCTCTGAGCCTCATTAATCGTCTGAAAAGGCACTTGTGTGTCCTTCTGTGCCACTTCTGTTGTGCAAATACTGATTTCATTTGATCGGTAACTTATTCTTAATTCATTTCGTATTCTTCTAGTTTTTATCCTGTTGTTTTAATTATAAATGTTAAAAAGCTTTTTTTTTTTTGATTTGACATACTTTTGATAAAGTTACAAAAATGCCATTACAAAGGTAAAAACAAAATTCCCTGTAAATCACTTTAAGGAGTCAAATATTGCCTCTTAATGGGAAAGTTAATTTTTTTATCATAATTTCTGATTATTGATTAGAAGGTGCTCCTAAAATTTTTTAAGTAGAATTATCCGGAGTAGAATTATCTGTGAATAAGTGTTAAGAATTAAGATAAATGTTATTATTCAAGTGTAGTGTGATTGAAATATTGTCCATAAAATATCTTTATTTCACAAAAAGTATATTTTTACTTCATCAGAAAATATAAATGTCCACAGTGGGCTCAAATATAGATGTTCACAGTGGTCTTAAAGTCCCAAGTCCTGAAGTTATTTTTCAAATTTGAGTATGATATCACAAAATATGTTCCTGTAAGCTATCATGGCACATTCCCAAAATTGCAACTATGATGCTCTAAAACGCCAATTGGTATTCTATTTAGAATTTATTATATGAACATGAATGTACTTACTTTGTACATTGTGTACATAATTTATTTTCCTTTGAGGGTCACATCACCTGACAGCTATCCCCCCACTTTTAAAATGGCTGCTACGCCCCTGATATATATATATATATATATATATATATATATATATATATATATATATATATATATATATATGCACATGTTATACTAATAAGATTACAAGTTATAGAAATACACATTTGACAGTGGCTTGAGTTACTGAGTTGAGAGTCGCAGGAGCTCGAGTTGGGATGCAGATGTACATTTATTTTCATTAATAAAAATGTACTCGGTTACTATCGTAACCTCGGTTCCCTGAGATATGGGAACGAGTACTGCACCGCCGCTTCTCAGATTTCTTCGGATGAAGAGACTGAGGCATGCAGCTCATAGCACGGCCAGGAACGCAGTACTCGTTCCCATATCTCAGGGAACCGAGGTTATGATTGTAACTGAGTACGTTCCCTTTCGATATTCCACTCGTTCTGCATCGTAAGATGCTGTATGGGAACCAGTACAATACAGATATAGATATAGTGCTATGATGGGGAACGACTCAGAATCAAAACTCACGTGGGGGTAAGACCCAGGGGAGTCAATAGAATGGGTGTCGTCCCCTATAGTTTATACCTGGTATCCAAATAATATGGACCTTCCAAGTGAAGGAGGGGCTTGAACAATGATGGTCAAGCGAACCCCTAAGACTGCTAAACTAGCCGGAGGCGGCGAACTAAGCAGAAAGGCCTGTAAGGCAGGGACGTCCAGGTTGTAAAACCTTACAAATGTGGACAGCGAGGACCAGCCAGCCGCCTCACAAATCTCCGAAATGGACACCCCCCTGGACCATGCCCAGGAAGAGGCGATGCCTCTGGTGGAATGGGCTCTGACTCCAATGGGGCACTGCAAGCCCAAGGAGGAGTATGCTAGGGTGAGAGCATCCACTATCCACTAAATACTTTGCTTCGTAACAGGGCGACCTTTAGCGCGGTTACCGAAGCTGACAAAAAGCTGTTCTGATCTCCTGTATGAGGCAGAACGCTCAATGTATACCCTCAGGGCCCTGATGGGGCAGAGTAGGAATAATGGTTATCCGTCAAAGGGGAAAGTGTGGAAAGCGCTATGACCTGGGCTCTGAACGGAGTGGAGAGCACCTTAGGTACATAACCCAGCCTTGGTTTCAGGATGACCTTGGAGTCGTTAGGCCCGAATTCCAAGCAAGTAGGGTTGATGGAAAGGGCTTGTAGGTCTCCTACTCGCTTAACCGACACCAGCGCTAATAGCAGCGCGGTTTTAAACGAGAGTGATCTGAGGCTTATGGATTGCAATGGTTTACACAGGGGGCCTTTCAAGGCCCTTAGTATGGTTGGTAAGTCCCAAGGTGGAATTGTACGAGGACGCGGGGGGTTAATTCTCCTGGCACCTCTTATAAACGGGACCACCGCACTATTCCTGCCCACTGATCGGCCAGCAATAGGGGCACGAAAAGCCGCTATGGCTGCTCCGTAAACTTTGATGGTGGATGAGGAACGCTGTTTATCCAGCATCGGTAACACTTTATTTCGATAGTCCACTTTAGACATTCTACTAACAGTAAGTAACTTTGCAACTACATGTCAACTAGCAGTCATTAGAGTATTAGTAGACTGTCTGCTTAATATCCTCTAACATTTTATTTTTATGGGTTCACAACATACAACATACTGACTATCAGAAGCATTGCAAATACATGTCAACTTATTCCACTAATCCTAAACCTACCCTACTGAGAGTTAGTAGACATGTAGTTACAAATGAATGAGAATTAGTTGACATGTAGTTGACATGTAGTTACAACGTTACTAATAGTTAGTAGAATATCTAAAGTGGACTATCGAAATAAAGTGTAACCCCAGCATCTCCTGTAGAAACGAAAGAACCACTGATACATCAGAGGTAACCGGATCTAAGTTGCGGTCTTGACACCAAGTCGAGAAAATAGACCATTTCAGAGCATAGAGGCATCTGGTAGACAGGGCTCTAGCTTCTGCCATAGTGTTTAAGACACGCTCTTGGAGGCCGAAAGGCTCCCGTTGAGTGGCCACACATGTAGGGCCCATAACTCAGGCCGTGGATGCCACAGCGTGCCGTTTGCTTCAGAGAGGAGGTCCCGTCTCAAGGGAATGGGCCATGGGGCTGCTTCAAGCAGCTGGAATAACTCTGACACCCACGGCTGGTTCCTCCAGAAGGGAGCTATTAGAAGAAGCTTGTGCCGTTGTTCCCTGACTCGTCTGAGTACCTGCGGTAGCAGAGCGATTGGAGGGAACGCATAGAGCAGGAGGCTGGGCCACTCGTGAGCCAGGGCATCTGTGCTCTTCGTGAAAAAGATTGGGCAATGAAAGTTGTCTATGGAGGCGAAGAGGTCTACTCGAGGTTTGCCAAAGACTTCCCAGATTTTCTGAACCATGAGTGGGTGGAGCATCCATTCTTCTGAGGAGACGTTGTTCCTCAACAACATGTCTGCTTCTTGGTTCATTTTGCCCGGCACATGCGTCGCCTTCAGGAAGCGCAGATTGGTCTGAGCCCAAGCAAGAAGGTCACTCGCCAGCGTGCAGAGGCGCTTCGAGACGAGGCCGCCCTGGTGATTCATGTATGACACCAAGGACCTGCTGTCTGAGCGTATTAGCACATGGCGTCCCCTTATGTCTGGTAGGAAGAATTGACAGGCACGGCACACTGCTAGCATCTCTAGGCAGTTGATGTGCAGATCCGACTCTTCTTTGGACCAAAGACTGAAGGTCGGTTTGCCTTCGCACAGCGCTCCCCAAGCCTTGTTGGAAGCGTGTGTTGTGACAACATTCCTTCTGTGCGCCGTGTCTAAGTTCACACCCTGCTTCCGCCAGAGGGGGTCCCTCCAACGGGCCAGGGCTGATACACAGGCCAGAGTCACCGTTATGCAATGGCGACCGTGACGCCAAGCCGCGGATGGAACCCTCTGCTCCAGCCAGAACTGGATGGGTCGCATGTGAAGCAGGCCCAACTGAAGTACTGGCAAAGCTGCTGCCATAAGGCCCAGCATTTTCTGGAAGGCCTTGAGCGGGTGAGCGGTCCTGAATCGTCATGGCTCGTTCCGCTGAGACAGTTGCTGTCATTTCCACTGAGTCGATAACTGTCCCCAGGAACGATACTCGTTGGCTGGGTGACAGTATGCTCTTGGCAAAGTTGACCCCTAGCCCCAGGCAATCTAAACCGCCTCTGACTGGGCCAAAATGAGCTTATTTTTCTTAATCACATTTTTGAGGGCCTAAACATGCTCGGAAACTAATGAAACTTTGCTCACGCACCAGAGGTAGCAAAAATTTCTGATATGGGTCTTTGAAGTGGGTGTGGCAAAATGGCTCAATAGCGCCAACTATAAAATTTCAATGAAGTGCCCCTCGAGCTATGTTTCACATACTGTATATGTACGAAATTCGGTAGACACATGTAATACACCAATACCTACAAAAAAGTCCCCCTCGGTATGAAGTCTGAAACCCAACAGGAAGTCTGTTATTTTTAATTTTCTGATTAAAATTTTTTTTTTGTACCGTTTTTTTTTTTTTTTTTTTTTTACCTTTTTTAGGTGTTGTATTTAAACAAACTCCTCCTAGAGATTTAAACAGATCAACACCAAATTTGGTCAGTGTAATCTAAAGCCCTTTGTGACGTTAAATTGCAAAGATCTTGAGTTTTCATTGAAGGGCATGTCCGTGGACGCCTGACAAACTTCGATGTTTCACCATGAAATAGGAAGTTGTTATAACTCAGGCATACAATGTACGATCTGCCCCAAACTTCACACGTTCAACAAGAGTCCTGGGCTGAACACATCAAAGGCCAATATTATGTTATAATCATAGCGCCACCTGCAGGCAACAGGAAATAACTTGTTTTGCACTAACTTAAGTCTGATCTCCATCAAACTTAAGTCCGATCTCCATCAAACCTCACATGTTTGGTAAGACTTCCGGCCTGAAGACATCTAGAGGACAATTTTCATTTATAATCATAGTGCCACCTGTTGGCAACAGGATGTGTCATGTTTTACACTAACTCAAACATACCATCTTCAATCTGCACTAAACTTCATTTGTTTGATAAAAGTCGCGTCCTGAAGACATCTACATGCCAATATTCAGCTATAGTCATAGTGCCACCAGCTGGCAGCAGGAAGTTTAGCACATATAAATGACTTTGACATATTCCTCTATATTTACCACTTTAAATGCATATTGCTGACCGTGTGCTGTTTTCCTAAAGCCACCGGGTGGCGATGAGCCCGTGTGCGAGGGCCCTTTCAATGCTGCTTGCAACTTTAATTATTATTATTATTATTTCATTTTTTTATTTATTTTCCTTTTTTTTTTTTGCAGTTCTTCATTGTAAAGATATTTGCATATGAATTGCCTTGGGACAGTATAATTGTCAGTTTTCTTATTACCAAGCAAAAAAGAAGAAATAGACCTACATCAGAAACCAAAATGTGACACATACATTTACTGTGTGAATGGAGTTGTATAATTCAAAATAATAATTCAGTAATAATAATATAGTTTAATATATTAATGTTTTCAGTTGACCTTGAAAAAAGTGGAAAAAAAGATCTGCACACTGTTATTCCCTTTATTTAATTTTCTTTTTTAAACGAAGGTCTCTGGATCGAAACATTTCTTTAAAAAGTAAATAAATAAAGGGAATAACAGTGTGCATATCTTTTTTCCACTTTTTTGATGATATTTTTTGATCTTGCACCTGGTTAAGACATTTTCGAATGTGTGTACCCTCACCCTTCTTTTCAGTTGACCTTGAAACACTTGAAATAATTGTTGGGCTGAACATTTTCCAAAGGTGCAGCAACAAAAGAAATTATAGCTCACAGTTTTGCAGATAAAGCTGAAATTTAGAGTTAATATAATAAGTTACTCATTAGGGAACCCAGTTTTGAGTATGGTCAGTTTCATGTCCCAGTTCTATTCCCCCTTCTGTCAGTTTTGTACAACCCTGTGTAATAAACTCTTTCAAGAAAAAAAAAGAAAAAAAAAAGGAAAATGCCAGTAATGATGATGTTTCTCTATAACTCTTTGTAGATGCCCTTCTTGCTGATCTGGAAAATTCAGCCTTTCCTCTGGGTCGCTATCCTGTTCTGCTCACCTCTGACCCTCCAGTAAATTCTGATCCCTCATCCAGTACTCAGGATCCTGCCCAGAACCGGCCACTCCCTCCAGCATACACCCCGCAACAAGTATGCCATGAGATGAACACAAATCAACAACAAACACACATCAGATATGATGTTTCTAAGCAAAATATGTGACCTGTCCTGGCAAAATGAGTCACAATGAGCAAATTTTCAAAAAACATTTTTATTTTTATTATTTGTTTATTATTATGTTTTAGTTATTTTTATTTTCACATTCATTCCATTAAAATACCTTCAAAATTATATATGATTTGTTGGATTTGTTACACCCGTTTGAAATCGACAAAGTCAGCAAAGTCAGTTCTGAGTAAAATCAAGTTGAAGTTTTCTAAAAGGTTCCAAGGCAAAATCAACGAACATTGCATCGTTTCCTCCACTTCCTTTCTTAATATTTATTACTATATTGATAATCACAATATAGCCATTTTCTATTTTAACTTTGTTTTTAAAAATAAGAACAGATACAAAAACAACAACAACAACAACGGTAGAACAAATATAAGAATATGAGAAATAAACAAGTAGGCCTTGTGCATTACTTTTTACATCTAAACAAAAGCATTCAAGTAAGTAAAACAAATAAATGTAAAAAATAACTCCATTGTGTTCATTACAAATAAATTGATTAGTAAACCTATAAAAGCAGTTCAATCAAGAGCTGTGATCTTTTCTTTTATTGTTAGATTAAGTCCTACTGTACTGCACGGATATAATATAATATTACACATCAGATGTTTTCCCCAACAGTTCCCCAAAAGTTCACTTAAGACATAACAGGTTTTGTTTGTGTGAATAGCCTACTTAAATACTGTAATTCTGTGTATACAGTATGTATATATTTATCGTGCACGGGTGGAAGCTCCTTTATGTGCATGATTCATATATCAGTCAGTGGCAGCGCGAGAAGCGAGCAGAGAAAAATAAAACATACAAATAAAGATATATTTATCGTGCACGGGTGGAAGCTCCTTTATGTGCATGATTCATATATCAGTCAGTGGCAGCGCGAGAAGCGAGCAGAGAAAAAGAAAACATATAAATAAAGATCGTTTTAGATGTTTAATTACTATTTGGAGCATTGCGATTGCTAGAGGAAGGTTTAATTAAATCATTTTTGTGAAAACATAAAATTCAATCAAAATCGAGATTTTCATTTGTTTTGTCTATAGCTCAAAATTTGCCTGTGCGCATTCCGACACATTTTGCCAGAATGGGTCACATATATTCATTAATTTTACAGAATCATACAATTTCTATTCATCTGTTTCATAGACTGTTTCTGCTGTGATGAAGTCAAACTGCTCTCAGAACTCTAACCAAGACAGACTTTACAGGTATTTGAACTCTAGAGAACACAATGCCCTAAATAAAACATTGATTTTCACATAAGGTATATACCCAGAAAAAAGAAAAACAAAATCTCTTTACCATCTCAAATGTTTCTCCTATGAGATTATATGAACAAAAAATGTAGACTTTTGCCTAAATCTCCTGCTTCTTTGTCTTTGTGTATATATACACAAACTAAATTCTGGAAATGCTGGGACGTTTTTTAGAAAATTGGAATAAAATGAAAACTAAAAGACTTTAAAAATCACATGAGCCAATATTTTATTCACAATAGAACATAGAGAACATAACAAATGTTTAAATGGAGTTTTATCCACTAAATGAGCTCATTTCAAATTTGATGCCTACTACAGGTCTAAAAAAAAGTTGACATGGGGGCAACAAAGGGCTGAAAAAGCAAGACATTTTGAAAAGTTTCAGCTGGGAGAACATCTAGCAACTAATTAAGTTAACTGACATCAGGTCTGTAAAATGATTAGCTATAAAAGGGATGTCTTAGAGATGCAGAGTCTCTCAGAAGTAAAGATGGGCAGAGGCTCTCCAATCTGTGAAAGAGTGCATAAAAAGATTGTGGAATACTTTAAAAACAACGTTCCTCAACGTCAAATTGCAAAGTCTTTGCAAATCTCTTCTACAGTGCATATCATCATCAAAAGATTCAGAGAAACTGGAGAAATCTCTGTGCGTAAGGGACAAGGCCGAAGCCCTTTGTTAGATGCCCGTGGTCTTCGGGCCCTCAGACGACACTGCATCAGTCATCGGCATGATTCTGTCATTGACATTACTAAATGGGCCCAGGAATACTTCCAGAAACCACTGTCAGTAAACACAATCCACTGTGCCATTTGCAGATGCCAAATAAAGCTCTATCATGCAAAAAGGAAGCCATATGTGAACATTGTCCAGAAGCACTGTCATGTCCTGTCGGCCAAGGCTCATTTAAAATGGACTGTTTCAAAGTGGAAGTGGTCAGACGAGTCCAAATTTAACATTCTTGTTGGAAATCACGGATGCTGTGTCCTCCAGGCTAAAGATCAGGGAGACCTTCCAGCGTGTTATTAGCATTGATTTCAAAAGCCAGCATTTCTGATGGTATGGGGTGCATAAGTGCATACGGTATGGACAGATTTCATGTTTTGGAAGGCACTATGAATGCTGAAAGGTATACAAAGGTTTTAGAGCAACATATGCTCCCCTCCAGATGACATCTATTTCAGGAAAGGCCTTGTGTATTTCAGCAGGACAATGCAAAACCACATACTGCAGCTATTACAACAGCATGGCTTCATAGTAGAAGAGTCCGGGTGCTGAATTGGCCTGCCTGCAGTCCAGATCTTTCACCTATAGAGAACATTTGGCGCATCATTAACCCTCTGGGGTCGACAGATTTTGAGGCAGATTTTCCTGATAAGGCCGAAATGAGCTTGAATTACTCTGCCATTTTTGATCGTACAGATAAGAGCAATACACCATTCGAATCTGTAAGGGGTCTACTTTTATTTGTGTACACTCATAATAACAACTAAACTTTGTGCTTTTGAAGAATAAAGAAAACAAACAGGGTGCGCTCTCTGTCTTCTCCGTCTCCGCGAACTGCTTTTTGAAACACGTCACTAAAATGAACTGTAACTCAGCAAATACTTCATACAGAGACATGAGAAATATATCTATAGAAAGCTTGACATGTCTACTGTTAAATGAAGTAAGTCTTACCAAAAACAAATATTCTCTGATAAAGTAATCTGTATGAAACCAAGGACATGTCCAGTTTTTCCGTCTGGCCTCATTATTTCTAATTAGGTCACGCCCACGCGCTGCTCACGCTATTGTTATTACAAATCTCCACACGAGCCACGCGGCATGTAAACACCCACACCACCCGTAAACAAAGCAGCAATGCGCTCATCTCCGATACTTTTCAGTTTTGGAAGAACATGCTGTGAGGAATAAGCCTTGTATTTACCTCAGAAACGCGCTGAGGAAAAAGAGTTATATTTACCTCAGAAACCCACTGGGAAAAGCCTTGTATTTACAGCGAGAATACGCGCGGAGAGGAAAAAGCTTTGTTTACCTCACAAACCGAACGCGAGCGCGGCTGGAGCCAGCGGAGGAGGAGATACTTTATACCTAGTAAGTAATGTTTCTTATTGTCATTCGATAATGTGTTGTTGTGACAAAGTTGAATGCATTTACTAGGTGAACTTTTCCCAAACTATAACTCCAGAATAAAATGTGTGAAATCGCGTGCAACATTTTGAAATATGATAGGCAACTTTCAGTACATTTAAATGTTGCAGGAGGTGAGGATAGTTATATGTTCTATAAACAATGATATAAAAGTAATGTCTAAGAAAGTTTAGACCAATCTTTACTGTGAAGTAGCCTACTCTGTTTGAAAATACCTCCTCAAACATGTTTATAATAAGCTTAACAATAATAATTTAGTTTCTCAGTTATAAAATGTTGTTTTTGTATTGTATGATAATTCAAATAAAATCACGTGGGCAATATTGGTGATTGCTAATGTAATATAGTTGCTCCTGATAAGCCTATCAACATGCTCACTTATTAATTAATTTTAGTGTGTGTGTGTGTGTGTGGGGGGGGGGGGGTGCTTTATTTATTTTGAATAGTAACAATATGTAGGCCTACATATTATAATAAATATAATGTACTGTTTTTGCTGTACTTTGGATCAGATAAATGCAGGCTTGGTGAGCTGAATACACTTATATATAAAAAAAAAACAAAAAAAAAAAACATTACAAATCTTACTGTTTAAATAATTTGACTGGTAGTGTATGCATTGTCACCATGTTTGCTTTGTCTTTGTCCGTTCATTGTGTTGCTCACGTCTGTTTTGTGTTTTCTCATGCAGTTTCTGCTGTCTCCCGTTTTCCTGGGTTCCAGTTTCCTGCCACTGTTTTGGATATTTTGGATATTGCACCCACGATGTCTTGACTCTTCTGTTGTTTATTTGTTTGTTTGTTCCTAATAAACTGTTTAACTGCACTCGCAAGTGAATCTCAAGTTATTTTATGTGATAGTTATATGTATAGACATTTCTTTTTTCCTCACATTCTTTCTTGTATCTCTTCTCTCACCTGACTGAATGGCTCATTATGGAGCTCAGTCACAGCATTATCCATGATAGGTCATGCCCTCTTGCATTCTCTTTTTCTACTCAAAAAGTGACTTAGAAAATTTAAATCAATGTATTGTTTTCTCTGAATGAGTGAGTTAGATTATTTTCAGATCATTTTGAAGCAAATATTCTAGGCTACAAGATCCAGTTCTCAAAAGTCTTGTGAACAAATTTTCTGTATGTGTTTTATGGCCTTATTTCAGTTACTTTAAAATTAAATTTTTTTTCAAACCATGCATAAACATTGTTTTCTCAAAAACACAATCACGTACATGCTGCTCACATATTATTGTAGCCCAGTTTGTGCTGAATGCCGTGTTTTTAGACTTTAGCCATTAAAATGTTTATAAGCAACTGAAAAAAGCACAAATGTCAGGGCATGTCAAAACTTCTCCGGAGCCCTAAAACACCCTCAAACCCCAGAGGGTTAAACAAAAAATACGTTAAAGACAACCATGAACTCTTCAGCAGCTGGAAATCTATATCAGGCAAGAATGGGACCAAATTCCAACATCAAAACTCCAGAAAGTCATAACCTCGATGCCCAGACGTCTTCAAACTGTTTTGAAAAGAAGAGGAGATGCTACACCATGGTAAACATGCCCCCGTCCCAACTATTTTGAGACCTGTAGCAGGGATCAAATTTGAAATGAGCTAATTTTGTGCATAAAATTGTAAAATTTCTCAGTTTAAACATTTGTTATGTTATCTATGCTCTATTGTGAATAAAATATTGGCTCATGTGATTTGAAATTCTTTTTTATTTTATTTTTATTTTATTCAAATAAAAAAAAAAAACGTCCCAACATTTCCGTAATTCGGGTTGTACTACCATAAATTCTGCATTAATAATCTAATTATTCAAGGATTGAGTAATAAGCCATCGTCACTGTTTCAGCACAGATGGATCCTGAGTAACAGATCCTGTAATTAAGTTGCTTTGGATAAAGGCATTTGGTAACTTCAGCCCTATTTCCTCATAATTTCACTCCTAATATACTTATATTACACTTAAATTCAGATTTTCATGATCTGTGTTTAACACTGTTTTTTTTTGGTTGTTTTTTTTTTTTAATGTAGTTTCACTTTAATTCATTTAAATCAACTACATTGCATGAATTGCTTTATGTTACATGCATTTTTAAAATCCATAGATAGCAAAGACAGTGTTTTGTTACATAGTTATTTAATAGAGGAAACCACAACCTATATTTAATTGCTGTCAAAATGAGGTTTACAAAATGACCATCACAAAAAAGAAGTTTATTCAAGTGTGCTATTAGTATACTTCTTTTAAACTAAAAAATAGGAAAGTATACTTTTAGTTAAATTTTTATGTACTTCTCAGAAATGGGCTTTATGTACTTCTCAGAAATATACAGGTGCTGGTCATATAATTAGAATATCATCAAAAAGTTGATTTATTTCACTAATTCCATTCAAAAAGTGAAACTTGTATATTATATTCATTCATTACACACAGACGACTGATATATTTCAAATGTTTATTTCTTTTAATTTTGATGATTATAACTGACAACTAAGGAAAATCCCAAATTCAGTATCTCAGAAAATTAGAATATTACTTAAGACCAATACAAAGAAAGGATTTGTAGAAATCTTGGCCAACTGAAAAGTATGAAAATTAAAAGTATGAGCATGCACAGCACTCAATACTTAGTTGGGGCTCCTTTTGCTTGAATTACTGCAGCAATGCGGCGTAGCATGGAGTCGATCAGTCTGTGGCACTGCTCAAGTGTTATGAGAGCCCAGGTTGCTCTGATAGTGGCCTTCAGCTCTTCTGCATTGTTGGGTCTGGTGTCTCTCATCTTCCTCTTGACAATACCCCATAGATTCTCTATGGGGTTCAGGTCAGGCGAGTTTGCTGGCCAATCAAGCACAGTAACACTATGGTCATTGAACCAGCTTTTGGTACCTTTGGCACTGTGTGCAGGTGCCAAGTCCTGCTGGAAAATGAAATCAGCTTCTCCATAAAGCTTGTCAACAAAAGGAAGCATGAAGTGCTCTAAAATTTCCTGGTAGATGGCTGCATTGACTGTGGACATCAGAAAACACAGTGGACCAACACCAGCAGATGACATGGCAGTCCAAATCATCACTGACTGTGGGAACTTCACACTGGACTTCAAGCAACATGGATTCTGTGCCTCTCCACTCTTCCTCCAGAATCTGGGACCTTGATTTCCAAATGAAACTAAAATTTACTTTCATCTGAAAAGAGGACTTTGGACCACTGAGCAACAGTCCAGTTCTTTTTCTCCACAGCCCAGGTAAGATGCTTCTGACGTTGTCTTTGGTTCAGAAGTGGCTTGGTAGCCCTTTTCCTGAAGACGTCTGAGCGTGGTGACTCTTGATGCACTGACTCCAGCTTCATTCCACTCCTTGTGAAGCTCTCCCAAGTGTTTGAATCGGCTTTGCTTGACTGTATTCTCAAGCTTGCGGTCATCCCTGTTGCTTGTGCACCTTTTCCTACCCAAATTCTTCCTTCCAGTCAACTTTGCATTTAATATGCTTTGATACAGCACTCTGTAAACAGCCACACCTTTCAGTAATGACCTTCTGTGACTTACCCTCTTTGTGGAGGGTGTCAATGTTCGTCTTCTGGATCATTGCCAAGTCAGCAGTCTTCCCCATTATTGTGGTTTCAAAGAACAAGAGAGAGACTCAGAATTTATACTGTAGGGATGGTCATTTATTCAAACTCAAAT
Source organism: Acrossocheilus fasciatus (assembly GCA_036784905.1). Classification (NCBI taxonomy): domain Eukaryota; kingdom Metazoa; phylum Chordata; class Actinopteri; order Cypriniformes; family Cyprinidae; genus Acrossocheilus; species Acrossocheilus fasciatus. The sequence continues at coordinate 10,822,693 of CM071949.1, forward strand.
GTAAATATTCTAATATTTTGAGATACTGATTTTTGACTTTCATGAGCTGTAAGTTCTAATCATCTAAATTAAAAGAAATAAACATTTGAAATATATCAGTCTGTGTGTAATGAATGAGTATAATATACAAGTTTCACTTTTTGAATGGAATTAGTGAAATAAATCAACTTTTTGATGATATTCTAATTATATGACCAGCACCTGTACTTAAAATGACATTTAAGTATATGTGACTTATACTTAGAAACAGTCTAAACATATCTGAGCTATACTTGTGCTCCTACAATCCACGTTTTCATTGTTATCGCTAGTACACATCTTCTGTACATAATTTCCAAAAAAACACAAGTGAAGAAGAAACCAAAACAACAGATACTTCCATGTGTAATCTAACATGATCATCTGACATAAAACAGCACCGAAACTGTGTAACGTTATGGAATAAAATGTCAACCAATGAAGAGGTAATAATGACTGTCAAGCTTTGGAGTGTTGATCGACTCCATCTATGTTTTGATTATCATTCTGAATCAAATTCATAGTCTTTTTTCAGCTTTTTGTTCAAAATTTTCTTTCTTTCTTTTTTATTTATTTATGAAACTTACCCACATTCAAGTGTTTAAAAAAGAATGCATGAAGCTAGAATAAAATGTTTTTGTTTACAAGGAGATACCCTTTTCTTTCTTTTGATGTTTTGTATGTTCAGATATTTATATAACAAAATATATACAAATTAATACCTAAATAGGAACATAGTAGTATACTTAAAGTATTATGTAAAGTTGACTTAAAGAAAACTTACGAGTATACTTGCAGTATAAAACTGCTAAACTAGTAGTTTACTGAGACTATACTTCAAAGTGTACTAAAAATGCCACTACAAGTATTTAATCAGTATACCTATAAGTTCACTTTTAGTATAGTTGCAGTACTATGGAAGCAGAATAATGACAATAGTTTTTGAAACATAAAGTATGCTGAATTCCACAAATCGAAAAAAAGATGCATTGCAATTAACAGTGCTTGCATTTTAATGCCTTGTATTTCCAGGGCTTGCATTTTTAGGTCCAGAAATTTAACATAGTTGTTTATTTAAGCTGTGAATATTTCAATTCAAAATATTTCACACAGATTTTCATAATTAAAAATTCAATAATTCATATTCACCTTCCAGAATTCACTTCCAAAATATTCCATCTGTTTAAAAATACGATGTATAGTATTGGACAGGCAAATTTCAGTCATTTTATTTCACTTTCCAAATTCACTGCCACAAATTTAGTGGTTAAAATTCGGCAGAAAATTCAGTGTAGCACATCCGGGAACCCCAGGAATAGCAGTAGAGCACCAATGCATGATCTCCAGCTGCTGTCAGCCGCTCACCAGCAGGTGGCGCAAGCGACTGTTGATGTCGGCAGCCATATCACCTTGTAGCCCAAGACTGGTTACTCACTGAAGCTAAGCAGGGTTGAGCCTGGTCAGTACCTGGATGGGAGACCTCCTGAGAAAACTAGGTAGTTGCTGGAAGAGGTGCTAATGAGACCAGTAGGGGGGTGCTCACCCTGTGGTCTGTGTGGGTCCTAGCGCCCCAGTATAGAGATGGGGACACTATACTGTAAAAAGCACCGTCCTTCGTATGAGACGTTAAACCGAGGTCCTGACTCTCTGTGGTCATTAAAAATCCCAGGATGTCTTTCGAAAAGAGTAGAGGTGTGACCTCTGCATCCTGGCCAAATTCGCCCATTGGCCTCTGACCATCATGGCCTCCTAACAATCCCCATATCTGCTGATTGGCTTCATCACTCTGTCTCCTCTCCACCAGTAAGCTGGTGTGTGGTGGGCGTTCTGGCGCACTATGGCTGCCGTCGCATCATCCAGGTGGATGCTGCACACTGGTGGTGGATGAGGAGACCCCCCCCCCTCACAATTGTAAAGCGCTTTGAGTGCCTAGAAAAGCGCTATATAAATGTAATTATTAATTATTATTATGAAGGCCATGTATGGATCAAGTCATAAGCTGTGTCTGAAATCGCTCACTCGTTCACTCATTCACTAATCCCTATATAGTGTAAGGCAGTTGAGTGGACTATATTAGAACGGAGTGAACGGACATGAAGTGAACGGATTCAGACGGTGACGTGTACACTGCGCGTGAGACTTGGCTGTTACAAAAACATCTTAGATGTACTTTTATATTTCATGAACCACATTTTAGAAAATAATATTTACAGCAATAACACTTAAAAGGACTTTTTATTGTAATCAGCTTTGTGGTTTCATTGATGGTATATTATTAATTTGTTCTGTAATATGGTCAGAATCATTAAATACTATTAAAATATTGTCAACAAAAATAAACTAAAATTAGCACATATTAATAATTTAATGTATTTATTGTTTGTAGTATCTTGAAACTCTCCCGAGCAGCGTTTTTGCACTCAAATAAGATGACCGTAGAGCGCCCTCAGGAAACCGTTAATTTGACATCAGAATGAATACACTACCAACAAACATTTTTAAAAATCCACCAAATTCGTCATTTTTGTAAATTAAACGGCATCTCTCGTTCAAACTCGCTCGCTCCCGCTCTCTCTAACATCTGGTCGGTTCTCCGCATTGGATTGTGGGAAATAGTGCTTCAGCGAGTGTACATCGGTTGTACACTCGAAATCAGAATGCATTGTGGGTAAAAAGTAGTGAACGAATGTAGGGAATTAAGTCGTTCACTCAGAATTCGGAAAGCACTACAAAATGGCTGACACCCGATATAGTGCACTATATAGTGGATAGGGAGCGGTTTCGGACACAGCTATAGGCTTGTTTGAGATGAGCAGAATCTGCGCAGAACCGATCACCGGTGATCACCGCGAGATGCATGCCGGTTAGAAAAGTGTCCAAGTTACGTCTGCCTTGCTCTGATGTCATGCTGACGTGTGCCAAAAAACTCTCGCGACGGCGAGGCGGCTGTGTGGGATTGAGCAGTTGCGCGCAGTTGCTCTCCACCGACTGCGCTGATCAAAAGCATGATGGGAAACGACTGACTGACGACACAGCTTAATGCTCATTGGTTCAGACAACCCTGATGCTGCATTCTCTTCTAAAATGTTTTATTTTTTTAATCTGATTTCATGCTGTTATGTATTTAAATTGTGCATGAATATTCCCAAACACTATGACAGTGCGATATGTGTGAGATATGTGATTGTTATCATATTTTCTATAAAAATCTAAAATACATATTTGAATCAAAATAAAAATGGAGGATAAATACGCCTTTCGTATGGAATTAATTAGCAAGCACTTTGAGTGTCTTGTTCATCATATTTATATTCATATAAAAGCAACAGAACTGAAATTATATCATGTTTATCAGCAGCACAGCATATGAGTGAGAATAACGCTATATCTGCCTTTGATCTCGTTGGTATCTGTTCCAATTCGAGAGGTCAGAACTGTCCGTCTTGACTGTGTTTATTTCACTCCTCCCCTCACTGCAGCTGCCTACTCTCACCTAAATTTCAGGCGAGGCGCATCTCAAACAAGCCTATTCATTTACAAAAACTGATTTGCAGAAATGGAGCTAGCGCTAGAAGTTTTGATTGTCGGGGCCAGTATAAACATGTGGAAACGCTGATTGTGTGTATGTTTAATTCAACAGTTTCCCGTAGCCTACATGTAAGCAGCTTTCTCTACCACATAGGAGATTATAATGCTCTTTTACCCAACGCTGAAGTACAGAACTTGCATTACATCTGGGGAAGACATATATTGCTTTCGGTTGCTTATTTCTGTAACTTTGTATCATGGCTTGTGTGAGGCTGTGCTGCAATACTGGGGCTCCCCTCATACGTCACACTCCAGGATTTCCCAATGACGCGTAACGCGCCTCAGTGAACTAATACAGTGATATAAGACCTCAGATCTCAGAATACACTTTTCTGCCCTCTCGAAGTGGAATAGACAGCCTACCTACGAGATCAAAGGCGGATATCACGTTATTCTCACTCATGTGCTGTGCTGCTAATAAATGTGATATAATTTCAGTTCTGTTGCTTTTATATGAATATAAATATGATGAACAAGACACTCAAAGTGCTTTCTATTTAATCCCATACGAAAGACATATTTATCATCCATTCTACTTTAATACAAACATGTAGCATCACAGTTGTCTGAACCAATGAGCATTAAGCTGTGTCATCAGCAAGTCGTTTCCCATCATGCTTTTGATCAGCGCAGTTGGTGAGAGCAACTGCGTGTGACTGCTCAATCCGACACAGTCGAGTTTTTTGGCACACGTCAGCATGACATGACAACAAGGCGGACGTAACTCGGACACTTTTTATTTATTTATTTATTTTAAAAGATGTTTATGGCAACTATTATTTATTTGTTTTTCTCTTTATATTTCTTTTTTGTTATTACTATTATCAATGTATTTGCTGTTTTGTATTCTGGTTGTGTATGTATTTTATTGCTTTGACTGTATCCCCTGTGAATGTTATATGTTTAATAAAAAAAAAAAAAAATGTAAAAAACTCAGACACTTTTCTAACCAGAATGCATCTCGCGGGGATCACCGGTGATCGGTTCTGCTCAGATTTTGCTCATCTCAAACAAGCCTATTAAAAGACCAAAATCAGATCTTACTGATAAAATATCAGTAATGAACACAAGTTACGGAATGCGCAAAACTGCATGTTAAACATTTCCCATAAAGAAAACACTTAACGCGGTTTGCCTCAGTGATAATAAATGATTAAATTCAGCATCTAATTAATAAAATATATTACTGTATATTATGTACATTTAAGCAGATGAGCCCACAACCAACAAGTTTCACCTAACCATTTTTTTTTTGCTATGTTTGTATTTAAAAAATGTATTTAGTTACCACTTGTAGTACACTTGAGTGTACTAGTGTATGAAAAATGGGTTCAAGTGTGCTGCAAATGGCAACTAAATACATTTTTTTAAATACAGAGATAGTATGTTAAAAGTGCATTTTAGTTCATATCCATGGTGTCTCAAAATAGCACAGTTGAGTACACTTAGATGATCTGAAATTTATCTTAAGAAGTACTAAAGAATCATTTTTAGTATATTAAGTACAAAATTAGTGTGCAAAAATAGAGCACTTTAAGTACATTATGGAAGTGTACTTGTTTTTCATCTGGGTGATAATACTTGAAAGTTAATACCCTAAATGAGACATAGAAGAGAGTCAACACTTATGCTAATGATACACGGAACAACTTTTTTGAGCAATGTTGCTTGGGCACTTTCCCACTGAGAATGGCTAACAAATATCTATCTGGATACTTTAGATCTGTTGTGGGCCCTATGTCTCATCTGGTTGTCCATTGATGGCAACATTAACGAAAGTTGCCTGGCAACACTGCTCAAAAAGTTGCCATGTGTATCATCAGCCATAGGCTGTATCCGGAATCGCCCCCTATATGGCCATTTTTAGTGCCGTAGTGGACGTTCTCGAGTGCACTCATTCAATCCCACAATGCACCGCAAAAACGAGTATACAGCCGATGTACACTCAACAGCTAGAGATAACCCATAATACACTGTGAGAGTCTGAATCATCCATTCATTTTAAAAGTGCTCGTCCACGGCGTAATACAACACGGGTACACAAATTCATTGTAAATTGACTATTAAATTGTTTAACTAGGGTTTATTCATAATTTCTGTGACAGAGTTTAAGATAAATCCTTTAATTTTACTACTGAGCTGCCCCTTTCAATTGATTATTAATCAGCAAGCAAACTGTGCAAAAGTGGCGGTCCTTCCGGTGCATTCAGTGTCCAAATTCACTCACTTGTTTTCATTCACTCCTTCAAGTGAACTGAATGAGTGGACTAATGTAGGGAATAGTGAATGAGGGTATAGGGGGTGATTTTAGATACAGCCTTAGTATCTGTTGGCAGTATAGCTTTGTGGGCAGCTCTCTCATATACGGCACAGCTGCACCTCAGAGAGCATGATGGTCTGAAGGTCTCTGACTGCTTTTGTTCCTCTCTTGCCTCTCCCATTGTTTCTTGTCTGCCTTCCTTTTGTCCCTTAAAAAAAAAAAAAACGCTTATTTTTATTAAAACAAACTTTTATAATAGAATCTTGAAAGAGATTATAACAAGACAATAAAGCAGGGGTCACCAGACCCGGTCTTGAAGGGCTGGTATCCTGCAGAGTTTAGCTCCGACCCTAATTAAACACACCTGAAACAGCTAATCAAGGTCTTACTAGGTATACTTGAAACTTCCAAGCAGGTGTGTTGAAGCAAGTTGGAGCTAAACTCTGCAGGACACAGGTCCTCCAGGATCAAGTTTGGAGATCCTTGCAATAAAAAGATCTCCCAAGTTTCTCACACCACATTCTTAGTTTTGTCTCATTTGTGTATTCTTTTATCTCTCAAATTTTGCGAGAAACATTTGAAACATTGTTAATGATAAAATGATATAGGTGAATCATAACTAAGTCATCTCAGCTAAAGAAAAACAACTTTCAAGCAATAATATTTTCCTCTGGGTATCTGTAACAAATGTGCTGGAAGTGATTATTTATGGAATGGTATGCAAATATGACCCTGCTCCTTGAAAGAAATCATGCCATTCTTTGTGACAGCCCTAATTTCTTTAAACAAGTAAGCAGTTTGATTCTAATATAAGAACTTACTCAAATAACGTATATTCTAATATACTTCTATTTATTTATTTTTATTTTTTTAAATAATTTAATGAGGATTAATGAGTTTATCTCCTCATTTTAACAACTTGCTTCATCACATGAGGATATGAGACTGTTTTCAGTCAATAGCCCTTATTCATGAAACAAGCAGAAAGATGTGTGTGTGTTTTGTGTGTGTGTGTGTGTGTGTGTGTGTGTGTGTGTGTGTGTGTGACACAACTGTTGACTGTGCACAACACCCGTCGTAGCTGCCGCCGTAAATGTAGAGAATGTTCTGACATGATTTTACGTACAGCACTCTTTGTTATGTGTTTGATAACATCTGTCAAAGTAGCCTTTAAGCAGGCGATACAAAGCGGTAAAATTTACAAATACCGCCGGCAAGTCCTGGACTCTACCCCAGAACATCTACCGTCGGCCTGCAGCATTCCATCTACAGAGTTCACGGATTACGAACGATTGTTGACAGAAAATGAATGGATAAATTTCCAGTATCATGAAAGACAATTTAGGAAAGGCCTGGATACAAAACGATTACAAGAAAAACAAAACTTTGTACTTACCTGAGATTTCAGGAAGTGGTCAAAGTTGTTTGCAGTTCTCAATGGGGCCTTCTTTAAAACCGGAATATTTTCCATAAAACGTACAGATGGAGGACAACTTGGACTACCGTTACTCAAGTATGTAGTGCGGATTTTAAGGACTTTGCCACTGGATGATAATGCGCGATCCAAATCAAACCCTGTTGTAAACCCGGCCGATTGGATTGAAAAACAACTGCGGTACCTGCGGGAGGTGATACAACCAGCGATTGCCTCCGCCACAAGACAGCATCAGAGAGACCCTCGGAAGGTAGGCAAAACCAAACTAACCTATCTATGGCAGCATCGTAGAACAAAGGCGATTGACATTATCCTAAATGATTGTATGTTTCCCACGCCACCGCTTGATCCAGGGGACACTGAGCAAGTGTACAATTATTATCGGAAAAAATGTCAGCCTGATCCAACTACTATCACGCTTGAATTACCCCTGTGGAATGATGACTTAGACAACATATTGACTGAGTCGTTGCCGTCTACATCGGCGTTTACAATAGAAGAGATTGAGAAAGCAATTGTAAATCTGCCCAATAACAAAGCCAGTGGCTCAGATGGTGTTACTTACGAGAATCTGAAAGCCACTAGGCAAACATCTTGCTACATATTGAAAAGCATATTTAACACCTGTTTGATTAATGGTAAAGTCCCTAGTTCATGGAAGGGAGCACTCATTTACAGAATACCGAAGAAAGACAACGTACCAGAAGACCCCTCTACATGGAGGGACATCTCACTATTGCCATCTCTATACAAAGTCTTTATGAAGTGCCTGCTTTCAAGAATACTACCTTGGCTGGTTGATGCTGGAATTTTGTCTAACAAACAAAAAGCTTATATTGAGCGACAAGGCATGAATGAGCATGTTTTTTGCTTAAAAACTGCCATCGACGATTTTAAGCATGAATCTGCTAAGCTATATATTGTCTTCCTTGACTTCAGAGATGCCTTTGGCACATTGTCTCATAGAGTCATGATTGATGCATTGGAAGAGATGCAGCTCCCCAAGATCTATGTGGACATAATAAAAGATGTATATTGTGACTCCTACCTACAAGTGATCTGTGGAAAAGATCTCACCAGACCAATACCACTTGAGGTAGGAATCAAAACTGGCTGTCCATGGAGTGCTGTGAACTTTATCATTGCTATAAATCAATGGTTAAAATGGCTATGTGCACATGCCCCGCCCCACGTCCTGTCACCGAACCCAGTCCAGGGCTATGCTGATGATGTGGCCGTCGCATCCCGAGATGAAGGCGTGATTAAAAACATGTTATCATGCACAGACAGATTCCTGATATGGTCTGGCCTACAAGTAAAGCACAGTAAATGTGCAGTTTTCTATGAGAGGAGGAGTGGTGGCAACCGTTGGTATAGATCAAGGGCCGACCAACCCCCCTCTTTCACCATTTTAGACCAGCCACTCACAGTGTACACTAGACATGAGACCTACAACTACCTGGGTCACAAGTTTAACATTGCTGGAGAATGGAGTGTTCAAGTGACTGACATGGCACATCAGTTTATGACCAGACTGGATCTCATTGACGCATCAACTCTTCCCGTTACTCTAAAAGTGCAAGCAATAAGAGACATAGCTTTTTCTAAAATTCAACATCTTTTTGCAAATGTCCATATTCCACAAAAAGTATTGCGTGAAATGGACAACAAAACCGTAAACGTGGTTAGGAAATGGCTTTGTCTTAACACACATTCCACAAGATGTTTTATCTTCCAGAAGACACAGGACGGGGGGCTTGGAGTGGGATGTGGGAGTACATGTGGGAGTACACAGCCACAAGACAGTCTCACCTTATCAACATGCTAAACTGTGATGATGTCAGTGTGGGGCAAATGGCCAGAGCATCCTTATTGCTGGATTTTAAAAGACGGAAGGTGCTACATGCATGCGGTGGGGAAGACAGCTTCCTGGGTTTTAGAAGAAAGACCAATGGAAAGCTGGATGGACGGGCACAGGGATTTGGTGTGTCATCAGACTGGCCAGACTTAAACGACCTATGCTGGAGGACAGGTACTGAACTGAAGTGGACCTCCCACAACCAACCTGTAGAGGTCTCTGATGCAGTCGTAGAGGACCCATCTGTCATCGTGGAAGCCAGGCTGCACCATAACAACATTGTTCACCTGCTCCAGCCTAGAACATCAAGGCAGACTCTCTCGTCTATTCAAAGAGCTCAAAATATGGAGTACTGGTCCAGTCTAAAACTCCAGGGAAAGTTGGCAAAATTGCCCTGTGCAGACCACTCTGTATCACACACCATCTACAGCAATGCCACCATCAGTGAGGAGATCCTTACTTTCTGTGTAAAAGCACGTCTGCAGGTTCTTCCTACAAAATACAACTTGTCACTGTGGTTTCCCTCCCCCTCTGCCTGCTGCATGACCCCCCTCAACACCTGGAGTCAGTAGCTCACATCATGAACAGTTGCTCATCATTTAAAGGACTATACATTGCCAGACATGACAGACTTGTAGACCTCATTGCTGCTCAGATTCCCTGTGTGGTTTAGATTCCCTAAAACAAGGGCTAAACAGTTGGCAAAGTACTGTTCAATCTCAGCAATTACAGGAAGCATGTTTATTTGGAAAAGGCGATGTTTCTTGTACCCTTAGAACTGTATAACCCATAACAATGTGCTGATATGTTTTAATCTGTTGGATTATTTAAAAAATTTGATTCCTAATGAATTGTGACTTGTAATGTGGAATCAAATAAAGTATATAAATGTGTAAATAATTCGAAAATCTATTCTGATGTAAATTTTCAGATTTGTGAAAGTCTTTGTATTTTAAAACAGTTAGTTGGTGGTTCCAATCAGGTGTAAATGGTGTGTAAAAAAAGACCTACATATTTTGTTTACTTTTAGCTAAACTGTTGACACTGCATTTTGATATTACTAATATTTCACAAGATTTTTTTGCCCATATAGCTAGGTAATCTTTAAGATATGGAGGTTAAACTTGGCTTGCTGTCCACAGTGGAGGAGCTTGAGGACGAGGCTTTAACTTGAGCTCTGATAAAACATCAGGGTCCAACCCGTATGGTTGGAAGAAAAGTATTAATGGCAAGATACTTAAATTAATTGGTTGAGTTAAGGAGATGATGGGATGTTGTAACAGCTGATGCCAGAGCAAGGTGAGCACTGCCTATTCCAGCAGTTAATTGAAAGATTAAATGGCTTCACTCTGTTTGCCCCTGCCTGGACTATTATCGTGTACCTGGATTATCTCTCTTTGTTTTGCTCCCTGGATCATGTTCGCTGCTGTGTTTTGCCTGTGCCATACCTGTTTGCTGATGTTTCGACCCTGTCTGTGTTTTTGACCACGTCTCTGTCTTATAAAGCTTGCAAATGGATCCGCACGCCTCTCGTCTCATTCGCCCTATTACAGTATACTTGGCCACGCAAGGATCCAGCTCCTGTTCAAGTGGACACTGGCCAGGTATGAACACTACAATAATGTTAGTAGCCCTTAAACAAGGCACGGGATCGTTGGAAAACCATATTCGAGAATTTTTAGCCATCAGTTTATAGCTATTCAGATTTACCGGACATTATTTTGATAAAAATTTTCTGCAGTGGCATAAATCCACCTCTCAAGTCTAAGCTTAGACGCGAGGGTCCCCGTTCGTCACTGAGTTGTTTTTTGGACTTTGCTTTGTTGACTGTTGGCTCTCTATTCACTGTGGGTGTTGCGGAGGAGGAACAAAATATCGCGTTCGGGCCGGTAATGGCGGCCGCAATATTTAGTCAGCCACAAGTTCAGGGACATTTGAGTTTACTGATCACTGCTCCGTTGATTCAACCCGCTCGTCAAATTGTGGCCGCACCAGAGTGCGCTCACATGACGGCGGTGACAGCGGAGCCCGTTCGCAAAATGGCGGCTACAACAATGCTCCGTCATGTCACAGCTGCCATTCATGAGTCACGTCACATCATCACAGATCTTCCTGAGTCAAGTCAAGCCACCGTTGATCTTCAAGAGTCAAGTCAAGTCACAGTTGATCTTCCAGAGTCTCGTCACGTCACAGCTGATCTTCCAGAGTCTTGTCACGTCTCAGCTGATCATCCAGAGTCATGTCACGTCACAGCAAGGCAAGCCAGCAAGGTTCGCAGAAGGATTACCAGAGGTGGCAGCTGAGGCTGCAGAACCTTCTGAGGCGACGTCTTTCACCATAACTCTGGTTATGGTAGTGGCGCCCATTAATGAACTCCTTGTCTGTCCTGTCATGGCTATGGAGGCCGTCTGCGAAACCTCGTCCTGTCCTGTCACAGCTATGAAGGCCATCTGCGAATCCTCGTCCTGTCCTGTCATGGCTAAGGAGGCCATCTGCGAATCCTCTTCCTGTCCTGTCATGGCTATAGAGGCCGTCTATGAATTCCCTGTCTGTCCAGTCACGGCTATGGAGGCCGTTTGTGAACTCTCTGCTTGTCTTGTCATGGCTATGGAGGCCATCTGTGAACTCCCTGCCTGTTCTGTCAAGGTTACTGTGGCCAATTATGAACCATTGTCCTGTCCCGACCCAGCCAAAGAGGCTGTCTTTGAATTATCAGCCTTGTCTGTCCAGTTCCAGTCAATGAGCCAGATTTTGAACTGTCTTCCTGTCCAGTTCTAGTCAATGAGTCAGATTTTGAATTGGGGATGGAATCCAGAAGAAAGATTAACAGTAGACAAAATGACAAAATTCCCTCCAAAATTTACAAGGAATTAACAGTGGCTGGAGGAGTCCCGCAGAGGGTCGATTGGAAATCTTAGAACTAGCACAGAGCAAGCTAGCACAAAAAGTCATATGTCACAAGCCATAGATGGCCAGAACCGTTGCTTTATGAGAAATGTAGAATGACTCACCCAGGATGACAAGCCAACTTGGATGAATAATCATATTGAATGACGTCAGACACCGTAAACTCTCAGATACAAACAAACAATCCGTTGGGCATCCGGGCAGTGGCCTTACCCCTTCAGAGGCCGTGCAGACCTTCAATTCTATCTCCCAAGACACCACAGAGATGACCATTTTCTGTGGTAAAATGGGCTCGGAGAAGACGGGCGATCGGAATGGTCAAACATACGGGATAACGCATCGGGCTTGATGTTCTTAGACCCCGGACGGTATGAAATAGAAAAATCAAAACGACCGAAAAATAAAGCCCACTGAGCCTGCCTAGAGTTAAACCTTTTGGTGGATTTGATGGATTCCAAATTCTTATGGTTGGTCCAGACGATGAAAGGAACCCCCGAACCTTCCAACCAATGATGCCACTCCTCCAAGGCGAGCTTGACTGCCAGCAACTCCCTATTACCATATCATAGTTACGTTCGGCAGGAGATAAATGATGAGAGAAAAACATGCAAGGATGCATCTTGCCATCTGGGAAAGAACGCTGGGACAAGACCGCACCAACTCCCTCCTCCGAAGCGTAAACCTCCACTACAAACTGACATGATGAGTCAGGGGCAATGAGAATCGGGGCTGAAACAAAGCAGCTGTAAGGGTTTTATACATAAATATAATTTAATTTAGCTCAAAGGGAATCATTAATGATTTTATAGGGAATTTGAACAGAATCACTGTTTTGCGGCTGATCACTGAGCGATTCACTGAACGAGCCGTATAACATTAATTCTGCACTGGATATTAAAATCCAAAATATAGTGAAAACACTATTAATAAGCACAGTAACAAGATCGGCAGATTAAGACATTAACTTGTAAGCACAAAACACAAGATACTTCTCTTTTAAATATAAATAAGACTTTATTTATATAAACCTAAGACATAAACTAACACTAACATGAACACACGCATTCACACATTCACACGATGCAGAAAGAGAGAAAGGATGAGTTTAGAGAATGAGAATGTGAAATCCCAAGTTTACAGCAATATGTGCTATTGCATAGACCTGAACAACCATCAATCACTTAATTAACCCTCGCGTTGAGTTTCTCAATGAGGCTAAAATTTATATTAAATACACCAGCTCAGTTATAATCTGGAGTTTGTACTTGCGTTGCCTTTGTGTTACAGGGATTCCCTTTTGTCTTCGTCGTCCTTGCAGGAAAGGGGTTTTCCCGAGTTGGTGATTGGCTGGAAGTTCAGTAGTCTTTGAAGCGATGTCTTGGGAAGCCAATGGTTGGGCCGTTGGCTGAGGGTGGTCTTGGAGTCCGTTTCTGGTTGAAGTTTGAAGCGGGTGCAGTCGCTGGACTTTGCGGCAAACTTAACTTTTGAACACGAGACTCAACGGAAAGAAAAGAAACTAAAGTAAAAGAATAAAATGAGTAATGAGACTAGGTGGTTTTTCTTCTCATCGTGGTGTTAAGTAGCAACTCGCCTGTAGGCCAGAGCACGCTCAAAGAGCGCTAAAGCAGCGTCAAAACGCTGTGGCGAGAAGAAGAAGGGTAGAAGGGAAGAGAAGAGAGCTTGAGAGAGATTTGATGGTGTCCTGAGTTCTTAAACTCGGCTTTTTGGACACATCCCATTTGGTGTTTTGACCAATTAGATAGGCTATTGTCTTAGCTAGGGTTGTTCCTTCCATCATAAGTCAGCCTGTTATCAGTCACATGGTCTGAATTTTACACACTCTTGCAAAGTATACTTTTGGACATGATTTCTATAACCAGAATATGATACATTTGACACAGAATTAATTGAAAGAAACATTTCAAGCTAGAAATGTCAAGCTCATACATACCAAACACGACTAACCTTAAAGTCATTCAATAATTAGAAAGACATACATAATATGTGCTTAAAACATGATGGTCTAATATGTGGTTACATACATAATATAGTGTTATGCCTAGCGCTGTCCTTTAGGATGGTTTTATGTGCATATGAAAAAGAAAGTCTCTGTGTAGTTCTGTGGAGGCCAAAAAGAAATGTTTTTTGGCCAGAGGAATTTCAGTCTGGTTCTTTGTCTTGTATGTGTGGGGGAGAAGTCAATCTAAAGAAGCTTGTGATTTCTCTTGTGGAACGCTATGTGATGGCCATCTCTTTGACCATTAATCTTGACAATTTACCCCAAATTTGACAATCTCCTTCCTGCGTAGAACACTTATCAATAAGTGTTCTTTTGTCTTAATGTTGCGAGCTGTTCTGTGAAAGAGGCTTGTTAGTTAGGCTTGCTCCAGAAGTCAGAGATAGGAATCTTTACGACGTTGTCCTGTTATCCTGGAATTTCAGCTCCTCATGTTTCGATGCTCCGATCGAATCTTAGTTTTGTCTGACTCGTTCTGACGCTACACAGCCTTTTAGTTTGGAAAACTAAAACCACCTGAACGCAGTCTTGGTGGAGGTTAAGGCAGTCAGAGGGGAAGCTAACTGGCTAAAATTGCAGATAAAACAGCGGTAAAAATTGGCAAAACTCAGAAACCTCTGTAGGGCCTTATGGGAATCAGGGATTGGCCAATCCACCACAGCCTTAACTTTGTCGGGGTCCATGCACACTCCCTCGGCTGACACGATGTACCCCAAAAAGGGAACTGACTGCATGGAAAATGCATTTTTCCACCTTGACATCAAGCCCATTCTCTAACAGTCTCTGAAGTATTCGCCTGACGAGCTGAACATGTTCCTGGAGAGAGTGTGAAAAAAATCATTAGGTAATCCAGGTAGACATAGAGGAACTGATCGACCATATCTCTCAGCACATCATTGATGAACAGTGATGGGAATAACGGCGTTATAAATAAATGGCATTACTAACGGCGTTATTTTTTTCAGTAACGAGTAATCAAACGAATTACTGTTTCCCCCGTTACAACGCCGTTACCGTTACTGATAATAAAATGTGGCGTTACTATATTATATTATTAGAATTTTATTTTTCAATTCATCTGCATGGATGCGCAGTGTAGCTGTATTTGACGTACCGTAAACTCTAGTGTGAAGGCGCACGACTCGCCGTCGCTTTCTCTCACATGCACACACGCAAAGAAAGATACAGAGCAAGTCTTTCATAACATGCTGAATTGACGCGCTACATGTAAACGATAGTCTTTGTTGTATTTTCCTGTCAAAATAATGGAGTTCCTTTGGAATTCTTCAGCCGGTTTCTCCGGGAGTGGGCGGAACTAACGACAATCTCATTGGCTGGCATATTATCGTCCCTGTTTTGATTTCAGCAAATCAATTTGAGCGAACGCGGATAACGTGATTATTATTCATGAACCCAGCAGCTCATTAATCCTTAGTGCGTTTTGTATTAATGACAAATATGCATTCATACTTGGTTATTCTAATTCTATATCGTCATATAATATTATATATTATATTATATTATAGGGGTAGTCGTGGCCTAATGGTTAGGGAGTCGGGCTTGTAACCTGAAGGTTGCTGGTTCGATTCCCGCACCTGCAGGAATTGAAGGTGGGGATTGTGAATGAACAGCACTCTCTCCACCTTCGATACCATGACTAAGGTGCCCTTGAGCAAGGCACCGAACCCCTAATTGCTCCCCGGGCGCTGGAGTAAGGCTGCCCACTGCTCCCGTGTGTGTGTGTGTGTGTGTGTGTGTGTGTGTGTGTGTGTGTGTGTGTGTGTTCACTACTCACTGCTGTGTGTGTGCACTTGGATGGGTTAAATGCAGAGCACCATTTCGAGTATGGGTCACCATACTTGACAATACGTCACGACTTAACTTAACTTAATGCTTCACTGACTGATACTAAGTGTCAGTAGATAAATAGTGTAGATTAATGTACAATGTTTTATAATAATAATTTATTATTTTTAGTGTCCATTTCATTAATTTAACATTTAATATTGGGGGCATCCAAAGTTATTTGGCATTTGAACATTTTTAAAAAAAAAGTAAAGCAATAGTTACTTTCCCTGGTAATTAGTTACTTTTATAATAATGTAACTCAGTTACTATTTGTGAGAAGTAACTAGTAACTATAACTAATTACTTTTTTAAAGTAACATGCCCAACACTGTTGATGAATGCCTGGAAGACATGGAATGCCAGTGTGTTCGAAAGGCTGAACGGAAGAAAATTATATTCAAAGTGCCCCCTGGAGGTATTAAAAGCGGTCTTCTATTCATTCCCCTCTCTTATGCGAACCAAATGGTAAGCGTTACGGAGATCCAATTTTGTGAAAAAGGACGCGACTTGCAGACACTCGAAGGCAGAAAACATCAATGGCAAAGGATAAGTATTCTTTACCGTGATGCTATTCATCCCTTGATAGTCGATGCAAGGATGCAGGAAACGGTCTTTCTTTTTCCACAAAAAAGAACCACGCAGCTGCAGGAGAAGAAGAGGGGTGGATGATCTTGGCAGCTAGAGAATCAGAAATATATTTCTCCATGGCTTCCCTCTCCGGAGCGGAAAGCGAGTATAATCTGCCTTTGGGCGGAGAGGTACCTGGCAATAAGTCTATAGAGACAGTCAAAGAGATGATGCGGAAAAAGAGAAGCAGCTCGAGACTTACTAAACACTTCCCTTCAGCTCGAGGTACTCATTGGGCACGTTTGACAGGTCCACATGCTCATCCTGAAAAACAGAATGAGACACAGGAGAACAGGAAGACAACAAACAAGAAGCGTGACATTTATCACTCCAGGCTAGAACTGAATCATGACCCCAGTTAATGTGGGAGTTGTGTCATGTCAACCAGGGGTGACCGAGAACTACAGGAACAGAAGGAGAGTTAGTCAAAAAGAGCTATTTTTTCCATGTGATTGCCTGAGGTGACCAGCCTCATCAATCCTGTGGTGTGAGTGACAGGAGACAAAGACTGGCCACTGAGAGCGATGACAGAAATGGGGTTATTAAGGAGCTTGACAACAGTGTGTGTCCGAGTTCCACTGAGTCCTGATCAGAAGATGGGTAACAGTGCGGGACGACTTTTCTGGAGTGAACCCGCCCACCAGTAGCCTCCTACTTAGCGGTGGGCTCCGGCTTTTACTGGACACTGTGCAACCATATGACCAGCTTCCCCGCAGTACAAACATAACCCACGGCTTCTGCGTCTCTCCTTCTCCCCCGGAGAGAGACAGGACCTGCCCATTTGCATGGGCTCAGGATCTGAGACTTCATTGAGCACCTCGCTGGGGCTAAATGTAGGTCCAGACAATCCGTAACAGAAAGAAGGGGGTTTGTGCTGACTTCTCCAACCTGGCGTCCACCCGAATCGTCAGATTTATTAGCCCATCCAAAGAGGTAGGTAAATCGAGAGCATAGATTTTGTCTTGGATACGGGGTGCCAATTCATGCAAAAACATGTCCTACTGCTCCTCGGCGTTCCAGTTGCACTCTGCTGCCAAGGTGCGAAACTCAATAGACAGTGTTTCCCCTGCCATTATATTAGGGGGTGCCCCCTGCCCCCCCTTGAAGGTTAATTTTGGGTTAAATTTAATTTTATTTTATTTTCTCCATAGTGCCAGATCACAACAGAAGTCATTTAAAGTTACCTTTACACACCGGGCTGTTATTGTAGCGACATTTCCACACCCCTGAACATGATGCGGAACAAAACAAAATGTGACTGGTTGCTTTACCTGTCAGTCATATGGCCTTTTGGGCGGGCCTTGGCCATTTAAAGCAGCCAAAGTTCCCAGAACTTCAGCCGTCAGTCTGAAGGTCTGACTATGCGAGACTACCTTTCCTATAGAACAGGTCTATACCTTGTTCTTTTATTAAACAAACTAAATAGCCTTATGTTATTTATCGTATTTACATGACGACATGTCATTTCTGTCTCTACGTTACATGGTCGTACTCTCTGTATCACGCACAGTGGAGTTCTGCCCTGATGCACACACACACACACACACACACGCACACACACACACACACACACAAACATGCGTGCACACACAAATGAGCACACTCCCACTAGTAAATAAATATTACCGTTTTTTACGATTGTTTACACACTAAAATAAAAATTTCCATGCAATTTGCAAAATTCTACTCCAATGAGCAAAACACCTCCACAGATTTGCACAACATTACACACAATGTCTGCTTCACCCTTTTTGCAAAACATTACACACAGTGATTTGTAAAACTCTACACACATTTTCACACCTTAGACACAGATAAGGATTGTGAGGTTACTTCCTTGTCATTACAAAGCACTGGATTGCCAATGACCACACTAATGAATGAATTGGATAATCACAACCACCAGGTGTGGAAGCACACATGTGCTAATTTGAAAACGCAGCACTCAGTTGTGCTATAAAAGGCAGCAGGTGAGTTCACCTGTCTTCAACAAAAATGGAAGGAGTTAGAAGAAGAAGAAGAGTGAGAATGAGAGGGGGAGCTCAAAGAGGAGATGAAGGTGGTAGAGGAAGAGGAGAAGAAGTGGGTAGAGGAAGAGGAGAAGAAGGAGGTAGAGGAAGAGGAGAAGGAGATAGAGGAAGAGGAGAAGGAGATAGAGGAAGAGGTAGAGAAGGACTTGAAGGGTTGATAGAACCTGAACAAAGAAGACGAGGACCAAATTTGACTCGAGAAATCCGTGCAAAACTTATTGACCATGTTATCAACCATGGACTGACACTGATGGAAGCTGGACAAAGAGTTCAACCAAATCTCAGCAGAAATACTGTTGCGTCAGTAATTCAGATATTTCATCGAGAAAACAGGTAAGCTAACCACACAGTATATTGAAACTGAAGCTTGCTGTACTTGTCATCAATAATGTTTACTGTGACATTTGACAGTAGGCTGCATATGTATTTTATATATATATATATATATTTTTTTTTTTTTTTCATAGGATTGAGTGTAGAGGACACCAAGGTGGAAGGGGCCCTATGTTCACTCGTGCACAAGAGGCTGCCATTGTGAACATGGTTTTGGCCAATAATTGTATCAGGCTGCGAGAAATCCAAGCCAATATCATCAATGATGACAATATTTTCAGTAACATTCAACGAGTCTCTCTGTCAACATTAGGTCGAATCCTAAAGAAAAATCAAATATACATGAAGCAACTGTATCAGGTACCATTTGACAGAAATTCAGAGAGAGTGAAACATCTGCGCAATGAGTATGTGGAGGTATGTATTGTTCATCTTACTATGGTGTGGTATTGTGCACTGCTCATAATGTTATGTCACAAAAAAAATACTGTCCAATAGATATTAAATAGCATCTTATTGTCTTTAATGTGTTTCAGAGAGTCTTGCAAATGGATGCAGCAGAAATTCAACATGAATTTATATATGTGGATGAGGCTGGATTTAACCTTGCGAAAACAAGAAGAAGAGGGAGAAATGTAATTGGACACAGGGCAATCACCAATGTGCCAGGGCAGCGAGGGGGTAACATCACCATTTGCGCTGCTATCACACAAAATGGGGTCCTCCACCACCATGCAAATCTGGGACCCTATAATGCAAATCTAATTCTTGCATTTCTTGACCGATTGCATGAGATTGTCACAGCATTACACCAAGTGGACTATATGCGGTACATTGTCGTTTGGGACAATGTCTCATTCCATCGGGCTGCTCTGGTCCAGAATTGGTTCCATGATCACCCTGATTTTGAAGTCTTATACCTTCCCCCATACTCCCCCTTCCTGAATCCTATAGAAGAGGTTTTTTTTCAGCGTGGCGGTGGAAGGTATACGACCTGCGGCCCTATGACCGTTTGCCCCTCATTCAGGCCATGGATCAGGCCTGTGATCTTATTGAAGCAGCTTCTGTGCAGGGGTGGATTCGTCACACAAGGCGATTCTTCCAACGGTGCCTTGCCAATGAAGACATAGCCTGTGATGTGGATGAAATCTTATGGCCTGATCCAGCCAGACGGAGAGATGAATAGTTACAGTATTCTTGTTGCTTTTACAGTAGTTTTCTGTAATTTCTGTTTACTTTACTTTTCTTCAGAGTCAAAGTGTATGTACTGTAATTCATGCAGTAATTTTTATTTGTCTACAGATTTTATGTTTCATTGATTTCATTGTTGGTTGATTACTGTAACTGATTATGGTAAGAAATATTGTAAGTACTGAAATAAATACTTGAAATATTCAGTCAGCAGCATCAATGTTGTGCAGTGCTTTGTAAGTTTTATAGGCCTATTTGTGTACATTCTCCCTATATCTCAAACTAATCATGAAGAATGTTGTGGGTTTGTCACAATATTTTTCCCATCTAAATGATCCCTTACATAACAATGTCTGGCCAAAAATCTAGCACATGCTATTTCCTAAAATTCGTTTTTTTACAAATGTGTTTTTTATTTATCACAGCAGTGTGAAACTGGCTGAAATAGTGTCTGATCATTGAGGATTGTGTTGGTTAAATAAAAACTAATAGCATTTTCACAAATATGTGTGTATGTTTTGACTGAAGTGTGTATGTTTTGACTGAAGTGTGTCATTTTGCAAACAATCTTGGAATTATGCAAATTGAGTGTGGTGTTTGGATAATTGTGCTTATATTTGGAAAAAAAGAACCCGGTTTTTAAAATTGCGTGTAAACAATTGAAAAAAACTGTAAGCTGCAAAACGACTCTTTAAATATGAATTCTGCGTGTAAGGATCCACCTGCTAGTCCAAACAACGGAATCCAGCGGCCTGGTCGAAGGTTTAATGCGTATTCAGTCTTTTACTTGCGTTTATGAATTTATTAGTATTTAATTTCAATTTTAGTCTAACTCCGTGCTTGATCTGACTCCAATTTCAAGTGATCATTAAACTTAGACAATATTTATAATTAAACAATCACAGATATCGATTGTACATTAACTTAGATATTTGATTATTCCGAAAATCCCATACTTTCAATTCTTCGTTCATTAGGGACTAGGTATCGCATAGGAATTACACTTCGGCCGATTTTTTTGTGAATCCATGACACAAACTCGTCAGTTCTGAACTTACTCAGAGGGTGCAGAGCGGTTATAATAACTTTAAGTGAGCTGCGCCTGCATAACAAAACAGTGTATTTTTCATAACAAAAAGTGCATTTTTCCTTATATCCATGAGAGCTACACCGTGTTAAGCCAGCGACAGTCAGAAATCCAAAGTCTCCTTCACGGTGCTCCCCATTGTTCATCCATTAGTGCTTTGGTGTGATCTTTCCTGAATGCAG
This sequence comes from Acrossocheilus fasciatus, assembly GCA_036784905.1. NCBI lineage: Eukaryota > Metazoa > Chordata > Actinopteri > Cypriniformes > Cyprinidae > Acrossocheilus > Acrossocheilus fasciatus. The sequence continues at coordinate 10,844,074 of CM071949.1, forward strand.
ATTTGCGGAAATACCCCTACCATTAATCTACTAGGAAAGGATTTCAGAAGAGATCAGAATAAATCAAATATAACAATTTATTATTAGTCAGGTAAACGTATCATGCCAATTACATAATAAAACAATAAGAAGCCAATTCAAAAATAAGAAAATACATAACAACAGTTGTTCAAAGATGAATCTAAGAGTAAAATGTTTACCTGGCTTCGAGAAGAAGATACATAGTATGGAACATATTAAATACCCTCCACACTACTGGCTGATCTGGCTACAAATCGCCCCGACTGATTTGCAAATTACCCTTAAATACTACCAGAACAAAAGGCCCGTAAACATTTATTCTCTGCCCCAAAACAGATTAGATCTGTGTATGGGGGATGAGAAACCTCAGTAGGAGCTGTTCTCGTGCTCCAAATGGTCACACCTGTAGAGCAATGTTTATCAGATTTTGAAAGGAGACCGCCCACAACAGAAGCACAGAGTTAACTTAAGTTTTCAATATTTCTCATAATACAAGTGACTACTGTGAAATTGAGACCAGTTTACCCATCGCACCGAGAACTTTAAAATGATACCAAACATGAAACGGTTAAGATCATTAATTCTTAAGATATAGTAAATATTTATGTAAGAGTAGCAACTTGACTTTCAGTGACCAGTACCATGAGTCCAGGGGGGAAGGATGGGTGAGTGGACCAAATGATCAAATGGTCTTTCTCTCAGATCTTCTTGTCTTATTAGAGAGTTTATTGTCTTGTGGCATGACATTTGCATTGTAAGAGTTTCTGGGTGTTTGGCTTCACAAAGAGATCAAAGCCTGATTGAAAAGTTTGTTTTGTGTCCTGACATTTCCATTGTAAGAGTTCCTAAGTTTTGGCTTCACGAGGAGTTATTTTCATAAAGAAAATAATTTCACTCCCTACACGCGTGACGCTTCTGGTGATAATAACATCTGCCGTCTCACTAATGAGGACATAAATACATGAACAACATCTCCAGAGTCACTTCATGAGCATATGACCATTTCATTTTAGTAAAACTATCCTCATATTGTCACGGGTGACGAATGTCGCGCAGGCAGGAACTTGAAGTGGAGCCCCGAGTTTCCGCAGGGGGCACTTTCGGTGGGGGACCGAAGAGGTTGCCGGTTCCGGGTGTATGGGCAAATGACGGAATTAACAAACTTAATTGCGATCAGGTGCGGGAGCGAGAGGATTAGAGTGGTGATTGGGGCGCGTGCTGCAGGAGGAGAGTATAAGAGGGCATTGTGATTGAGTTTGAGAGGGGAGTGAGAACAGAGAATAGAGAACAGGGGAACGGAGAAGAAGAGAACGGAGAAGAAGAGAACGGAGAAGCGGAGAAGCGGGGAGCGGGAAAAAGGGACGGGGAGAGAGGGTTCGGAAGCGGTCGAGTATTTGTGAGGAAGGAGAGAGAGATTCGGATCTAGGCAAGGATAAGGTCGGGCTGAAGGAAGAAGTGGAGAATTGAAACGAGGTCAGCATCTGAGGCGAGAGAGATCGCGTGGAACTCTAGTCGGATTCTGGAACAATTGATGTCTCTGTGAATCGTATGGAATCGTATGACTATTTTAACTTTGGTGGAGGATTTATAACTGCATCGAGTGACTTGTGCTTCACAGCCGCTTCCCCTCTAGCTTCGCATCAGCGAGTGGTGGACGAGACCCCATGCCTGCGCCTTCTCTGTGAGTTGTGAGATTTGCAGTGCTTTATATTCACGTGTGATTACCTGTGTGGGTTGAAGTGAAACACGAGTGTGGGATTGAATTGCGGAAGGCATTGGTGGTTCTAGCGAATGCACTCGTCTATCTTTGTTTACAATCCAGTTACAGAAGACACTAAAAGCTGTGAAAGCCCGCTGAAGTGGTGGAAAATACTCACCTTTCTCTCTCTGTTTGAATCCAGTCATCGAAGATGCTAGAAGCTGTGAATGCCGCTGATGTGGTTGAAAATACTCACCTTTCTCTCTCTGTTTGAATCCAGTTATAGAAGATGCTAAAAGCTGCGAATGCCCACTGATGTGGTTGAAAATACTCACCTTGCCCTCTGTTCGAATCTAGTTGCAGAAGACGCTAAAAGCTGTGAGGTATATGTACCCTTCTCTCCAAGTCAGGGGTGATGGCCAGTCGCTTAGGTGCCCACCCCGACCTGTGACAATATCATATACACACTGAAATGTAAAGTATTCCGTATTCACGGCAATCCGTCAAAATAAAAGTTTGGTTTAATGTGAAGACATTGCGGCAGAAATATATTACTATTGTTCAGTAGAATGTACATAATGGGCACCTACTACTACTACTAAAATTATTAAAACCTTATTTTTAAAGAATAATTGTAGTGTATTGGCTAAAGATATTGGAATAGTGAGGTTCCTTTAAGAGGACAAAAGACTGGGAGGGGTGTTACTAGTTTTTCCCCGGGGGTTTCCAGTGGGTTCTAAGTGCTGGCTGAAGATGTATGTTCTGTTCTGCGTTGCATCGAATTCAGTAAAAGTTTCCATATTGCAACAGTCTCCTTCTGTCATTCAAGTATCTTACACTGGCGACGAGTGGATTCGAACAGACTGTGTGCAGATAAGTCAATGAAGAAGCTGTAAAGTTGAATGAAATACACTGCTGTCTGTCTCACTGCGATCATGGCTATGCTCGGCCGTATCGAAGAGTTTGATGAATGCTCGAGTAATTCTTTTGAAGAATATGTAGAAAGACTGGAATGTTTTTTTCCATGCAAATGGCATTGAGGAATACGTTCCGTGCTGCTTAGTGTGTGTGGTGCAAAAACATATTCCACATTACGTTCAGTGCTCGCCCCAACACAGCCCTCTACTGTGACTTATGGAAACATTGTAGCTCCGTTGAAACGCCACTACAGTCCAGCGCCGTCAGAGATCGTTCAGCGTTTTCAGTTTCACAATTGTAAGCAGAAAAGTAATCAAAGCATATCTAACTACGTTGCTGAGCTTCGACGTCTCTCTGTGCACTGTGCTTTTGGAGATCATTTAGATGCAATGCTGCGTGATAGTCTTGTGTGCGGGGTTGTGGATGAGGCGCTACAACGACGCCTACTGGCTGAACCCACGATCACATTTAAAGAGGCAGAGGAAAAGGCATTAGCCCCCGAAACAGCATTGTTAAATGCTCATCTACTTCGTCAACAACAACAACAACATGAATCACTGCCTCAAGATGATGTTCACTATGCAGCCCATACACATGCATCAGCACTCAAAGTTGCAGCTACAAGTGAATATCAAAAACGTGATAAACCATGCTACAGGTGTGGCGGCCAGCACGTCCCACAAGCCTGTAAGTTTTCCACTGCTGTATGCCATTATTGCAAAAAAAGAGGACACATTGCTCGGGTGTGTCTAACAAAGAATAGACACAGTAGTGACAAGGATTCAGCTGGTATCACAGCGGAACGACATACAAACATTATAACGCACGATCAGCAAAATGAGTACTCTGTTTACAGCTCCACTACGAAATCAAAAAAAGGGTGCAGAAGCCATATTTGGCCACTGTGATACGCAACAAAGAAGCAACATACAATGGAAGTGGATTCAGGAGCAGCATGCTCCTTGATTAGTGAGCATACTTATCACTCACTGTGGCCCTCTCAAACCCCTGAAATGCATGCAGACAGTGGAGTACTAAAGCAGTGGTCACAAGCAACTTTGGACGTGAAAGGAAAAATATTTGTTGAAGTAATGTAAAAAGTGATGCAAAACACATTGCCGTTGTTTGTCATCAGGGGCCAGGGCCCTAGTCTGCTGGGAAGGGGCTGGTTTGATGCCCTTGAAATATCGGTTGAAGGAGTCCACAGAGTACAGCTTCAGTCCATAGAGGAAATACTGGCTGAATATTCTGAGGTATTTCAAGACATTGGGGTTTGCCGGATGTGTGGCACCTGTGTGGCATGCAAAGTGGGCCACACCCATAGTGGCCGTAGCAAAAAAAGACGGGGGCTTGAGGATTTGCGGTGATTATCGCTGTACTGTCAATGTGGCTGTTAAGCCTGATGTGTACCCCATACCCAAAGCATCTGAACTGTTCTCAAAACTAGCAGGAGGAGTAGTTTTCACTAAACTTGATTTGAAACAAGCTTATCAGCAGCTTCCATTGGATGACAAAGCAGCCGACTTCTGACTATTAACACTCACCGCGGACTTTTCCGGGCTCGGCGATTGCAGTTCGGAATGTCAACAGCCGTTTCAATATTTCAAAGATTTATGGACACCCTGCTAGCAGGAATCCCAGGTGTCCAGCCGTACCTGGATGACATCCTAATTTCAGGCCGAACCGTGGAGGAACACAACGCACGGCTAAGGGCTGTACTGAAGTGCTTTGCTGAGGCTGGTTTGCGACTAAAAAAAGAGAAAAGCATGTTTGCAGCTGCCCAAGTGGAGTTTTTGGGGTTTCGGGTGGATAAGGATGGCATCAAACCAACCTGTGAAAAAGTGGAAGCTATCCAAAAGGCCCCGCCTCCACGGAACAAGACAGAGCTCCAGGCATTCTTGGGGCTTCTTAATTTTTACAGCTGTTTTCTTCCTAATAAGGTAACTGTCCTGGAACCCCTGCATCGCCTCCTTGACCAGTCCGCTACTTGGCAGTGGGGAGCGAAGCATGAGTCTGCATATGTTCAGGCGAAACAGTTGCTGCAAACGGATAAGGTGCTCGTGCATTACGATGAAAAGAAGCCCCTGGCAGTGGTTTGCGATGCCTCGCCTATGGGCTTGGGGCTTGCTACGTTGGAGTTTGATCACTGGAGCGTATGACTATGAGCTGTGTTACAGACCTGGCAAACAAATGGGCAATGCTGACACCCTGAGTCGCTTACCTCTGCCACCACCGTTGGAAGTATTGCTACTGGAAATGGTGCCAGATGTGCCTATGCATGCTGAAAGGATTTCTAACCTTACACTTTAGGACCCTGTCATGTCACGTGTCCTACACATGGGTGGCCAGCTGACATACCAGATAGCCAGTTCAGACCATTCATTTCGTGTCATCATGAACTCTCTGCGCATAAGAACTGTGTGCTTTGGGGAAACTGTGTGGTTGTTCCTAGCTTGGCACGGAGAGAGGTACTGGCTATGCTGCATGATGCACATCCGGGCATTGTACACTGAAATGCCTGAATTACAGCTGCCCGCAATACAGCTGGAAAACCCTGGTGAGGAAATTGCTGGGGCCGAGAGTATGTCAGAGTCCCTTCCTTCTAGGAGGTACCCCGTGAGAGAGTATCATCCCCCAAGAAGATTTTCAGATTTTGTTGACTGGGGGAAAGGGGTGTAGTGTATTGGCTAAAGATATTGGAATAGTGAGGTTCCTTTAAGAGGACAAAAGACTGGGAGGGGTGTTACTAGTTTCCGGTGGGTTCTAAGTGCTGGCTGAAGATGTATGTTCTGTTCTGCGTTGCATCGAATTCAGTAAAAGTTTCCATATTGCAACAGTCTCCTTCTGTCATTTAAGTATCTTACAATAATCATACAATATTTCTTCAATGTTTTGATTGTAATATTAAATCTCCTACATTCCCCCCAAAAATAAAATTTGTTTAATTTTCATTAATTAAAAGATGATTTAAATGTATGTTTTATGACTTAAAATGTAAATACACAACACAAAATTTCTGAGGGGGAAAAAAAATCATAAGGCTATTGTAAGAATAAATGACACGTCTCGGTTACATATGTAACCCTCGTTCCCTGAAGGAGGGAACAGAAACGTCACGTCGGATGGTGACCGACGAACTGGGATCTTGCTTAGAGAGACCAATCCACGACGAGTGTATCTAAACAAGCCAATGCACATTGGCATGCGCTAATTGCATCCAGCTGCCACTAATCACAGTGTGAGTATAAGTAGGCAGCAGGTGCAGTACATATTCAGGTTTTCGCTGAGGAGCTGAGCCGGTGACGTGGCCGCTCAGCGGTGGTACAGGAGCCGTGGTGACGGGACGCTTTCACTGCAGATACAAAGCTGTTTCCTTAGTAACGATTGTACACAAAATAGTGCAGAAACGGGCAGCGCTCATTTATTTGTACATGTTTTAGTTGGTTAGTTCTGTATTTTGTTATGCTCTGTTTATTGTCATAGATATACATATCTATAGTTATTGTGAGATGTAGTAGCTATAGCAACCGTGGCGTTCATTGTCGTATGTTGCCTGGAACTACCGTGAAGCGCTTAGTATAACACTTGGGTAAGGGTGACAGTTAAGACGTTTGCTGCAACGCTCTTAAAGAAATCCCTTACCTCAGGGAATTTTTTTCCCTCAGGGATACCCCTAAGTCAAATTACTTAAGGACTTTCATGCAACCAGGCAGTGCTTGCAGGCTCACCACCTAACCCCTGAAGGGAGTAGTGGGAACCTTGGGCACATAGCCGGGGCGGGGCCTCAGGATTACCTGGGAATCAGCCGGCCCAAACTCTAGGCACGATTCGTTGGCCGAAAATGCTTGAAGGTCCCCTACTCTCTTGATGGAGGCCAATACAAGCAGGAGCAGAGTGCCCTAAACATGTAATTTTGTTAAACTTTTAATAAATTGATGTTAAATTAAGTTCCATGGTTTTAAATAATTAGACATGAATAAAATTTAATTTAACCAATAAAAAAGGAAAAATTTAAACACAATTGTTTTTAATTAAAGGAATCAGTTATTTAGAATGTAACGCATTTGAGCTGTTACCAGGCAAATTAAATCAGTGTCAACAAAATTCATCTTTGCAATGCAGAGGAAACACAGAAGCTTCATCTGAAGTGGCATTTAGATGGACATTCAAGTGGACACGAATGCATTTAACCTGCAGTTACAAATGCAGAAATAATGTTTTGATATATAAGATGTAAAATGTTGAATACTCATTTGAAATTATTATTTTTTTAAAGATGCTTTAAATGTGAAATTAAAACTGACAGCATGTCACTGTTGATAAGTTAGTCATTGCGATTGAACCGAATCATTTAAACGGTTGATTAATTCAGGAACGAAACACTGTCATTGCTGAGAGACGCAAAACGGTGGCTGTGTTTGGAATTATTTTTGCTGTCGGAATAGAGCAAAAACGTCTTGTTTATTGAACTGTTGTAGAAAAGAAAAAAAATTCTATATGTAATCATGCTGATTTTTTTGGAGAAAAAACAGCACTCTTCATGTGATGTTGATTTACTATATGAAATTATATAAATCTATATATTTTCTGCTCCTATATCTTCAGTCTTGTGATCATTCTAAATGCATTTTAACAGACTGAATCACGCAGTGAAAGAATGCACTCTAAATGTGCGCAAACACTAGTCTAATCTTCTAGGCTTCACGGCACTCTATACGAGTGTTTTGTTTGTTTTTTTGGCAAAATACGGATAATGTCAAATCGCCTATTGTTAAAACAACAATTGCAATATTGTCGCAGACGATATATATCACATGCCATACCATACCTGCACCACTGTCTTTTCGTCTAATTTGTGCAGAACCTTTTGCTAAACTGTTAAAGATTAATTTTAACCACCAATGATGCAAGCATTTACCTTACATCTACATGCTTGCGAAGGGTTGATGTTGAGATTTTATAAGCTGCTAGTTTGGTCTCCCTAGGCAAACACAGCTTACACTGCATAATAGAGCATAAACATGGCCAGGGGTTCACTTCGTTTCCTTTGAGTTCAACTTCAGCAGAATACAACTGGGTTTCATTTTCAGCTGGGTCTGCAACACTAATGCCTGTCTTGTCCAGTGGTGGAAAGAGTACTCAGAAATTGTACTTAAGTAAAAGTATTGCTACTTAAGGAATAATTTACTTGAGTACAAGTAAAAGCACTGAAAAATAATATGACTCAAGTAAGAATAAAAAAGTAGTTTACTGAAAAACTACTCAAGTTACAAAGTAATTTAGTATTATTTTTCTATTTTTACCCAGTATGAGGCTATGTGAGCATATTGGAGCATTAAACACTCTCATGTCTGTTTCACAAGTGAGACTCACAAAAGCATTAAACTTATAATTTAGGAACTTATTAAACTTATCACCAGGAAATCCCTTATATTGGCAGATGCTTCAGATATCACTACAGCTGAACAAAATGCAGATAGAGACACTTTAACTGATGAAACATGGAAGACAATAAACGCACAATTGAATGCAATGCTAATTGTCATAGCTTGTATCACGTTATAGAATTTTATAAAATGTTCTGTCTCATTCTGTAGTAAGAAGCAACATGGAACCACTGAAGCTAATTGTTTCAAGCACAGCTTGTTATATAGTGATTTTCTCATAAATTGTCATGTTTGAGACTTGATGCTAAGCAAACATGCTAGCTATCCCTGTTTTTAAGAAGGGCAAAAGCAAAGAAAGGTAAGTGAGAGGTTTTCAAAGAAATGAGGGTTTAAACGTATGAATAGAAAGGTGGGGTATGAAAAAATAAATTATTATGAATTCCTAATTTAGATTCCAATAAGGTAATAAATAAATAAATAAATAATGTAAGGGAAACAGGTCAATTTAGCTAAAAGGGAATCATTTATGATTTTATAGGGAATTTGAACAGAATCACTGTTTTATGGCTGATCACTGAGTCAGCCAGCGATTCACTGATCAACTCTGCAGTGGATATTAAAATCCAAAATATAGTGAAAACACTATTAAATAGCACAGTAACAAGATCGGCAGTTTAAGACATTAACTTGTAAGCACAAAGCTCAAGATACTTCTCTTTTCAATATAAATAAGGCTTTATTGGATAAATCTAAGACATATAAACTAATCTAACACATGAACACATGCATTCACACACATTGCAGGAAGAGAGAAAGTGAGGAAAGAATGAGTTTAAGAGAATGAAAATGTGAAATCCCAAGTTTATAGCAATATCAATCACTTATATAACCCTCGCACTGAGTTTTTCAATGAGGCTAAAATTTATATCAGAGTCAGAATGAGTTTTAAATGTACAGGTATATTATGTGCAGATTTAAATGTAGACTAAGTATGTGTGTTAGATAAGTAAGTGTATAAGTTTTTAAATAGTGTGTGTTCCACAATTATTGTCAAGTGTTCATGAGATGGATTGCCTGAGGGAAGAAACTGTTCCTGTGCCTGGTCGTTCTGGTGCTAAGAGCTCTGTAGCGTCGACCAGACGGCAACAGTTCAAAGAGGGAGTGTGCTGGATATGAGAGGTCCAGAGTGATTTTGCCAGCCATTTTGCTCACTTTGGATAAGTACAGTTCTTGGAGAGTGGGGAGACTTGTACCAATGATTCGCTCAGCAGTCCGGACTACCATCTGTAGTCTTCGGAGGTCAGATTTGGTAGCTGAGCTGAACCAGACAGTTATTGACGTGCAGAGGAAGGATTCAATGATGGCAGAGTAGAACTGTTTCAGCAGCTCCTGTGGCAGGTTGAATTTCCTCAGCTGGCGAAGGAAGTACAACCTCTGCTGGACCTTAAATGCACCAGCTCAGCTAGAATCTGGAGGTACTTGCGTTGCCTTTGTGTTAAGGGAATCCCTTTTGTCGTTGTCGTTGCAGGAAAGGGGGTTTCCTGAGGTTGCTGATTGGCAGGAAGTTCAGTGGTCATTGAAGTGACATCTTGGGAAGCCAATGGTTGGGCGTTGGCTGAAGTTGCGGAGTTGTGGTCTGGTTAAAGTTTTGAGGCGGTCACACTCGAAGTGAACTCAGAGACATGAAACTCTCCACGGAAAGAAAAGAAAATGAAGTAAAAGAATAAAAGGATGTAACAAGACTAGGTGGTTTTTCTTCTTCTCCGGTGTTAAGTAGCAGGCCGAAGCATGCTGGAACGGCTCTCAAAGAACGCAAAAAGTGATGGCAAAAAGCATGGCTAAAAAGCAGTGGCAAAAAGCCGACAAGGCAAAAAGCATGGTTTGATGGTGTTCCTGAGTTTTTAACTGGGCTTTTGGACACATCCTAAAATGGTGTGTTGAACAATTAGATATTGTCTTAGCTCGGGATATTGCTCTGTTTCTCCTCCCAATACATAAATCCACAATGTTATCTTATCAGTCACATGGTAAGGCATAATTTTGGTACAATTACTTGAAGAATATGATGCTATGACTTCAAAACAATATTAATATGCTGGGAGATTTGAAAAGTGAGCTTTCGAACGTTAACATCGCACACATCCAGCTTCATATCTATGGCTTTACATCGCTGATAAGTTTGTTTGGTAGCTGACGGGGTACAGAGACAGACTTAGGAGACGAGAAGCACCGGTTTGAATCCTGTGAAACTACGGTACCACAAAGCAGTTAAAATCTGCATAAAAGGAAGTTCAAATGACACAGTTGCATCAGCTAATATGTTTTTATATCAGTTTTGCATTTGTTAACACTATCGGGTAGGTTTAGGGCTGGATTTGGTGTAGGGCGTGTTGAAAATACGCCCTACACCAAATCCAGCCCTAAACCTACCCAATAGTCCCCAGATATTTGAATTCTGAACCACCACAATACATATCTGAAGCAACATAATAAAAAAACAGCAATAAGTACCAATATCTACGTAATAAAAACGTGCCAGGGTTCACAAATTGAACCTGTGTTTTAGCGCCACTCAGTGGACATTTCTATTTGAAACTGCGGCGAAACGTGCAGCAAGGTACGTAAAACGGTGTCGCACAAAATGTGCGCAGAGGTACGTATTTCTATGAGACCAGGTTGATATAATCATATAAACTATTCAATAGTTATTCAAAATACATACACAGTAAGTGATGAGCACATGATCGTCAAATGTGTGGGTTACATAATATGGAGTTATGCATAGAAATGATTAGTTGCTCATAAGTCCTTTTAAGATGGATTTTGGTGCATCTACATATGCATGGAAAAGCAGTTTCTGTGAAGACCAAAGAGGTTAAAAGGACTCATAAGGAATTTCAGTCTGGTTCTTGTCCTGGGTGGAGGGAACCCACCCACCCAACAAAGACTCTACTTATGATTTCCCTCATGTGATGGTCATGATGTACTGTGTCTTTGACCATCAATCTTGTTTACTTGCCCCAAATTTGACAATCTTCCTGAGCTGGGATTATCAATAAGTGTTCTTTTGTGTTAATATTGTAAGCTGTTCTGTGAAAGAGTTGGTTATTTGGCTTGCTTTAGACTCGTGGCGCCAGGGTATCGTGACGTTGCCTTGTTATCCTGGGCCTCTTTGTGGAATTTGGCTTTTTTGGTGGTTCTAACACCGATCTGATTGAATTGTCTGATTCACTCTGATATCTTACAAATAAAATAAAAAAAAACTTGGATATCATTCACATTAATTCTAACTCTTACTGCAAAATATTTCATTGTTAGTTGAATACTAGGAATGAAAATCAGCAGGTTAAAGAACACTTACACAATGTGTGTGCAGCAGAGAAAACAACAGAATATTTCTTAACTTGAATGGTTTAAAATCACATTAAAAATGTAGTTTGTTAAAATAGCAAAGCATAATAGAAAGCCATCATTTCAGAAGCAATTTGAAAAGTGCCCATCAAACGCCAGCCCGCTCTGTTTCTCCATCAGCACCTGATCAGCACCTTAGTCTTTTTTTTTTTTTTTTTCGGTAGTACTTTGTACTTTTGGTGGAAAATAAATGTAGCGAAGTTGAATACTTTATTTTTATTCAACTCAAGTAAAGGTAAAAGTACCACAATTTAATTATACTCAAGAAAGTAGAATTTTTTTTTTAAATGTACTCAAGCACTGTAAGGAACATATTTGTAATTAGTTACTTTCCACCTCTGGTCTTGTCCGTCTCCATATTTCTTGTGATTTTAGCACCGGTTTGTTCTCCTGCCCATTATTTACTGCAGTAGTTTCCAGGGAGCGATTTTATTTATTTTTTTACTCAGTAATTAATGTGTTTCAAAATGTAGCGAAGTATAATACTTCAAACAAAATATACTTAAGTAAAAGTAAAATTACTTTAAAAAGAAGTACACACACAAAAAAAAAGCTAATCAATTACAGTAACGTGAGTAAATGTAATTTGTTACTTTCCAACTCTGGTTGTGATGGTCTCAGCAGATCAGGTGGAGATTGGCAGCTCATTCCACTAGAGAGGAGTAGAGAGGATGAAGGTTTTGGGGTGATTTTGTGCTTGTTGTGAAGGTACGATGCTTTTTATGTGACCATAACTGGCAGAAGGGAGCATACACTTTTAGGAGTGTAATCAAGTCAAGTCAAGTCATCTTTATTTATACAGTGCTTTATACAATACAAATCATGTCAAAGCAGCTTTACAGTGTTAAAAAGGAATGATATTTAAATAATGGAAACAAAATTAGATTCTGCTGTAAGCAGCTCTAAAAAGAGAACAGTACAATTTTAGTGATTCATTGATGTCATCATCCAGCTCAGTTCAGTTCTCATTCAATAGTGTCTGTGCAATTAAGTGAATAATAGCAGCAGAAGTCCTGAAAGCCAGCATCAGAGCCTTGAATTGGAGCTCGCTTTGATTCAACATTTTTTGTTGATTGAAGACCAAAGGTTCTGTCACATTTTGGATCATATGCAGGGACTTGGTCATGCTGGCGGCCAGGTTATAAGTAGTAGTGCTGGCTGGAAGTTATCTCTACAATTTAAATAACTTAATATTAATTTATTGTTTATTCAATTGTTGCCCTGACACTTAGAAAAGTCTGCCACAGACAATGTTAAGTTCCAACCAACCCTTTCATATAATCTCTATAAATGCTTGTGTGTACTAGGAAGTCTTCGCGTATAACACCATGATTAAAAATCTATATTTGTTGCTAAACAGTAACAAATAACCTAGTTCTGACAGATGCAAGATTGGTATTATAGCGATAAGTTATACAGTACGTTACAGATACCTGAAGCAGCTGCATTTTGTCGTTTAAGTGCTGGCTGGCTAGGGGTGTTGTAATAGAAATGATTTTAATGCACATGAAAACTCAGGTTGCAGGAGGATCTGTGATTTATCCACATTTTCCGTACGCCCCATGACGCTTTGCGCAAATTATGGGAGTAACTTCTATTTACACTGAAAACAATCAGCAATCAGCTCTATAAATGCAATAATAAGCATTAATTATGGGAGTAACTTCTATTTACACTGAAAACAATCAGCAATCAGCTCTATAAATGCAATAATAAAAACTGGGTACAGTGAGGTGACATTATTTTACTCACCCATCAATCATTAAAATGAAATTTAAAAGTGTAAAGCATTAACAAATTACCATGAACTCCTAAAGATCCTCCTATCCGCAGCAATCTTACGGATGTGTTAAATATCATTATAGTATTATATGTCTATATTTCATAAAAAATTACATTTTACAGCATCCGTGTGTAAACAAACCTGGAAAGAGACATGAGGATTTGGGGAGAAAAATGAAAGATTCTTCTTGCATTCCAGGGAATTATTCATGGTTTATATCATAAATTAAATCAGGAGAGCAGACCACAAATGCACAGTATGTGTTGTCTTTTTTCATTTACTTACAGCAGAATACAAAGGAAACATAAAAATGATTGGGAGGAAAATAATGCGTCAGGCTGAAAAGAGCTATTCTATAGATATTGTTGTTATATCATGTCGCATTAATATACCTAGGACCTAAATACATTGCAGATATGCTCACTGAATATAAACCTAACAGACCACTCAGATCATTAGGATAGAGTCAGTTCACACAAAACAAGGGGAGTCTGCTTTTAGCTATTATGCCGCCCGCAGTTGGAACCAGCTTCCAGAAGAGATCAGATGTGCTAAAATATTAGCCACATTTAAATCTAGACACAAAACTCATTTGTTTAGCTGTGCATTTATTGAATGAGCACTGTGCCACGTCCAAACTGATTGCACTGTATTTTATGTATAATCATTTTCTATTCTTAACTGTTTTAATTCATTTAAAATCAATTTTTAAATCATTTTAAAAGTATTTAAATTCCTTATATATATATATAAATTTATTTTACCAATGTGAATGTGGCGAGGCAGTGTAATTTGAGACACAAGCCCAAGGTTTTACTATTAAGAGAGTCCAACTACGCCACCCTAGGAGTTAACCCCAGGGAAAATACTCAAACTGAGTAAAGCACACAGGTTCGGTTCCCTCATAAAATTAGGCCAGAGACGTGAGTCAAGTATAAAAATCGAAAATGTTTATTAATACAGAGACTTAAAACGCTGGACACTAAAGCCCATGAAACACTAAAACCCCGCTTCAAGCGAAACAAATTACAAAAAAAATGAAAATAACAAACCCACTTTGTATGTAGTGGTTATATATATATATATATATATATATATATATATATATATATCAAAATAAAACTAAATACCAGCAGGGCTGAGGCTCCCAACGGCAGGAATCAATGTAGAGTTTGGTGTTACAAGGGAACACGTCCACGCGCGCGCACACACCCGTGCAGTCTGATCACACTATCAAGCACTACAGGTGTACACCGCCCACGATAAAGAACCACCACCACAAGATCGATCAATCCACCCGTGGGACCCCAGCTCCGGCAATAGATCAAAAAGAAATTAAGAAACTATAACAATAAACATGGAAATGGCAATATGGACCTCACTAATGAAGCAAGTCCTCACAGCAGTGAATGTCAATCACAGAGAAATAAAGAGAGAAAGAAATATAACCTTTGCAAGGATCAAACAGTTGGTCACCTGAGATTATCACAAAACCCTTTGAACTCAATAGATGATCACACGCACAAGTAGAGTTGCATTAATGATTGATCACATACATCAAGAGTTATAAAATCACTTAATCCATTTCATACACATTAAGAAAAGAAAATCAAAATCAACCAAACCTTACTTCCTCAGAATTGAAAATAAAAGAAAACAAAAGATTAAATAGTTTAAGTCAAAAGAAAGAGACCAATATTCTTATACGAACGAAAAGAGCTGATCAGGTCTCCCCAACCAGCCAAAGATATGAAGCAGAGCACTAAAACGGCACGATAAGAATCAGACCAGCAGTTCTTTTTAATTAATAACGATGATCGCGTCTGCGCGACTGTAGAAGCCGTAACGTTTTAACAGCGTGAAGACAGCAGTAGATATCACGGCGTAGAACGAGAGGGAGAATCCTACAACGAACACAAAAAGAGATGTTACCAATCATAATATTATCCCCACTCCCCACTATAATTGCGGTTAAACACTTACCATCAGGATATCGCGCCAGATAGCACGCTTTATAGGCACAGATCTGTCACAGAAATGCCCACCAGCAGCACAATGGGCCACAGGAAACAAGGCTCACTTCAGCACACGAAAATATTTGTTAAGCCCACACAACCATACTAGTCCTGTATGACGAGCTCCCAAACAAACATACCCGAGAGGCGAACAGTCATCGAATCCACCCGTAAGCAGCGTGAAAAGGGCACCAGCACCAGAAGACAAAGCTGCACTATGGTCAACAAAATGATAATTCCTAAACTACCACCCATTAAAGGAACACTCCACTTTTTTTGGAAATAGGCTCATTCTCCAACTCCCCCAGAGTTAATAAGTTGAGTTTTATCGTTTTTGAATCCATTCAGCCGATCTCCGGATCTGGCGAGAGCACTTTTAGCATAGCTTAGCATAGATCATTGAATCCAATTAGACCAGTAGCATCGCGTTCAAAAACGATCAAAGAGTTTCGATATTTGTCCTATTTAAAACTTGACTCTTCTGTAGTTATATTGTGTACTAAGATCGGCGGAAAATGAAAAGTTGCGATTTTCTAGGCTGATATGATTAGGAACTACTCTCATTCCGGCGTAATAATCAAGAAACTTTGATGCCGTAACATGGCCGCAGCAGGCGTAGTGATATTATGCAGCGCCTGAAAGTAGTCCCCGGTAGCTGGGGGGAATGTGCTGTAAATTTTCATAAATTTTTCTATCAAAATGATGGAAAAGGATTATTTGTAGTACAATCTCATGATTTGAAATGATTTGTTGCAGTCAGAGTGGAACTTCCTTAAACTGGAAGTGTCTCCCATAATTTAAAACGCAGTAGGCTCATTAGGAAAAAGGTGGATAGTGTGAAAGACTGCAGAATGGCAGAATTGCTCAATGGAGTGTCTGCTGTTGAAAGCAGACTAGTTGACAAGTAGGCAGTTATTTGAGAGCGAAAGAAAGCTGATTGAACTAGATTCAGGCAGTCCATATATCAGAAGCCAAATGCTGAGATGTTCACAATAACCCAACTGTCACCAACAGCTTAGATAGCCAAACACTAAGTCTGGTGAAAGTTTTAGTTAGGCTAACATTGCTTTACAGTACCTTTAATGTTCTCCAACCTAAAAGAAAAGTTAATCTCTTTAAAACCTGTATGTATTTTTTCCATTAACAACAACAGAAACAAAATGTTTGTTCTATTGTTTACAAAGTGAATGGGGCCTGGGGCTGTCAAGCTCCATAAAGGACAGAAAAGTACCATAAAGGATCCTGAAAGTATCATGTTCTGTATTCCTTCTTAAAGTCTTCTGAAACTGTACAATAGTTTTGGATGTCATTTAACATATTTTAATTTTTTTTTTATTTTGAGTGTTGCGTTAAGTCCATAATGATTGTTTTGTAACTTTTTTTTCCCTCAGTACTGTATGTAAACCGCGCTTCCCGCGTACGGCAGACCTTCCTCCTGCTTTCTCCTCTTCCTCAGTTTTGGGAGGAGGGCTGAGTGAGCTTGATCACTTACTACAGGAGCTTAATGCCACACAGTTCAACATCACAGGTGAGTGCTGAGTTCTTAGAAAGCTGTTTAGCATGTGTGCAAGGACAGAATAGGACCCTGCAAACCCCTGGCAGTCATTGGTCCAGTCATAAATCTGTCGTTGTCTATTGTAAACCCAGTCAGTCTGGGACTTCCGAATGGAATACCTACTATTTACAAAATCAACAACAGTAACAAAAATGCATGCGGTATGTATACTATGCACAGTATACAAAATGATTTGTAATATCAACATTACCTGTTTATATTTGCTAGAGCACACACACACACACACACATATATATATATATATATATATATATATATATATATATATATATATACACACAGGTGCTGGTCATATAATTAGAATATCATCAAAAAGTTGATTTATTTCACTAATTCCATTCAAAAAGTGAAACTTGTATATTATATTCATTCATTACACACAGACTGATGTATTTCAAATGTTTATTTCTTTTCATTTTGATGATTAGAGCTTACAGCTCATGAAAGTCAAAAATCAGTATCTCAAAATATTATAATATTTACATTTACGTTTGAATAAATGACCATCCCTACTGTATAAATTCTGGGTATCTCTTGTTCTTTGAAACCACAATAATGGGGAAGACTGCTGACTTGGCAACGATCCAGAAGATGAACATTGACACCCTCCACAAAGAGGGTAAGTCACAGAAGGTCATTACTGAAAGGTGTGGCTGTTTACAGAGTGCTGTATCAAAGCATATTAAATGCAAAGTTGACTGGAAGGAAGAATTTGGGTAGGAAAAGGTGCACAAGCAACA
The DNA here is from genome assembly GCA_036784905.1 of Acrossocheilus fasciatus. Classification (NCBI taxonomy): domain Eukaryota; kingdom Metazoa; phylum Chordata; class Actinopteri; order Cypriniformes; family Cyprinidae; genus Acrossocheilus; species Acrossocheilus fasciatus. The sequence goes on from CM071949.1 coordinate 10,861,624, forward strand.
GGGATGACCGCAAGCTTGAGAATACAGTCAAGCAAAGCCGATTCAAACACTTGGGAGAGCTTCACAAAGAGAGAACTTAAGCTGGAGTCAGTGCATCAAGAGTCACCACGCTCAGACGTCTTCAGGAAAAGGGCTACCAAGCCACTTCTGAACCAGAGACAACGTCCGAAGCATCTTAACTGGGCTGTGGAGAAAAAGAACTGGACTGTTGCTCAGTGGTCCAAAGTCCTCTTTTCAGATGAAAGTAAATTTTACATTTAATTTGGAAATCAAGGTCCCAGAGTCTGGAGGAAGAGTGGAGAGGCACAGAATCCATGTTGCTTGAAGTCCAGTGTGAAGTTTCCACAGTCTGTGATGATTTGGGCTGCCATGTCATCTGCTGGTGTTGGTCCACTGTGTTTTCTGAAGTCCACAGTCAACGCAGCCATCTACCAGGAAATTGTAGAGCACTTCATGCTTCCTTCTGTTGACAAGCTTTATGGAGATGCTGATTCCATTTTCCAGCAGGACTTGGCACCTGCCCACACTGCCAAAGGTACCAAAAGCTGGTTCAATGACCATAGTGTTACTGTGCTTGATTGGCCAGCAAACTCGCCTGACCTGAACCCCATAGAGAATCTATGGGGTATTGTCAAGAGGAAGATGAGAGACACCAGATCCAACAATGCAGAAGAGCTGAAGGCCACTATCAGAGCAACCTGGGCTCTCATAACACCTGAGCAGTGCCACAGACTGATCGACTCCATGCCACGCCACATTGCTGCAGTAAATCAGGCAAAAGGAGCCCCAACTAAGTATTGAGTGCTGTACATGCTCATACTTTTCATTTTCATACTTTTCAGTTGGCCAAGATTTCTAAAAATCCTTTCTTTGTATTGGTCTTAAGTAATATTCTAATATTTTGAGATACTGATTTTTTACTTTCATGAGCTATAAGCTCTAATCATCAAAATTAAAAGAAATAAACATTTGAAATATATCAGTCTGTGTGTAATGAATGAATATAATATACAAGTTTCACTTTTTGAATGGAATTAGTGAAATGAATCAACTTTTTGATGATATTCTAATTATATGACCAGCACCTGTATATATGTACAGTCGTGGCCAAAAGTTTTGAGAATGTCATAAATATTAATTTTCACAAAGTCTGCTGCTTCAGTGTTTTTAGATCTTTTTGTCAGATGTTACTATGGTATACTGAAGTAAAATTACAAGCATTTCATAAGTGCCAATGGCTTTCATTGACAATTACATTAAGTTTAAGCAAAGACTCAATATTTGCAGTGTTGACCCTTCTTTTTCAAGACCTCTGCAATTCGTCCTGGCATGCTGTCAATCAACTACTGGGCTACATCCTGACTGATGGCAGCCCATTCATACATAATCAATGCTGGGAGTTTGTCAGAATTAGTGGGTTTTTGTTTGTCCACCCGCCTCTTGAGGATTGACTGCAAGTTCTCAATGGGATTAAGTTCTGGGGAGTTTCCTGGTCATGGACCCAAAATTTAAATGTTTTGTTCCCCAGGCCACTTACTTATCACTTTTGCCTTATGGCAAGGTGCTCCATCATGCTGGAAAAGGCATTGTTCGTCACCAAACTGTTCTTGGATGGTTGGGAGAAGTTGCTCTCGGAGGATGTTTTTGTGTCATTCTCAAAACTTTGGTCTCCTGAAGTTGATTCAGCTGTGGGATCAGGGCACCTCCAGTGCAGAGCTTGCTCAGGAATGGCAGCGGGCAGGTGTGAGTGCATCTGCACGCACAGTGAGGCCAAGACTTTTGGAAGATGGCCTGGTGTCAAGAAGGCCAGCAAAGAAGCCACTTCTCTCCAAAAAAAACATCAGGGACAGATTGATCTTCTGCAGAAAGTATCGTGAATGGACTGCTGAGGACTGGGGCAAAGTCATATTCTCCGATGAAGCCCCTTTCCGATTGTTTGGAGCATCTGGAAAAAGGCTTGTCAGGAGAAGAAAAGGTGAGTGCTACCATCAGTCCTGTGTCATGCCAACAGTAAAGCATCCTGAGACCATTCATGTGTGGGGGTTGCTTCTCATCCAAGGGAGTGGGCTCACTCACAATTCTGCCCAAAAACACAGCCATGAATAAAGAATGGTACCAAAACACCCTCCAACAGCAACTTCTTCCAACAATCCAACAACAGTTTGGTGAAGAAATATGCATTTTCCAGCACGATGGAGCACCGTGCCATAAGGCAAAAGTGATAACTAAGTGGCTCGGGGACCAGAACGTTGAAATTTTGGGTCCATGGCCTGGAAACTCCCCAGATCTTAATCCCATTGAGAACTTGTGGTCAATCCTCAAGAGGTGGGTGGACAAACAAAAACCCACTAATTCTGACAAACTCCAAGAAGTGATTATGAAAGAATGGGTTGCTATCAGTCAGGATTTGGCCCAGAAGTTGATTGAGAGCATGCCCAGTCGAATTGCAGAGGTCCTGAAAAAGAACGGCCAACACTGCAAATACTGACTCTTTGTATAAATGTCATGTAATTGTCGATAAAAGCCTTTGAAACGTATGAAGTGCTTGTAATTATATTTCAGTACATCACAGAAACAACTGAAACAAATATCTAAAAGCAGTTTAGCAGCAAACTTTTTGAAAACTAATATTTATGTAATTCTCAAAACTTTTGGCCACGACTGTATGTATGTATGTATGTGTGTATAACTAGATATATAACTAGAGCATAGTATATGCAACACTGCATGCCATGCGACACTTGCACTCGACTGATTCCTGACTGCCAAAAGTAAATAACTTTTAAACAAAATGAGTATAAAATGTATGAAAACTAATCAGTTAGAATAGTAGGCAGTATATGGTTTATAGTGAGCAGTATGTAGTAAGTAGTACCTTTTCAAAAAAAAAAAAAAAAAAACTCCTCTGATGCATTTATTCTTTGTCTTTGTTAGATGAGATTTTGGCTCAGTTCCCCAGCACCAAAAAAGATGATAAATCTTCAAAGTCTGGTCCATCCTCTACTGGGTTAGTGCACTGATATATACTGTGATGTTTATTTGTTTGTATACTCATTTTCCTGAATGTGCTCATTCCGCATCTCTTATAATAGATAAGAGATTACATACCAGTTACTACTTAAATGATAGTATATTACTGACTGATAACATATAATATCCATGCAGACATCTTCATTTAAATAAATGGATTTGTTTATAGTAATGGAAGATACATAATTGAGGAAAGACATAAATATCAAATTACAGTTTATATAGGTGTACAATTTATATAATTGTATTTATAACTGCCAGACAGTAATAAAATTGTGTGTGTGTGTGTGTGTGTGTGTGTGTCTCTTTTTCTATTTATAGCTCAGCAAAACCTTCAGCTACATCTGCTACTTTAGAGCTGGACAAACTAATGGCATCTCTATCAGACTTCAGAGTCCAAAGCACAGTATGTTTAATACATAGTTTTATGCAGTTACGGAAGTGTGTAATGTTTGCACCACTAGTGTCACCAGATTGAAATGCAAAATTAATAACTGTTATTAAACTGCATTCCCAAAAACTCTCCTTGTTGGCCAATGGTTCACCAAACAGATTTGGTGACAATGTTGGTTACAACATTCTTAAACTCAGAAGTTGGTAGGAACAAACAGTGCATTATTGTGTGTTCTCAGAGTTTAAAAGATTGTAGTACCAACTATTGGCTTACTTATAGATGACTCATATTGAACTGGGTTAGGAGTGAGTTTATAAACCTTTCACTTTTAATGAATAAATATTTGTGTTTTTGTGTAGGTGTTGACTTTTTTTGTTTGTATCAGCCATCAGCTCCTGTGAGTCCTGTAGCACCCTCACCACAGCAAACAGCTTCCCCACCCCTTGCATCCTCTGGTGGCTCATTGGACAGCATGTTGGGTCTTCTCCAATCAGATCTAAGCAGGCAGGGAGTGCCTACCTCTTCTAAGGGAAACTGTTCTGCCTGTCAGAAACCAGTTGTAGGACAGGTAAAATTCTTTAATAACTGTTGAATTTAATTTGTAGCATGTAGTTTAATTACATAAATAGCCATGCATTTTTTTCCCCTGTGGTTTTCATATTGAAAGTAGTACAGAAGTACTGTTTAAATAGGTCTGTAAGTAAAAGTATAATTAATTTTCTTCACTGAAAACTAGATTTTTAGCGATATATAACCCTATGAAGACAGACCTAACATATTTGGTTAAGTTTAATTGTTTACATTTAATTACATTGAAGTAAACAAAATTACTACCCATAATCCCGAAAAAAAGAGATCCACTGATCAGCAAAGTCACTGTAACCATGGAACAAACAACCGTGCCCTAAAAGAGCTCAGCAGGGGCCTCCTGCCCTATTTGAGTATTTTGTGATAAAAATTTGTTTATACTAATTGACTTTACTTGTTTCTCTTATTTACACATTTTTCTCCCAGCTTTCATATTTATTATTTTAAATCCTAGTTTGTAATATTGTGTTTTAAAGGGGTCATGAACTGCCTTTGTTTTTTATTTTATACTATTCTCTGGGGTCCATTTATAATGTTATCAAGAGCTTTACATCAAAAAAACATCATAATTTTAGAACAGCATCGTCTTTTAGTTTCAATCTTTTTGAAAATCCTGTGTCGAATTGTGCCTTGTTTGTAAACACATCCGATGTAAAATGAAGTGAACAAAAGTTCTTTCTTACGCGGTCTGGAACTTCATTAAAATACTAGCTGTGTCCAAAAGCTCTAAGATGCTGCCTTCAAAGGCAGCATTCCAAGGCAGGAAGGCATCAAGGCACGTCTGAATACAAATTCTGCTTCACATCCTGTCTCCGGAGATACCACTTTCTGATCGAATTTTGAAGGCAGCATAGATGTATCCTTCGCTGCCTTTGATATCCCAAAATCCTGTGCGTTCCATTCCGTGACGGTTGAGCTAAAACATAAAGATGGCGTCTGAAAGTTGCGTTTTGTGGTCAGTTTGTGTGTAAATGTATATTTCTGATGAAGTTTTTGCACTTTTGATGGTTTTTTTTTTTTTAGCAAAAAATCAGTATTATAGTAATTAAATATTTGTTTAGTTATCACTAAAACTCATTCTATATTGTTGTAGATAATTAAACCGTTATGCTGCCTCACACATGCCTGTGCGAAATCATAAGGTTTCATAAGGTGCCTTTCTGCAAAAACGCTGCCTGCAAAGTCATTGCCTCATAAGGCAGCAGGGCAGCAAGTCAGCTGCCTAGGCTTTTGGACGCAGCTACAACTTGACATCTTGACAGCATCTTGTTGTCTTCAGAGCCATCTTTATCGTTTGGTTTCTGCATAGACCTGCGCGCTCGCCTCTCTCATAAACACTACATGCACAGATCACTGGGCGGGACTAAACAGGCAGTGATGTCATTCTTCTTCTGTGGAGGCGGCGCTTATCCACAGTATTACATCATAGAGTTGCACATTCCAAACTCCAAATTCTGTTTTGGCAGACTGCCTTCAGTAACGACAAAGATTTGAGTTCTGAAACTTACAGGATGTTTTTATAGTACACTGAGCACATCTAGTACTTATATGACCTCTTATATGTTTTTTAATTAATGACCCCTTTAACCCTTTCACACGTGGGTTTAAAATATTCTAGCTGAGCCCCCAGGGTGAGTTTTTTTTAGGTGACCATTATTTTAGAATGTATCATGTTATTGTTTCCATGGCGACACGTCATGCTTGTCATGTGACACCACAAACATGCTCACTATAATATGAAATATCTGATATTCAGATTATGAAATATGTGGTCTAATGGACAGACAGTTGGACTTGTAACCCGAAGGTTGCAGGTTCGAGTCTCAGGTCCAGCAGTAATTGTTGGTCGGGGGAGTGAATGTACAGCGCTCTCTTCCACCTTCCAATACCTCGACTGAGGCAAGACCCTTGAGCAAGGCACCAAACCCCCAACTGCTCCCCGGGCGCCACAGCATTGGCTGCTCTGGGTGTATGTTCACTATTGTGTGTGTGCACTTGGATGGGTTATATGCAGAGCACAAATTCCGGGTATGGGTCACCATACTTGTCCACATGTCACTTCACTTTCACTTTTTTTTCACTTAGTTTAAACAATTTTATAATGACCGTGTTAGTTGATCTATACCATGTGATGGGCGCTGCCATATTAGTTCACGCTGAATCCGAGCTTTGGAATTTAAAACCTGCAAATTCATCCTCTACTCCCGAAAGACTTTAAAGTAAGTCTCCGGTAAACTGGGAGAAGAGCAGAGTAAACTTTATAGTTACCTACACAATCTGTATATGATATCAATAAACATGTCGTCAGATTATATTTGTAAGGATCATTATTGTCACTTCCATATACATCAGCATTTACAAACTAAAAAATTATGGTTTTGCTAGTACTTATGTGTATTTAAATGTCTGAAACCTAAAATAAGCATTATATGGTTGAAAACACTGAATAGTTGTGATAATATGACAATCACACCGGTGTGATAGTATGCTCCAGGGACCAGATCGTATGCGTTAAAGGGTTAAAGGGGTCATATGACGATGTAAAAAAAAAAAACATTATTTTGTGTATTTGGTGTAACGCAATGTGTTACGTGGTTTAAGGTTCAAAAAACGAATTATTTTCCACATACGGTACATTATTGTTGCTCTTCTCTCTGCCTCGCCTTTCTGAAACGCAACGATTTTCACAAAGCTCATCATTCTGAAAAGCGAGGTGTGCTCTGATTGGCCAGCTATCCAGTGTGTTGTGATTGGCCAAATACCTCAAGCATATGACGAAAATTTTACTCCCCTTACCATATTTGGAAACACACAGTGTCTCCACGACACAGTGGCGGCGGCGGCGGCAACAATACTATAGCGGGAATAAGTTATGTTGTCTTTCTTTGCATAAACATTAGGGAGGTGTTATGCAAATCTTCCAGCACAGTGACATAGATATGTGGGGGCATGTTTAAATGAGGCATTTAAGGAAGCCGTGGACAAGTCTTAACTTTTATAAAGAATATCTCTTTGGGTTTGAGACTTCAGTCTTTGGAACTTTACAGATCTTATATATGCATGAACAGCTTGTAACACTCCATAGACAAAGGAAAACTTGAAATCGCATCATATGACCCCTTTAATGCCTATGGAGAAATTGAATGAGAACCAAAATAGTGGACGGTCACTGTTGTGCTGTATTTATGTGTTCCACTGAAAGCAAATTTTTAAAATAAAAGATTCTGGTTTCAAAAGTGATTTTAACTTTAGAAATGGATCTTGTTCCCCTGTCTCTTAGGTTGTAACAGCTCTTGGACGGGTTTGGCATCCAGAGCACTTTGTTTGCTCTGAATGTGAGTGTGAGCTTGGCAATTGTAATTTCTTTGAGAAAGATGGTCGACCATACTGTGAGCCTGACTACTTCACCCTGTACTCGCCTCACTGCGCACAATGCAACAAGCCCATACTCAATGTAGGTATACATTTATGTGTCCTATTCAGAAACTCACAGCTGTACTGAAGCTGAATGAAGATTCTATGACATGAATAAACAAAAGAGGAGCATGTTCATTTAATTTGACAAATCACAACACTAAAACAAGCATTTATAAATCACTGCTTACCTCACTTCTGCAAATACTTTTAGGCAACCCAGTTCCTTCTCAGCCCCGACTCTTCCTTACATCATTTTCCACAAGTTGGTATGATTCTTTAAGGTCTTCATGAAAAGTCTAAAACATACTTTGGTTAAAATTTCTCAATGGTAGTGTAAAACAAAACTTTAGCCACATCCATTGTGGAACATGCTAACTAGCAAATAATTAGGAAGGGTGATTTGCAAAGATTCATACAAAAACTTATACTCACTTCTTCTGTAGGTGAAGCTGGACACAAATGATTCACGCGAACATAGGCACATTTAGGTAGATTGGGGGGCACATTCTCTTCAAAAACAAAAGTAATTATATGCATCTTTAGCGGCTCAGATGTCGGGAGTAAACGATGACTGCTATGTTCGGTAACACTTTATTTCGATAGTCCACTTTAGACATTCTACTAACAGTAAGTAACTTTGCAACTACATGTCAACTAGCAGTCATTAGAGTATTTGTAGACTGTCTGCTTAATATCTTTATTTTGATAGATCCACAACATACAACATACTGACTATGAGAAACTTTGCAAGTATATGTCAACTTATTATACTAACCCTAAACCTACACTAACAGTCTTCTCTGAGAGTTAGTAGACATGTAGTTGCAAATTAATGAGAATTAGTTGACATGTACTTACAAAGTTACTTATAGTTAGTAGAATGTCTAAAGTGGACTATCGAAATAAAGTGTAACCCTATGTTCATTATTACATCCAACAACAAAACACCTCTATTGCTTATGAGACATTCTTGTCTACACCTGCTCTGATGTCGAAACAATAGCAGACTGTTGACAGCTCACTTAGGGCGGCTCTGTGCTAAAACGTCATCATCATTGTGGAGGGATTAGAGACACTGGCTTTCTCAATTACAATGTTACTTGCTTCTAGTACTGCCAGCCAATTTCCCCATCAGCTTGCTGTTACTTGTGAAGCTCTGTGCTTGTTAGTAGAGCATGTACTGTATGTGGACATTTGACAATCAATTTCTGATCAAGTGTCAGACTGGAAACCAGTCCAACTGTCAGGTAAACTGCTTGCACTGCTCTCAGACAGGGTCCAAAGCCTAAAGCTACATTATCAAATTTTGCTGAGTAGTAACCCACTGGTCTCTGCTCACCCCCATGTTCTTGTGTTAACATGGCTGTCATATATCCATCTTTCTCATTCACAAACATGGTGAAAGGTCTACCTGTGTCAGGTGCTTCGCTTAAAGCATTTTTTAACTTCTGAAAGGCTGTACATGCTTCTTCAGTGAGGGTGATGTTTTCTTTGGAATGTGGATTTCCCTTTAGCAAGACATAAAGGGGCTGGGAAATTTCTGTAAATGAGTCTACCCAAGATCTGTTGTAGTTACACTGTAAAAAATGATATGATGAAAAAGTCATGACAACTTATGTTTTAAAGTTACTTTAACTCATAAAAATAATTTAAGCAATTTCAACTTTCTTTTGTAAGTTATGCTAGATTCAACTTGATTTTTTAAGTCAGTTTAATGTTATTGAAATTCAAGGAGACCAATTTAATTCAGTGAACTTAACATTTTAAGTTCTAACTTACTGGCACACTGTAAAAAAAAAAGTTGAGCCAACTTAAAAGTTTGCTCGACTTATTTTTGTGCACTGTAAAACCCGACAAGTTAGGTTAACTCAGACTGTTTGAGTAAACTTATTGCCTTAAACCATTTAAGTTTTTAAAACTAACAATTATGAGTGCTCTGAACTTATTTCAGTTGAGTTCACAAAAATAAGATATACATTGCAATTAAGTGATTAATTGAGTAATAATTGAGCATTAGTGATGAACACTTGCTGTTAACAAACATAATCACTGAAGAAAAAGAAACACAAGAACAACTAACTTTAGTCTCAGCATTAGATAAAATCAACTGAAATAAAATACAATACATCTCTCAAGATCTGATTAAACAACCCCACAAACAGCATCACCAGCTCCACTTATTAATAACCAGACTGACTTTATTTCTGTCAGACATCTACAGAAGATCTTATTGAGAATTAACTAAGGTTTAGATGTTGATTTATTGTTTCATTTGAAGTAACCATGTTAGAGATCAGTGTCTGCTTTAGTTGGGCTCTTGACCCTTGACTTCTGTTTTAGTTTTTTTTCTCCTCCTCTTTTTCTCTGGCTTTTGTAACCATGTGTTTCTCAAACATATTTGTTATAAGCTCAGAGAAAATGATCAGTAGTTGATTGTTGTATGTTTATAATGACAATCATCTGTTAGCGAACTGATCTCATTCTGCGTCTAATCTCTGGTTAAATGGATGTTGTATTGATTAAAGTAAAAGTGATTCTAAGAGCCAGTGGTGCTGTGACAGTCAGTTAATAAAAAGGACTTTCCAAACTGTTTATCCACAAAAAGTTTTAATCTATGGTAGCAACTAGACTCACACAGACATCAAGAATCAGCTTGTGAACCTCAACAATGGTGACCATTATAAAACAAGAAAAAAAAAGAAAATTCATGCTGCAATGCATGCTGGGTACTAGCATAGTACAAAACTCATCCATGGATCCCAGCATGCATTGCTGCATGATTGTTTTTTTTTTTTATTTGTTTTTTTATGGTCACCATTGTTGAGGTTCACAAGTGATTACTTTTTTTTTTTTAACTTGACATGATTAGTTGAAACAACTAATACTGAAAAGTCCAATCAACTTACAGAGAGCAGTTCAGCGCCAGTCAGGATTTTACAAAGTGAGTTGAAATGACTTGTATTTGTAATTTGAATTTAAGGCAGCCACAAAACTTAAGTTTTTGAGTTGAAATAGGTGGAAATTTTTTACAGTGTACAGAGTCCTAAAACTTTCTTAGTTCTTGAACCGTTGTAGGTTCAGGGGTTTCTTTAATTGCCTTAGTTCTATCTTGGGCTATTGGAGTGGTTCCCAAACTTTTTCTGCCGGGCCCCCCTTTTGCAGAATAAAAAAAAATGAAGGCCCCCCCCCACCCCCACGCATACACATAAATACACCTCCAGGAGGATTTGTTTGAAACATTGTAATTCATTAATGGTAATTAACACAAATTCAGCTAAATAAGGAACTAGTCACTTTTAGAGTAGAAGCATTACAAGTAAAGTATGCAGCTTCAACATGTATTTATTATTATTATTATTATTATTTTAACTATGTAACAGTATTCATTGTTTTCAACAGATTTTCTCAAACTGCAGTTCAAAAATGAACATTTTTGAACTGCAGGATTTAGACTTATTCTTACTAGTCCTACAGTCTTTTCAGTGACTGGGGTGGGCTTGCTTTGTGTTGCAGATCCTCTCAAATCGGGGATGCAACTGTGAGACTGCCACTCTTAGCTCATTTTCAATGTCCAGCTTTGATCTGTATTTTGTCTTGATTGAGGCAACTGCAGAAAACCCTATCTCACATAGGTAGCTGTGGCAAAAGGAAGGAGTATTGCCAGGGCTCTCCTGCCCAGCAATGGGTAGTCCTTTTCCACTCCAATCCAAAATGCAGCCAAAGCCTTGGACTTAAACTGAAGCCTCGTTGTTGAATCAGAGGTGGCATCAATGGCCGAAACCAAAACTGCTTTGTAATAATTATTTTATTATAATAATTATTTTATTAAATAATATTAAGTCATTTTTGTAAGACTTTTTAATTTAACTCAATTTGAATGATACTGAATTTAAAAATCACAAGTCAATAAAATAACCACGTTTATTGAAAGTAACACAATACAATTGGACAGAAAATATAGCCTATTAATATTAAATATCAATCAATATATTATTTTATTCAGTTCTATGAAACAGAATCTGATATAACTTTTTTTATAGTCCTACAAAGCTATTATTATCAGAGCGCTTGAGCAGAGCATTGCGTCACGAGAGGGTGGCGTCATTTTACCACCGTAAAAGCTGTACTACAGCATGTTACATCACAATAGCACTATTGCAAAAAGGAACAAGTATATATTTACATTTTCTGTCGGCGCGTTATTTGAGCGGACTTTGTGCACATTCATAGAGCTGATTATTCAGCGGAGTGTCACGACGGCAGTGATTAGAGAGAGAGAGAGAGAGCGCTGAATACTGCCGGGCGGCGCGGCAGATATTTTCGGCTCATTGGACCGTTTTTCTCTTTTGAAATTTCGGTGCATCCCTATAAACATCGGCTGACTGTATGTACACTAGCCATGCCGCGCCCCCCTTATCATAACTCCGCGCTCCCCCTAGGGGTCGCGCCCCACAGTTTGGGAACCACTGGGCTATTGTTCTTTCACCCTTGGATATCTTCTGTCCTAAATAGATCACTTATTTCTGCATTATCTGAGCCTTTTCTAAACTTGCTTTATGACCTTTAGAGCTTAGATGATCCAAAAGAGCTCTGACATCCTTCTCATGTTCTTGTGCAGTCTCTGAGGCAATGAGTATATCATCCAAATACTGTATGACCTCCGATGTCACATTTGGCATTTCTGGAGATGTTAAATGTGTTCTGAGAGCTTGATGGTAGACAGTAGGGCTGTTGTGGAACCCTTGTGGAAGACGTGTCCATTGATATTGTTGTCCATCAACAGTAAAAGCAAGCCAGGGCTGACACTCTGCTGCCAAGGGCACTGACCAAAAGCCATTAGCCATGTCAATCACAGTGAACCATTCATGTTCTGTTTTCAAGGTGTTAAAAATGGTAGTAGGGTTAGCTACTAGAGGTGTCGGTTTATCTACACATTTGTTAGCTTCTCTGTAGTCTACTGTCAGTCTCCATGCACCATTAGCTTTTCTTACAGGCCAAGTTGGGCTGTTGGATGCACTTTGAGTTTTCTTCAAAATGCCACATTTCTCTAGCTGTTGAACAATTGGAAGAATTCCCTGGATAGATTCTTTGCTGAAAGGGTATTGTTTTGTGCTTGGTGGTGTCCTCCCAGTGAATGATACTGGTGTCATTTGTAGCAATCCACAGTCATCTTTATCTTCTGACCAGATACTATGCCGTTGCAAATCAGTCTTTTCAAGCCTCCTCAAGTTCCATGTTGCTTTGCCGTCTTCAAAAGTTAGAGATGAGCTGAATTTCAACAATACATCTAGCCCTAATAAAGGTTGTGTAGTTTGTCCTACCCAAATTTTGGTTTTCACTTCATGAGGCCCAATGCATAGAATAATGGGTTCTGTTTTTCTTAGAGTGATATCCCCCCCCGCTCCATTTGCGATGATGTGCTCCTGACTCAGTGAAAGTTCAGTCTTGCTGGCCAAAAATGTAGGAATGACCGTTAACTCTGCTCCAGTATCCAGTAAAAAATGGATATCAGAATCATTTATTTTTGCACATCAGTCCATCAGATTTTTGATGAACTGCCGCTAGCAGGTACTGCAGAGAGGGGTATTTTAGTTTCCCTGTGGTTCAACCGCATTTAGGAGGGATTGTTTTTGTTCTTGAGTAAGCTGCTGAAATCTCTTGTCCAAGTCATTCACATCTTTATTTTCATCTCTCGGTCTTATTTGCATTCACGAAACCAGTGTCTTCCTTTGTTGAAATAATTACATCTTCCTTGTCATTGTGGTTTTGTCTGTGTGAATCTCCGTCCTCCTTTTTCTTGAAGATCATTCTCTGTACTCTTGTAACTGTATGTTGAGGGTCTAGATTGCAGAGCTCTGAGTTTGACTTCATATGTCCTTTCAATTTTTACTGACCACTCAACAATCTGATTGAAAGCTGTTCCAATGCCATCATAGTCATCATATCAGATTTTCTGCAGGCGTTGTATAACTTGCCAGACTCTTCGTGGTTGTTTGTACACATCTGGCAATTCCTTTGACCACTTGTCAACTTGCTCTGGTGTAGCTGGCTGGTATATCTTACATGGAACATATTTCTTAACAGTTTTTTTTTTTACAATTCGGGTTTGTCTCTCACCATTCTCCTCATACTCTTCTTCATTTTCAACATCAATTTCAGTCCTTCTGTTTTTGAAAATTACAGGAGCAAGTCTAACCTTTATCTTATCCTTAGTGACATGAGCGTGTGTGTCAATTTCAACATCACTGTCATCAGGACTCCCAGTTGAACTGCTGTCACTTTCTCCTACCACATTATAATGTTGTTCCTCAATCTTCTTGAGCTCTTTAAATGTGTAAAGAGACTGTTTATGTGCCTCTTGGACAGATTTCATGGGTGGAGGCTTTAGCCCAGAACAGTCATTTGATTCCACTCTTTTGGAAAGCAAATTCAGCAACTTGTCATTTAGCAGTCTTTCTTTGTCCTTTTTTTTCATTCTGCAATTGTTCAGCTAGTGCTCGAACTTTTGCCTTTACTGCATTGATCTCTCATTGTAATTTGTCAGTTTCACACTTCTGCAAGTGTTGTCAGATTTATTTGCCCAAAATCACAGATAATCCATCTCTCTTAGTATTTACCCTTAGAAGATTTGTCTTTCCATAAGCCTTTTTAATGTCCTGCAAGTCCCATAATCCACTGTTTTATTGTTTAATTCCATATTTCTGGCATATATCATCATGGCACTTTCTCAGTCCCAGCCTTTTGTCCAAATATTCAGACAGGTTATCCATCATCTCATCAATGGTTACATTTGGAGGTTCTATTCCAAGTTTTTCTGTGGTTGGCCTCTGTGCAGGGTCCTTATTTTTGACTTGTGTAGACTCAAGCTGTTAGAGTCATTAAATGTGCTTATTCAGATTTAGATTAACAGCAGTATTTGAGACTGACCATTTCAGTTACACAGACAAATCATTAGTTTGATAACTCAGCGTAGTTATCTCAACTATATTTTAAACAAGACATTCACATTCAGGTTTGTTTAATTTCTGAAAATGACTGAGTGATAAAACTTGTTCAATTCATTTTGAGTCTTTACTCAAAAGGCTGAATTAGTTTTTCAAATTTGTCCCTCAGACAATTTACTTTAGAGCTTTCTGTACCATTTAACAGAAGGCACATAACTTATTTCATCACTTTATACCATATTCTTCTAACCTAGATAGAACATATATTTCAAATCTAAAATAGTGGCTACTGAATTAGCACCCAGTCAAGAATTCACAATTCTTACAGTAACATCAGTCCCAATTATTTCCAAGGCTCCTACAGTCAATGGACGAATGGACTAAATTGTTTTTTATACAATTGCTACAGACAAAAAGAGAACGGACCAAGCCTCTGCTTCTACAATCTCTTGATGAACGGACTAAATTGTTTCTTAAACAATTCCTACAGACTCCAGAGAACAGGACTAAGCCTATAATTACACATCTATGGCTCCTACAGTCTCATGAGAACGGACTAAACCTCTTTCTTAAGTGATTCTTACATACTCAAGAGAACAGGACCAAGCTATAAACACTTTTTCTATAGCTCCTACAGTCTCAGAAGAATTAACTAAATAATTTAAAAGGTTCCTACAGACTCAAGAGAAAGGCCTAAGCCAAAAATTCTTAAACAGTGCTACACTGGTTAATATGGTTGCACTACATACATCAAATGATCTGCTTACTTATGAAAGAGTGTTATTTAAATTCTTTTAGAGAGCTGATAGTTTCACTCACCAAATTAGGATCTTTGAGACAGGATCCAGTTGGTTCAAATAACTTATATCCATAGATGCGGTCTGTTGATTTTCAACACAAAAACTGTAGAATCTCCAAAACTCTCTTGTTCACTTCTTGTTGCAGTTGGTGAGTTCTCTTCTTGTCAGTCTCTCCTGTCTGGCTCGCCAAATTGTTAGATCTTGCTGTATTTGGCCGAGCAGTAGTTTGGGTGGCTCGCCAATGTACTAGATTTCTATAATACATAAAATAATTTAGCTTGACCAAAGTTCTTGTGGGGAGAAGAATTTATTGAAGGTAGCAGTGTAGCAGTTCTTCAGCAGTGATGTTAGCATGTCAATCCTTCAAACAATCTTAACCCAAGGTACTGTCTGTGAGACCAGACCTTTATACCTAGTAACAAATGTGCTACAAACAACACAATAACACCCCATGGAGAGCCGATGATAGTGTAACCTTATGATGACCTGACAGGACCCCATGGAGAGCCCATGATCCATTGTCCTGATGTTGACCTAAGAGGCTAATGATATGGGCCATTTGGTTCACACTTTTGTAAATATAAGTACAGCTGGCTACAGTTGATTGCAAATACATTTGACTAAAGTTAATTAAAAACAAATAATCTTTCAGTACTGAGCCTTGAGGTACTCCATACTGCACTTGTGATCAATATGATACCTCTTCATTCACTGCTACGAACTGATGGCGGTCAAACAAGTACGATTTGAACCATACTAAGGCACTTCCACTAATGCCAACACAGTTTTCTAGTCTATTCAAAAGAACATATTGTGACGTGTGTCCCGGGACCTCGTCAGCGTCGCCCTGGAAACAAAGGAGAATCACCTGCACGCCATTAGCACGGGCTGGCCGGCCACACCTGGAGCCAATTAGAAACGGGATAAAGGCACGCAGGAAGGAGAGAAGGGTGAGATATGACTCCAGCTCACAGACCACTAACTTCTCTCTCTTTCTGCCCCAGAGAGCAGCGACTAGCCGGCCAGCACCACACTCACAGAAGACAGGGACACTGGACCCGCACCCACGCAGAGCACAGAGACACCAGTGGCACCAGGAGCTCGAATATCTCCCTCACGAGCACTACGGCACGACTTCAGCACCCAATAAACACACCCTTCGGGGCATTTATTGAATACTCGTGTCATGTGATTCTTCCCCCCGTTACACTGGTGGAGAATCCGGGCATAATCGGGAAGAATCACCGACCAACACCATTTGCTTTCCCCCTTTTTTGATTCTTGTCTTTTTTTTCTTTTTTTTCCCTTGTGTTTTTGGACACAGGCGGCGACTCCTCCCCGGCCATGGAAGAACTGCTGAAGCACCTGACCGAGGTCAGCATTAGACAACAACAGATCACGGAACACATGGCTGCCCGGCAGGGAGAGGTGGAGCGGGAATTCGCCTCCTTCCGAGCCGCCTCCGCCCAGCGGGTTTCGCTGCCCGACCCTCGCATCCGAGCAACGGCGCTGTTGCCGAAAATGACGGTCCACGATGACGTCGAGAGCTACTTCATGATGTTTGAGCGGCAACTCAGGAAGGCTGGGCCCAGGACGAGTGGGCGCGCGCGCTGGCACCGCTACTCACTGGCGAACCCCAACGCGCCTACTTTTCAATGACGCCGGAGAAGAGGGATTCCTATGAGGAAATAAAAAAAGAGATTCTTTCTCGGGTGGGCCTCTCTCCCATCGCGGCCGCCCAGTTGGTACACGATTGGGAATATTCCCCACGGTTGCCAGCCCGCGCCCAGGCCGCAGCCTTATCTCGCCTCGTGCGACACTGGTTACTGGTGGGGGACCCCAGCGCCGCCCAGGTGGCTGAACGAGTAGCCGTGGACCGTCTCCTTCGAGCCCTCCGACGTCCCATCCGCCAGGCCGCCGGCATGCGGAACCCGCTCACCGTGGAAGATCTGGTAGAGGCCATCGAGTTGGCGGAGGCGGCCCATCGTCGTGAGGCTGGGGAGCAAGCGCCACCGATGCCCCGAAGGGTGCACCAGGAGCGACGCTCGCCGGAGGGTACCTTTCGACCGGTAGGCAGGCCGGCGGCTCCGGAGCCCCAGGACGAGCCAATGCCCACGGAGCCGCCCACCGCACCACACAGGGCATGGCTGGCAGGTTGCATCGTCCACCACGAGGCCCCACCGGCGGCCCCGAAGGTCGAGGTCAGGATCAACAGGCGCCCCTATCGGGCCCTGCTGGACTCGGGCAGTGCGGTCAGCCTGCTCCAACCGTCGAGCTCCTGTTCGGACGTCAGCCCCGCGGACTACTCGACGTCGCCAAGGAAGCCTGGGAGCAACAGCCGGCAGCCCATCGGTCCACGATTGAGCACATCCGCGAGATGAGGGAACGGATCGACAGGGTCATGCCCATGGTCCGGGAACACCTCACCAAGGCTCAGCAAGCCCAACAGAGACAGTACAACCGGGCGGCCCAGCCACGGGAGTTCCAACCGGGAGACCTCGTCCTGGTTCTGGTACCGACAACAGCCTGCAAATTTCTGGCAAAATGGCAGGGGCCATATACGGTGACGGAAAAGGTGGGGCCCGTCACCTACCGTGTACGCCAGCCAGGAAAACGGAAGGAAGAACAATTATACCATGTAAACCTCCTGAAACGGTGGACCGGGACGAGGACCCAACTGGCCGCCCTAACCACCTGCGATCCCGTGGTTGTGGATATCAACCCCTACCTGTCGGCGGCCCAAAAGGCGGAGCTGCAACATCTGGTCGGTCAGTTCTCCGACGTCTTCTCTCCACTCCCCGGGCGGACCAACGTCATTCAGCATGACATCCGCACCCCACCCGGCACCATCGTCAGGCAGCGGCCCTACCGAGTGCCAGAGGCTCGGCGACACGCCGTTGAAGAAGAAGTGCCGGAGATGCTGAAGTTAGGGGTAATTGAGCCCTCGCGCAGCCCCTGGTCCAGCCCCATCGTTATGGTCCCGAAACCGGATGGCACCCTCCGCTTTTGCAACGACTTCCGCCGCCTAAACGAGGTCTCCGACTTCGACGGATATCCCATGCCGTGGGTGGATGAGCTTCTAGATCGGCTCGGGAGGGCCCGGTATATCTCCACGTTAGACCTTACCAAGGGATACTGGCAGGTCCCTCTCTCGGACGAAGCGAAACCGAAGACCGCCTTCTCCACCCCCAGTGGGCACTGGCAGTACCGGGTCCTCCCCTTCGGCCTGCATGGGGCCCCAGCCACCTTCCAAAGGTTGATGGACATCCTGCTGAGGCCCCATCAACCCTACACCGCGGCCTACTTGGATGACGTCGTGGTCCATTCGGAGACCTGGGAGGACCATCTGGAGCGGCTGCGGAGGGTGCTTGTGGAGCTGCGCAGGGCCGGACTAACCGCCAATCCCCGGAAATGCCACCTCGCCCTCGACGAAGCCAAGTACCTGGGCTACCAGGTGGGACGGGGGCTTATCAAACCCCAAGAGAAGAAAGTGGCAGCGATTCTCTCGGCCCCGCGGCCCACCTCCAAGACCCAGGTGCGTGCCTTTTTGGGATTGGCGGGATACTATCGGTGCTTTATCCCTAACTTCTCCTCCTTAGCAGCACCCCTGACAGACCTGACCAGGAAGGGGCAGCCGGAGAGAGTCATCTGGGGACACACCGAAGAGGAGGCGTTCAAGAAGGTGAAGGAGGCTCTCACCGCGGCGCCGGTGCTCCGAGCCCCGGACTTCAACTGCCCCTTCCTGCTGCAAACAGACGCCTCCGACACCGGGTTGGGAGCCGTCCTCTCCCAGATACAGGACGGTGAGGAACACCCGGTGATCTACAAGCTGACCCCCACGGAGCAACGGTACGCCGCCGTCGAAAAGGAAGCGTTGGCCGTCAAGTGGGCGGTCCTGGAGCTCAGGTATTACCTCCTTGGCCGGAAGTTTACCCTTTTCACCGATCACGCCCCTCTACAGTGGATGGCACGGGCCAAGGAGACGAATGCGAGAGTCACCCGCTGGTTCCTGGCGCTCCAGGACTTCCACTTCGTCGTGCAACATCGGGCGGGGACGGCCAACGCCAACGCCGACGGACTTTCCCGGATCTGGTCAGCTTTCGCAGGTCTGTCAGGTATTTCTCCCCACCCTCCCCCTCTTTCCCCTCTCGCCCGCAGGGACAGGACGACGCTTAGGGGGGGGAGTGTGACGCGTGTCTCGGGACCTCGTCAGCGTCGCCCTGGAAACAAAGGAGAATCACCTGCACGCCATTAGCACGGGCTGGCCGGCCACACCTGGAGCCAATTAGAAACGGGATAAAGGCACGCAGGAAGGAGAGAAGGGTGAGATATGACTCCAGCTCACAGACCACTAACTTCTCTCTCTTTCTGCCCCAGAGAGCAGCGACTAGCCGGCCAGCACCCCACTCACAGAAGACAGGGACACTGGACCCGCACCCACGCAGAGCACAGAGACACCAGTGGCACCAGGAGCACGAATATCTCCCTCACGAGCACTACGGCACGACTTCAGCACCCAATAAACACACCCTTCGGGGCATTTATTGAATACTCGTGTCGTGTGATTCTTCCCCCCGTTACAATATCCTTTTGGGGACATATCCTAATGACAATGATGAATTAATAGTAGCCAAAAGAGGATCTACTGTATGACTTCTGGAAGCAGCTATTTTACTATTTAGAATGTTCTAACATTCATGTTGTTGGTTTAGATGATTTAACAAGTTTATACAATTCTTCCTCTCCCACAGTAGAGAATGAGTGGAATTGTTCCTCAGGGGATCTATAGTGCACTATCTGATGCGATACTGTAGCTGATGGCTGCATGGATACAATTTTATTTCTGATAGTATCGATCTTGGAAGTAAAGTAGTTCATAAAGTCATTACTGCTACGCTCTTGGGAAATGCCAACACCTGTTGATGCTTTTTTCCCCCGTTACTTTAGTCACTGTATCAAATAAATACAGAGGGTTATGTTTGTTTTCTTCTAGAAGAGACAAAAATTAATCAGATCTAGCAGTTTTTAATGTTTTTTTTTTTTTTTTTTTTTTTTTTTTGTAGGATAGGTAACTTTCCCGCCAGGCTAAACAAAATACCTCTAGTTTTGTTTTCCTCCAGCTGCGCTCCATTTCCCGGGCTGCTTTCTTTAGGGCGCAAGTGTGCTCATTATACCACAGTGTTGGACTCTTATCCTTAATCTTCCTTAAGCGTAAAGGAGCAACCATATCTAAAGTGCTAGAAAAGAGAGAGTCCATAGTTTGTGTTACACAATCAAGTTGTTCTGAGCTGTTGGATATGCTGAGGAACTGAGATAAGTCAGGAAGATTATTTATAAAGCAGTTTTTTGTGGTAGAAGTGATGGTGCTACCATATTTGTAACAAGGAGTTGGCATTACAGCTTTAGCTATATGGAATATACAGGAGACTAGATAATGATCTGAGATGTCATCACTCTGCTGCAAAATTTCAATGCCACTGACATCAATTCCATGTGACAGTATAAAATCTAGAGTATGATTTCGACAATGAGTAGGTCCTGACACATGTTGTTTAACACCAATAGAGTTTAGAATGTCTATAAATGCTGATCCCAACTGATCTTTTTCATTATCAACATGGATATTAAAATCACCAACAATTAGGACTTTATCTGCAGCCAGAACTAACTCCGATAGAAAATCAGCAAATTCTTTAATAAAGTCTGTATGGTGCCCTGGTGGCCTGTATACAGTAGCCAGTACAAACATCACAAGGGATTTATCATTAATACTTGTTTCTTTGGATAACGTTATATGAAGCACCATTACTTCGAACGAATTATACTTGAAACCTGACCTCTGAGAGATACTGAAAATATTGCTATAAATTGTAGCAACACCTCCCCCTTTACCTTTTGGACGTGGTTCATGTTTGTAACAGTAATCTTGGGGTGTAGACTCGTTTAAAGTAATGTTTATTTGTTGAACATCAATTAAATTGTTACTATTACTTTGGTTTGGATGTTTTCTGTATTTTCTAGTTCAGTCTCTATAGTGTGATATCTAGATGAAAAAGTTTATGTGTGCTGAGAATGAACTGACTTCTGTGACGTGAGGCGGCTAGCAGATGGTCGGTTTAGCCAGTCTGTCTGCTTCCTGACCTGGGCCCCAGTTAGTCAAATACGAACTCTAAGACTATGTGCCATATTTCTAGAGAGAAGAGCGGCACCACCCCAGGAGGGATGAACACCATCTCTTTTCAACAGGTCAGGTCTGCCCCAAAAATTCTTCCAATTGTCTATAAAGCCTGTTATTTTGCGGGCACCACTTAGACATCCAGCCATTGAGTGATGACAGTCTGCTATGAATCTCATCGCCACGATAAGCAGGGAGCGGACCAGAGCATATTACAGTGTCTGACATCGTACTTGCAAGTTCACACACCTCTTTAACATTATTTTTAGTGATCTCCAACTCGAAGTCGAACATCATTAGCGCCGATATGGATAACAATCTTACTGAATTTACGTTTAGCATTAGTCAGCACTTTTAAATTTGCCAAGATGTCAAGCGTTCTGGCTCCTGGTAAACAATGGACTATGGTGGCTGGTGTCTCTATTTTCACGTTCCGTACAATAGAATCGCCAATAACTAGAGCACTTTCATCAGGTTTCTCAGTGGGTGCGTCCCCAAGTGGGGAGAACCTGTTTGATGTTTTGATCGGAACGGAAGAGTGGTGTTTTGACCCGTGACTAGGCTGCCTCACAGTCACCCAGTTGCCCTGCTGCATGGGCTCAACCCGAAACCGAACAATGTACAGGACTCCCTGAGCTAGTCGCATCCAAAGCAGTATCTACAGCCCTCACATTCTTACTATCCTCAACTAAAGTTTGGATGCGTGTCTCTAGTTCTAAAACCTTCTCTTTCAGCCTAACTATTTCCCTGCATTTATCACATGTGAATCCCTCACTGCTGACAGAGACAGATAAACTGTACATGTGGCAAACAGTGCAAACAACAATAGCAGGAGAAAAAGCCATTACTCACCGTGATTGATGAATGATACCAACTTAACTTACCACTTACCACTGTTGTTTGATGAGCTCGTGAAAAATGGAGCGAGAGAAAAAAGAAAACAATAATAGGTGTGAATAGAAAAGCGAATGGAACCGCAAGTGACAAGCTAACTGGCTAACGAGCTGCACTCGCGGTTTTAAAAGGGAACGATCAAATTAGTTAGATTAGTTTGAAAGATAACACCAGAAATATGGTGGGAATTAAGTTATATATTATCACTTTAGACAAAAGGGAGTGAAAGTAAGGTAGAGATTCAATAAAGAGTGAAGGTACATGGAGCTACAATCACAAACCTCTCTTCAGCACAACAGACTGAAGCAATCGATCCATCTGTGCGCACCCGGGTTTGATTGACATCAGAGTTTGGTTCATTTGGATGATGCGAACGCTGTCTTCCGAACTCGGGT
This sequence comes from Acrossocheilus fasciatus, assembly GCA_036784905.1. Taxonomy (NCBI): domain Eukaryota; kingdom Metazoa; phylum Chordata; class Actinopteri; order Cypriniformes; family Cyprinidae; genus Acrossocheilus; species Acrossocheilus fasciatus. The sequence goes on from CM071949.1 coordinate 10,884,261, forward strand.
GCGCACCCGCGAACTGTACCCAAGTCCACTTCAAAAGGGTGAATTCAAGTGAATTCTGGTACGGTTCGCTGCTGATGTGAACTCAATCGTACCAAATCGCGGAAGTGAACTCCTATTAATGACGTCTTATTTGATTAAAAAATATGTGTATGTGTGTGTGTTTGTGTGTGTTTCACTCACTTTACCGACGAGTGTGACTGATGCGCTGCAAGCAGAAAGCTGTATGTCTCATTTCTGTTCGCCTTTAGCGTTCTTTAGAGCATTTGCAGTACATTCATAAGACAGACTTAAGTGCCATTATGTACTGAAGCTTTGGAAACAAAACCGACGGTTCAAAAACATAAATATATAAAAATGAAGAGAGCAACTATGCATTTTGCCGCCTTCTCCTGCACCGTCATTACTAAGCAATGGGGCAAACAGCTGCTGACTTTATGGCACCAACAAACCGTGGTTCGGACCCAAATAAAATAATATGAACACAGTCCAGTAGGGGCAGAGAGATGGAGGGGGAAGAAAACAAACTCCAGTTTGGACCAGGCAAGCGAACCAAGTGTGAACGCACCCTTAAATCAAATCCGCAATCTTGTTTGAATAACCAAATTGGCCAGATATCAGTTACCCGGATTAAAAATATGGCATCTGTCAAATTATCTCAGATGTATTAAGCAAGGTACAAAGAACAAACCCCAGCTTTACAGATGACAATCATTCAGCTTAATCCAGTTCAAATATTTTTTCATTGAATGATTTTTGGGTGTCTTACTCATCTGACACATCCTTTTTTGGTCTTGGAGGATATACAAACAATCTAATCAGTTGTTTAATTTAGAAGAGTTTGAAAATGTGTGCTGTTTGTGTGCCTTACAGGAGCAGAGTTGGTAAACTCGTCCTTAATACATAGAGCAAATGCTGACCACTAGGGCCCCTCAGCACACAGAACAAGTTAGGATCCAAAAAAACTTATCATATTAATTTCCATAATTCACATTTTCTAACTTTTTGAAGCCAAATTGCCCTTATCACTTAAGGAAAAGGGTCTGTTATGTCTCCCAAGATGTATAACTGGCCTCGTAGAATTATGATCCAGTCCAGACAGTATGTATCAGTGTTTTTCAAGTGATTGTATGAGATAGACAGGATCAGCTGATTTTAATGTGAACTTACAGTTGTATCACCCACATTGCACTCAAAATGTCACAGCTAGCCTTAGTACTTCAGAATCATAATATAAATGAATTACAGATTTTTTTTCATTCAGTAGTTGAGGAATTCTTGCCAAAATTCTCCTTACATGTGTAGTTTGAAGTTGTTCATCTTTGTTTGTAACTCAATATCAACTCCCATAGCTTTATACTTTATATTATATTATCTTATCGTATTGTATTGTTGTATTATTATTACCTTACTGTGTTCTCCTTCAGAAAATGGTGACTGCGCTGGATAAAACCTGGCATCCAGAATGCTTTAGCTGTGTGAAATGCAGCTCAACATTTGGAGATGAAGGTATGTGCTGATGAAGGAATATTCATGATTTCTGGCCATATTTGAGATCAACTGAGCAATGAATGAATTAATAGAAATATCAGTAAATCAATCAGTTATCATGTGGATAAATAGATAATAGTTATTCAAGATAATTAATGGATTTTGAAAAAAAAATTAAAGGGGTGGTTTACTGTTTTTTATTCTAGGCTTATTTGTGTTTATGGGGTGCAGTCTAACATGTGTTTATGCTACGTTTTTTAAAAAACACATTATTTTTCATATAATTTACATTTATTCCACATCACTCTGTCCCTTCTGACAAAAGCCTCAATTATTTCCTGTTTTTATGATGCCCCTCCCGCAGAAATACGTGATGGGTTCTGATTGGTTAGCTGGCTCAGTGTGTTGCGATTCACTAAACCGCCAAGCGTGCGTCTAAATGTCCCGCCCCTCAGCTCAGCGGCATGTGCTCCGGTTGTATTGTAAACAAAGGCGTCATCTATATTGCTTATCAATTTGAGCCCGATTGAGATGCAGAGGATATTAGTGAAGAGGATTGCGCAGAACCTGTGCAAGCACGGCTCTTAATGGTATGTTTGGTATGATTGTTTGTTGTCTCATACTTTTAGATACGCTGTTATTATGCTACTGCTTATGTTAGCTTTTAATATACAGTTTTATTCTGATTAAAGCTTTAATACAGTACGGCAACCGCACATGCGTCCATGTATAATGCTTCTCATTGCTATGTGAAAATGTATAATTGGAACAGTTTGTTGGAGCTGATCTGACGATCTGAATGAGAGAGAGAGAGAGAGAGAGAGAGAGAGAGAGACTTTTAAGTTCTTCTTTAATTTACAATAAAAAAAACTATTGAATCATTAACAGAAACACATCAACATTCTTAGGCAAAACATCTCACAACCTTAAACCAGAAATAAAAATCAAACATGCAAGTTTAAAAAACCATCATGAGTTACCTCACAAATACAATTATTAATACACCACTTAAATTTAAACATCTCTATATTCTCAATCAATTTATAATATGCAAACTGTATCTTTACACGAGCTTTAATTAATCCAATTACAATCATGACAACATCATTTGATTCTTCACCATTCAATTTTTTTTTTGTGATAGTCATATTGCCAATTTTGTTTGATCAAATAAAAAATTCAATAAAATTAGAGTCTCTTTCTTATTAAATTGATATTTAGTCCCATATATAAAAACCGATGGTGTAAACACTTGTCCCAACCTATGACACCATCTTTCCAGCATATTAAAAAGTGGTATCAATCTTTCACAATTTAAAAATAAATGAAAAACAGTTTCTTCCTGTCTACAAAAAGGACATTCCTGATTTACTTTTGGATCAAGGTGTGCTCTGTGTCTGTTTGTAGCTATTATACCATGCACAACCCGCCACTGTAGATCACCAGTTCTTTTTTCAATGGGGGGCTTGTACAAGATCCTCCAGCTGCCTTTCGGGGAAACATCTGTCCCAAAGAGTTCATGCCATTTTGAATCTTTATGGTTTCCAATAGATTTAAGATGTAGCACTTTTACACACAGTATGTATAAAGTTTTCTTGCTGGTGTCACTAAACAATTCCAGCTGAGGTGTTTTAAAGGTAAGCAGACTTCCTTCTACTTCCAGCCATGCCCCAAATGCAGCTGAAATTTTAATCTCTGGAAAAGAAGAGATATGCTCTTCTTCAAAAAGACTTTCAAAAGAAAAAATCAAATCTGTGGAAAAAGGTCTTTAACTTTGTTCAACAGTTTTTGCACCATTCGAACTGACTTTATGTTGATCTTTGAAGCCAAGTTTTCTGCTGACATCCATCCATCTTTATTTAGCAAATGTCCAACTTTGGTTATACCTGCATTCCACATAGCTTCCTTCAGAGACATTGATTGTAAAAGATCCACATCTATTGCAGGATTGCATAAAAGAGGCTCTTCTCTCAACCACAAGCCTTGAAGAGTACTTAGCTCTCTTGAAAACTTGAAGACTTTCCATGCATTCAACACTGACCTATAGAAAGTTGTCGATCCTGTTAGATTAAGATTCTCAATGTCCATGAGAAATAAATGACGATCCAGTGCCATACTGCCTGCTTTTCTCAAAAGGGCACAGGCTATTTCGAACCAACACACATTGTCACCATACAGTAGTCGCTGGGCTGTTTGAAGTCTGAAAGCTTTTATCCTTGACTTTATGTCCACTAAACCTTGGCCTCCTTCTTGCCTGGGTAAAAATAACACTGGTGCTTTCAACCAATGTTGTCCAGACCAAAAAAAATCTACTAAATGTTTTTGAATTTTTTGTACAAGATCTTCAGGAGGTTCAAGTATGGTCATTTTATGCCACAGGAATGAAGCCACCAGGTTATTGCAGATTAAGACTCTTCCCCTATATGACAGCTGGGGTAGCAACCATTGCCAGCGAGACAACCGAGCACACACTTTTTCCACTAAACCCAACCAGTTCTGTTTTCTATCCTCCTCTGTACCCAAGAAAACTCCAAGATATCAGTAGCAATGCAAGTACTGCCCTTTGGCAACTCTTAGGAAGAATTCCTTTATAAATACCGTTTTTCACGACTTCAAAATAATCAGAACCAATGATTTTCCAGAAAGAAAACTCCAAGATATTTTTTAACATTGTTAAATCACCCTTCTTGGGTAGCAATGCAAGTACTGGCCTTTGGCAACTCTTAGGAAGAATTCCTTTATAAATACAGTTTTTCACGACTTCAAAATTATCTGAACCAATGATTTTCCAGAAAGAAAACTCCAAGATATTTAAACCCATTTCTTTCCCACTGCAATCCAACCGGAAGCAGTGGTCCCACATCATTAGAACTGCACCCCAGAGTATTACTCTTTCCCCAGTTTATTTTAGCAGATGCAGCCTTTTCAAAACACTCTAAACTCTCTTTCAAAAATTAAACATCTTTGCTGTTTCTTATTATGACTGTTACGTCATCTGCATATGCAGTTAATCTGATAGAATGTTGTAAAACAGCAGAATTAAACTGTAAACCTGTAAGACCATTCCTCAGTTTACAAAGAAAGGGTTCGATAGCTATACTATAAAGTTGACCCGAAAGTGGACAACCCTGTCTAATGCCCCTTTTTACTTTTATAGGAATACTCAAACCACCATCCATTCCAATCATACAAGTTGCATCATTATAAAGTAACTGAATCATTGAACAAATATTTGTACCAAACCCAAAAGATTGTAAAGCTTTAAAAAGAAATTGGTGATCTACCCGATCAAAAGCTTTTTCTTGATCGAGTGATAAAATACCTACATTGCTGTTATTATATTGAGTATAATCTATAAGATCTCTCATTAAATGTAAGTTATCTGTGATGGATCTACCTTTAACACAATATGACTGGTCTTTATGTATGATTTCACAGAGTACCTTATTTAACCTATTAGCAATACACTTGGATAAAATCTTATAATCAACACACAATAAAGCCACAGGCCTCCAATTTTTTAACATTGTTAAATCACCCTTCTTGGGTAGAAATGCAAGTACTGCCCTTTGGCAACTCTTAGGAAGAATTCCTTTATAAATACAGTTTTTCACGACTTCAAAATAATCAGAACCAATGATTTTCCAGAAAGTCTTGTAAAATTCTGTAGGAAGTCCATCAATACCAGGTGAACGACCTAAGGAAAGACTCATAACTGCAGCAGTTAATTCTTCAAAAGATAGTTCAGTCTCTAGAGCTTCTTTATGCTCTGAAGAAATGCGAGGAAAGTCTTTCAACAATTCATCTCTACTCAATTCATCTGTATTGTCCATGGCATAGAGATTAGAATAAAAGTCCACAGCAATTTGACACATTTTCATTGGATCCTCTGTATAATGTCCATTATTGTCTTTTAACCGATACATTATATTTTTTTGTCCAACTTTACGTTCTAAATTAAAAAAATAAGATGTTGGACCATCCATATCCCTAATAGACAAAAATCTGCTTCTTACAAGGGCAGTTTTAACTTTTACATTTAAAACCAAACACAATTCTTGTTTCAAGTCTGTCCACTTTTCTTGTAAATGAATAGAATTGGCAGCAAACATTTTTTCCTCAACAGCATTAATTTCTTTTTCAAACATTCTAAAGTCATTTTCATGCACATTGTGGAATGAGAAACATATTGTTGACAAAAAAATATGTATCTTCTCAATTTCCCACCACTGGATAATACTCTCAAATCTTTCTTTTTCTTTTTTTTTTCTTCCATGTTTCCCAAAAGTTCTGAAAAACATCATAAAACCTTTTGTCATTCAAGAGTTTTACATTAAAACGCCAATAACAGCTTTTATAAGCTCTCTTTTCCACACTACAGTCAATTGTAATTAACTTATGATCAGAGAAAGCAATAGGAAAGATGGTACTATGCAAAATTCTATTTTTCATATTATCTGATACATAAAAACGATCCAAACGTGCAGCAGACACTATATCATTACTAAATTTCACCCAAGTATACTGTCGTATACTTCGATTGTTCGCTCTCCACACATCAGTAAAATTATGTGATTCAATAATGTTTGCTAAAACAGCAGCAGACTTCGGATGAGATTCTTCTCCATTTCTATCCAGTGTAAAATTGAGTGTACAATTCCAATCACCTCCTAAGATGATATAATCACTATCTTGCTGTTGTTGTAAAACTTGTTCCAATTTATTAAAAGTATGAATTCTAACATTCCCTTTATTAGGAGCATAGATATTCACAAAAACAAAGACAAGATTACTAATTTCTACTCTCACTACCAGTAATCTTCCTGGTTCTACTTCAATTTTTGATATAATTTTAGCCTTTATAGCAGTAGAAAAAAGAATTGCAACTCCTGCACTAATATTAGAGCCATGACTTAAGCAACTTTCTCCCTCCCACCATAAACCCCAGTCTACCTCATTCCTATAATCGCTATGAGTTTCTTGCAACAAGATTACATTAATATTTTTAACTTAATAAGTTCTAACAAAGCATCATTCTTCACTTTATCTCTTAAACCATTAACATTAAGAGATCCTACTCTTAAGACCCCCATGAAAAGATATAAGAGAGAGAAACAGTAAAGAAAACAAATATAGGATAAAGAAAAAACACAAGCCATAGTGATTTATCTATTTTTCCCCCTTGTCAGCCTTGCTTTACCAACCTTTTGCTTTACTACAGTTATGCAACAATACTGTCAAATCCTATTTGTTCTCCTACTGCTAATAGCACATCTTCAACAATTACACCGGGTTCAGGTACACACCTGCACCCATTCCGGAGTGATAATGGTGGCGATCCCTGAACTGAAGGAGACGCCATACCGACAAACCACGCCACACAGCGGGTTTTCAAAAACAAACCCTACTCTCCTAATTTAAAATTCCACTAACTAACAAGGGGGAAAGAAAACAAATAAACAAACAAACAAAAAAAGAGAACATAAAAAATAAATTGAACCGAAAAGCCCGAAAGAGTCACAGTCGCTCTCACACGTGCAATCTCACGCTACAACCCACTCCAGAGAGAGAGAGAGAGAGAGAGAGAGAGAGAGAGAGAGAGAGAGAGATGCAGAGCAGGGCGATGCAAGGAACAGTGTTAAGAATGGTTGTTTTAGAACATTGATTTTGAAACATGGAAATTAGAATAGTTAGAAGACAGAATCGCGATTCATATATGAATAGATTTTTATGTGCACCACTAGTTTTCTCTTCCTCTTCTCTAAAGCAGCGCAGCATGGCCTCGCCCCCTTCCTTACATGTTCCCGAGGGCGGGGTTTATCTGGGTTCGTGATGTAACAGACCCGGGAAGTAACTCGTTGTAGTCCCTTACCAGCCGTTTTTGTAGGCATTAAACTTCTAGAATTTTAAAAGACGATATCTCTGTTTGCATTGAACTTTCAGCGCTGCAACTTTGCAGATATTGTTTATGCTCAAACAGCAACATTACACACTAACTAACGTTAAAAAAGTGAAATTGCAATCAACCACCCCTTTAAATTCATTATCAGTTATTTTAACAGTGTCTTTTTTTTTTGTTTGTTTTTTTTTATTAATTAGATCATTTCTTTTATCGATCCTTCAAGATTTTTTTTCTAAGTAACCTATTTATGTCTGTTAAGTGCATGAGACCATAGAGTGCCCCATTTCATTTTTTTTTTTCTCTCTTTTCATAATGGTGCTTGTGAGCACCCCCTTTTCAGCTGCTCTGCTCTTACCTGATAAATATCACTGACATGCCTGATATACAACACCTCCACTAATATTGGTAACAACATTACAATTTGTAAGACTGGAGCAACCAGTGACCACCAGGAATGGGCTGGTTGACAACCATGAAAGGTTGGTGACATCTGGAGAGACAGCACCCCATTTGGACAGATACAAGTTTAATTGACTGTAGCTACGGACAAGTGACGATGAGTGTTGAGTGTTTGTGTGGTAAGATCTGCAAGAATGACAGAGGCCTGAAGATCCACCAGTCGAGGATGAAGTGAATGCAGGCACCACAATGCACAGGTCGACCACCTGGTGAAACCGAGAAGGATCAAATCGCCTCAAGCCCCTAAAACAACAGAGTGGCAGAAGTTTGACAAAGATACTGATAGAATGCTTGAGACAACAGGTAAAGGAGGTGTGGAGGGGCTTTTAAGATCCAAAGTATCAGGAAAGAACTGAAAGCCTTGAAGAAGCAGTACAAGGAGGCAGGTGAGGAGGAGTGTGGGCCTTTGGCAGAGCTTCAGATCATGCTTAGGAAGAGGCTTCTAACCTTACGGAGAGCTGAGCAGCATAGGAGGTGGTGAAGGGAGAGGGCCAGGACGAAAAGTCCGGGGAAGGTCTTTGACAGTAGCCTTAAGGATACAGTGTCCATTAAGAACCCCTGTGAGGAGCTGAAGGGGTGGCTGAAAGAAGTTGATAAATCTGGTCTTCCCAAAAAATTAAAAGCATGGATTTACCAGGACAGGATTCTACCAAGGATCAACTGTGAAGCTGTGTGCACAAACACATTTACATTTAGCAGACAATTAAAACTACAAAATGTATGATAAATTGCCTGTACAAATTTATTAGAGTAAGTAGAGTGGTACAAAAGCTATAAAGAGGCTTTTAACAAGTGTCTTAGTGCCAAATGCTTGAAGGTCTCAAAGATGACAAATAACTGTATGCTTCTTCTCAGGTTTTCATGACCGTGAGGGGAAGCAGTACTGCCAGAAGTGTTTTCTGGCCCTCTTTGCCTCTCGTTGTCAAGGTTGTTCCCAGCCCATCATGAAGAATTACATCTCAGCTCTAAGTGTTCTGTGGCATCCACAATGCTTTGTTTGTAGAGTAAGTAGATGCTGGATTTATTTCTGAGGTACAATTAATATGATTGTGTTATACCACATATGAAAGGTCTTAAGACACATGTTGCAGTAGTATACAACAAAACCTTTTATAGCTCACACAAACTTCTTTAGGAAGACCAGGGCTAGTGCTTTTTACTCCTATATTTCTTATGGTGGGTTTATTATAGATTTATTAAATATAATTATAGTTCAGTCATGACACTCTAGATGGCACAGACTGATGGGTATTACCGTAACTGATGATATTCTCAGCGTTAAACGACATAGCACAAGCTGATTAGTTCATGTTGCATATGCAGCCAATGAGCTTGCTACTAGGGCTGCATGATTAATTGAGTGCGGTTGTTATGCATATCTTCTCAGTAAAGCCGGTTCTTTGATTAGTAGAAAATCTCCATCACCCGCTTTCAGATGGAGCAGCATTTACTACACAGAGCCATAGTTTTCTGACAAGCTATGTCAAAAAAAAAAAAAACACTGACGATATAATCGTACAATTATGAAATCGAAGAAATCATTTGCGTTAATGACAGCTGTTTGCGTAGCTTCTCAGTGAACTACAGCTCTTTGTAGTAAATGCAGTTCCATCTGAAAGCACGTTGAATCAATGAAAGCATTTAAATCTTTGGTTTCACTTTATTTTGATGGTCCCTTTAACACATTCTATTGACTATAAGTAATGTTGCACCTACATTTCTACTGACTCTCATTAGAGTGTTAGTAGTGTATTAGTTGACTGGTAGGGTTAGGGTTAGGGTTAGATTAAGTTGACACATTCTTGCAAAGTTACTTATAGTCAGTACAATATTTTTTGGGAGACCAACACAGTAAAGAGTTAGCAGATATGAAGCAGACAGTCTACTAATACTCTTATGAGAGTTTGTTGACATGTAGTTGCAACATTACTTAGTGTCAACAAAATGTTCAAAAGGGACCATCAAAATAAAGTGTTATCAAATCTTTTTATTCAGCAACCACTATAGGGATTTCCTGGGTTTCTTCTGCGGGCATATTTGGACTTTCTGCGTGAGAGCGCCCTCTGGCCTTCAGATAGAGATTTACTGATCACAAAACCGTGCTTCACTGAAAGATACGCATGACAATCGCAGCTTCTGTCTAATTGCAATTTCGATTTCATTTTGATTTATCATGCAACCCTACTAGATACTTTACATTAAAATGGCTGGTTAGCATTCACTTGATCATTTGCAGCGTGTTTTCACAGTTCTTCTTAAACCCACCAGCTTCCCCAGCTCCACCTGTGTAGATCTGCTACGGGTTATTTTATATGCTATTTGTGCTGCAGCAGTATGTGTTAAATGCTCACAGCACTGTATCGCCATATGCATTGACAGTAGCAAGGTCATGTACTTGCTTGCAGCAGCAGCAATTCAGCAGCAGCAGCGTAGCAGATCTATTCTGCCAAGGCCAAATACATTAAAATTGTCATGACCATTACCATGCAAAAATCTTCAGAGTTGTCATAATTGAAAAAAAAAAAAAAGTATGTGTGTGTGTATATGTGTGTGTGTATATACATATATATATATATATATATATATATATATATATATATATATATATATACACATAAATTAGGGCTGTCAGTTTAACACGTTAACTTAATTAGTTATGAAAAAATAACACAATTGAAATATTTTAATGCAGTTAACGTACTGGCCCTGCCCTCAGACCTGTACATCATCTTACATTTCATACAGTTGACTGTTGACAAATATGATTCAGGGCAACAACTTTATAAATGCAGTTATGCCCTAAAATTCAAGATATTGGGGCAAAAATTATCCTGTATGAGTTTTTGTCTCATATTTATATCACATAAGCAATATCACACCAGCAGAGAGAGCAATATCAAACGAGTGCTGTTTTTGTCTCTAATATAATGAGCGCAAATATGATTTTATACAACAGTTCAGTAAATAAGAAGTTAATATTGTGTTATTGTCATGATGCTACTGCGAGGAAGCAAGGAGCACGGAGACATAGGAGTTTTTATTAATCCACACAGGGGGTAACACAGGGTAGGCAGGAGACACACATGTAGCAAGTATTACTAACGACACCAGACAAAGGAAACAAGGAACAGATATCACTTTAAATACAGAACTAAATAAGGGTAAATAACGGGACACACCTGAACCAAACGACTAATCAAACGAGAGGGAGAAACTGGGTCACAGGGAGCACTTACTAGTAAAATTGGCATTTCTAGATATCTGTAAAAGTATTTTTACTAGTTAAAATGTTATTTAAGATATCAGTAATTCTATTTTCACTAGTTGCAAGGGCAATTTCAGATATCAACTGGCTTTGTTGATATCAATACTTATTTTTTTACTAGTAAAAATGTCTATTCTTGATATCAACAATTGAATTGTCACTATTGACAATGTTCATTTTTGATATCTGAAAATGTATTTCTGATATCAGCCATTGGGAGGATATCAACAATTTAATTATTTTTAAAGCATTTTAACTAGTAAAAACTGAATTGTTGATATCAAGAATTCATATCCTGTGAAGGAATAAAAGTCAAAACGGCTTGCCATAGGAAAGAGATGTGAGAATTTGGGCAGAAAAAAAACAAATCAAAACAGAGATTCTTAGTGTATTCCACTTAATTAATTAATCGGGTATATCATAAATTACATTGCGGGAGCAGACCACAAATGTGCAGTATATGTTGTCATTTTTCATATTGTTACATCAGAATACTATAGAAAAGACAAAATCAGGAGGAAAAGAATGCAATGGAGTGAGAAGAGCTCTTGCCATTATACCATGTCACATTAAAATACTAAGTGTTACAATATTATGACATCTGGAAATAGACAACAAAGGACAATTTGTAGCTCATTCAGTCAAATTTAATGGATAAGGATTACTTGTAGTACAACCTTATGGTTTGAAATGAATTGTTTCAGTCAGTAGCGCAGTAGGCTCACTAGGAAAAAGGTGGATACAGCGTGAATGCTTTTTATTTTATTATTATTATTTTTTTTATTTTAACCTGTTCTCATATCCATAGCTTAGTTGACATATCTTTATTTATTTTATCCTTTATTTTACCAGGATAGTCCCATTGAGATATAAGATCTCTTCTTCCAGGGAGTCCTGGCCAAAATAGCAGCACAAAAAGTTTCACACAACAGTTTACATATACATAAACACTCACACAAAAAATCCTAACTTCTTAATTAAAGCATTTGTGTTTCCTTTCAGTTAGACCATATAAGAGTTTTAAAAGTACTCAGCGAAGGGAGTTTTTCCAACATTAAGATACTCTGTATCTCATTCCATAAGAAAGGTGCATAAAAAGAGAAAGCAGTTTAGCCGAACTCTGTGTAAACTCTAGGAACATTTAAAAGCAATCTATCAGTAGTTCTTGTACTATAATGACAAGTATAATAAGATAAAAGACTACATATATACGAGGGTATTTTTACCTAACAAGGCCTTGGCAGTAAACAATAACATATGTATTTTTCTCCTCTGAAACAAAGAGGACCAACCCACTAATTCATACTAATTCAAGGTACAATGATGTGTGAGTGAAAAACCACAAGTCACAAATCGTAATACAGCATGGTATACATAATCCAACTTTTTTAAAATAGAAGAACTTGCATGCATATAAATCACATAACCATAATCCAGCACTGAGAGAAAACAACTATGTTTAATTCTCTTCCTTGCTTCAAAGGGAAAACATTTCTTTAAACGATACAAAAAAAACAAGTTTTGGCCTAAGCTTTTATAGCAATACATTATACTACTTCTACTGCATAAATACAGTTGCATAAATGCTGCTGCTCATTTACGTAGTAATTCTTTCCTACATTGAATGCAAGACTTAAATATGGCGGTTAGTTTAAAACTTGTTTATGATTGTTTATTTAGAACTTAATAGGACAGATCATGCAATATGCACAGTGATATGGAGTAAAAGAGTGTTTACTTGATATGATTTCAGATAGTGTCTGAAATTGCACTGCAAAATGCTACAGCAGACACTGGTAAAGTACTTGAATGTTAAGCCGCAAGCTCATCTGGCCGCTAATGCAAAAGAAAATAATCAGCTGCACCATGTAGATAAAGATGTGATAACTAACAGATTGAGTTAAGGATCTATGAGCCCAGACCATCTAGAGTAGAACTTTTATGGTAGAACTTTGTAACTTATGTGAGCATATTTTTGTTTTGTATTGTATTGTATTGTATTGATTGATTGATTGATTGATTGATTGATTCATTCATTGATTCATTCATTCATTCATTCATTCATTCATTCATTCATTCAATGGTTTTTACATTAGGATAAAGAACAAAATTCTTTTTATTCTTTAATCAGTAAGGAAATATTTAAGTAATGACATTAATATATTTTGTACTTTCAAGTCTACATGAAATTGTAGTGGAGTAAAAAGTATTATTTTTCCTTGTATGTGTAATAAAAAAGTATTTGGTTTTAACAGACCTCGAGTAAAGTACAGATTCCCTAAAATAATACTTAATTTTAGTGAAGTACTATAATTAAAAATACTTTTCACCTCTTCCACAGTGCTTGGTGGGTAGTGCTTCTAATGTGCCGCATAATCAAGGTTCTCAGTTGATTTGAAGGCTACATTTTCACAATTATTAATGATAATGATCTTTTCGCAGCTTTACAGGTAAAGGTTCTTGTTTGCTTGCATTGCAATGAAAAGTGCTGCCTGCAGGCAAGTCATTTTGAGTGAACCATACTAATAGAACTATTTAATTTATTTTACTGTTTACATCCTACAGAACATATTACAAATGTAAGCTTTTTCACAATAAAATAATCGTAGATTATTTTTCAGATTACATAAATCTCTACTGTGGTAAAAATATTTTAGATGTTTAAAAATAGAAGTTATGTCACCTTTATTCAGAGGTGGGTAGAGTACCCAAAAACTGTACTCGAGTAAAAGTACTTATAGAAATATTTACTCAAGTAAAAGTAATAGTCTGAATAGTTACTTGAGTAATAGTAAATAAGTATTGGATAAAAACGAAACAAATGCACATAATGAAACAAATGCACGTTGACAGATCTTCTTCCGTCTGTTCTGCAAAATGTAAACAAATGTATATTTCTGCAAGAGTAAATATTGTGAAAATATCAATATTAATTGTGTATAGGCAAGGGCATTCCCCCTGGAAGAGGTCGCGCGCCGCTGCGCAGCTAGCTAACATGGGTTTGGCGGGTGTTCATTTCATACTCTGTGACAGCTTATTTAATGCATAAATTTTACATTGTATTTAATGTATAAGGTACATGTACAACAAACTGGTAATGTCATAGTGGTATCATTTACTGTAATCGAATGTAGCCTATCTATACCTATGGAACCATAGACAGCACACGTGGTGTTCATCTAATAAAGATCTTCATAGCTAGCAAACAATAGCCTTTGCAGATTTGCATTCAATTGACTGTAGATCCAAAGCCACATCTTCAACGCTCTTGATGTTCTTAAACTTTCTGTTACTACTGTGAGTACTTCTGGTACTTCTGTGAGAACTGCTTCAGACGACTCAGCACGTGCGGCAGGGAACTAAATGAATCATTCAAATTGATTCACGAACCAACTGGTTTGATCAAGCCTTTGAACAGAATTGACACAAAAGAATGGATAATTTCGCGAATGGACATCGCTCATTGCTCAGAGAATAGTAGACGGCACGTTTGGAATAAATTGAAGCATTTTTAACTAGTATTGCATTAAGATAAAGTAATGAGAGGAGCGTCGCCTACAGTAACAAAGTAAAAGTACCGTTTTTTCACTAAAAATGTAATTGAGTAAAAGTACCCATCTTTAAATATACTCTAAAAGTATTAGTTATCGAAAAAATTTACTCAAGTAAATATAACGAAGTAACATTTCTGCCTTTATTTATATAGTGCTTTATACCATGCAGATTGTCCCTATATATATATATATATATATATATATATATATATATATTTATTTATTTATTTATATAATTTCTTGGTCTCTCTTTGTTTGTAACTGTCTTGTAATTTTCTGCAGGAATGCTATAGCCCATTTGTGAACGGGAGTTTCTTTGAGCATGAGGGGCAACCCTTATGTGAAGCTCACTACCACCAGTCCCGGGGAACTGTGTGCCAGGCATGCCAGCAGCCCATCCTTGGGCGCTGTGTCACCGCAATGGGTGCCAAGTTTCATCCACAACATCTGGTGTGCCACTTCTGCCTGAAACCCCTCAGCAAAGGCTGCTTCAAGGAGCAGGACAACAAACCATACTGCCACCCCTGCTTCATCAAACTCTTTGGCTAAGGAGAGTGAGGAAAGATGATAAAGCAGATTACTCAGCTGCCATCCAGCCTTTCAAAAAAAAACTTGCCAAATATACATTGTATGGACATAACTATTCTTAACTTTTCTTAATTTTAAAGGCGCACTATGATCCCCCCCCCCAAAAAAAGTATAGATATGAAGTATAGTATAGTATAGTATAGTATAGTATAGTATAGTATAGTATAGTATAGTATAGTGTAGTGTAGTGTAGTAAATAAATAAATCTCTTTAAATCATTACTTATGATCCAGTAATGTGTGGTGGTGTTTGTGCATTTCTATGCTACAATCTTTTTACAAGATGCTGTTGCGTGTGTTCTTGAGGCTGATACCATGTCAGGGGCATTGAGGAGCATTCTGGTCATGTTGTATGTATGGCCAAGTTTGAATACTATAATTAAACAAAACTGTTAAAAACAATTCTGCATTGTGCACCTTTAATGCACCACCATACAATGTTCTACATAGGTTCTGTGATTTGTTGCCATTTAGAACAAGATCAGGCTGTCTGTGAGGTCAGTGTCACGGAAAAACAAGAGGATTCAACTGCAAGTAAACAATTTATTAAACCAGCAGAGATCGGCTGCAAACAGAAATCAGTACGAGTGCAGGTGTAATTATCCACTGGTAGTGCAGACACAGAACTGAGTACAAACAGCCCAGGACAGGAACCAGGCGGTATTCCAAAATGAGACAAAAGTAATGAGTCCAGAGCAGGAACAAGGAACCAGGCTGGGTAGAGAGCGCTTCCAGGATAGACTCCACTAACGACTTAAACGATCTGACAAAACATGGTAAAAAGAAAGGACATTAAATAGCAAGGCTGATGAGCGGCATCTGCAACTGATCCGCAGTCAGCAGGGCAAGGACACACACAGGTTTGTCCTGTGGTCAAGTCTACACCAGACTGAGAAAAGCATTTTTATATTAGCAGTGCTTTGTGCACAAATATATTGTCTTGCTGTAATAGAAAAGGGCCCTCCTAAATTCTCTAGAATGTCACTGAATGGCATAGCTTTAAGATTGACAAAATATAGGAGTAGTCAAACCTGGTAATTATAAGGGGGTAAGTACTTTGCATACTTTTAAGTACTTTTTAAACCTGTCTTGGTACCCAATAGAGGAGACTTCCAAAATGTACAAGGGTGGGGCGATTCTAGGACATGTTTGAAAAGCATTGATGAATATATCATTGATGAATAACAGTGATTGATGAACGACTACAGATTTTAGAGGGAAATTCTGAGACCTATCAGTCATACAGACCAGCTCAGGTCATGGATATGTCTAGTGATAAGCTGACGACTAATTTATCCAGGTTAAAAAAGAGAGACATCCAAAAAGTGGAGTACTGAGGAGGGTTTAGGAATAGTTTGAAAACCTTGGACTACAAAAATAAAAACTACAAAAATAAAATACACATTATCCATATTATAATAACAAGTTCAGTAATAATTTTAGTTATCAAAACAACTTATAATATAGGTAATAATGTTGTATATATAAATATTTTATATATATAAATATTTGGTGCAATGCTCTGTTTGAAATATTAAGTTGTGGTAACACTTTATGTATAATGAATTATAAAAGTAGTTTTAATGCATTAATTAAGCCTTGTAATGCACCTTATAATGCATTGTAGCACTGCCAGAATTTCGTTGGAGGTAAAATTTGATCGCAACGGCCATTAATAGGCTGTCGGTGAACATGTCAAACTAACGATCAAAGACTACAGATTTTAGCCAAATTTTTCAAAATTTGTCTCAGACGGCCAAATCGTAGCCAAAATTGCACAGTGTGAGCCGGGCTTTTGTGATTAATGGCTGTGGCAATCAGATTTTACCTCTGACAAAATTCTGGCAGTGTTTGAAGATTTGGCGCACAGTCCTGCAGTGTGACTACCCCTACGACGAATGTCAAACTGTGTTCGTTTTTCAAGACAAGCTATGAGCAGAATTAATGCTAGAGAATTATTCTATCAGCCATAAACTCCGGCATTCCCGTCCTCCGCTTACGGAATTCATCTGATATGTTGCCTTTTCTATATAAACACTGGTTGCGCCGCTGTTTTCATATGGGTATGTAGAGCTGCATACACTATTCTTCTTAAATATGCTGGTATTGCCACCGTTCATATACTTTTCATGATAGCCAACATTTCGGTCAAGCGTGCAATGCAATTCGCAGTCACTGGACGTGTATGGGTTGATAATGTAAAACTCCTGAAAAGTTTTCTTGCGCGCACCCGTTTTTTAACTTGTCTTGACTGTCGTAGAGTCTGACATTAATGACAACTGAGATCCCAAAGTGTGACATGATCATCATGTTCGTACAGTCTGACAAGTACTATCCTAAAGAACTTTTAAAAAAATCGCACAGTGTGAGCCCGGCTTAACATAGGTATCTCCAATCCTACCCCTGGTGAGGTACAATTCTGCAGACTTAAGTTCCAACCCTGCTCAGACACACCTGCCTGTAATTATCAAGTAACCTTGAAAACCTTGATTAGCTGGTTCACTTGTGTTTGATTGGGGTTGGACCTGAAATCTGCAGGACAGTAGCAATTTTCCCAGGACCTTATTTTCCAAAAAGTGTTTTGCCTTACTTTAAATCATAATGGAAACCTATAATTACTTATAATCTTTTAGAGCTGTCAGGTGAAGAGGAACAAGCTACTACTATATGCAGTGAAATGTGGCATAGTAGCTTAACAAATGAACCTTGAACTGAAAGGAGTTTGCATACCAAAAGAGAAAGGGACAGTACTGTAATAAAACCAGATCAGTATAGTTTATATAGTAATTGCATCACATTTGCTGTTCTTTGACTATGTTCACAAAACAATATTTATGTTGGTAACAGTGCCAATATCTAAAACAACTTTGGTCTATTTGCTCATTTTGGTCTATTTGCCTATAAATAGCTTAAAGAAGTTATAATAGTTTTAACCATATCTGATATGAATAGGTGTCGTTATGTCTTGTATCAACATTGCTAATCTGTTATTTTAAAACAGTTGTTTTCAACAAGTCAAAACAACAGCAGAATGAAAGCCTGTTCATAAGATGTATTTTTGGATATCTGTCTTTTATTAGTTATTGGGGAAGTTTTGATACTAGTGACTAGTGACACTCTCATTGATAAGGCTATCACCTGTAACCATGGGCACAACTTCAGATTAATGAAACCCAAACAAAACAATGTTATTCTGCAGGTAACTTGAAATTACTTTACCTGTGAACACCACTTTCTTGTTCTTGCAATGCATAGTGTAAGGCTGTTTTTGAAAGCTGATCTTTAGAGAACCACCAGATGGCAGCATTTATGATATACTCCCTATTGTTTAAATAAATAAATAAATAAATACATACAGTATATACATAATTAGTGGAAAACCATAATTTAATAACATAAAAACAATACAATGTAATTGACAAAGAAAGATGATCGACATCGTGTTAAAGAATAAATGTAAGTTACTAGTGCTAAAAAAAGTAATCAATAATATGCACACAATTATTTCTCACTGGACACTCTTAAAACTGTTTTATTGTCATGCACTTACTCAGAATATATCAACCATCTATGTTTTTTTTTAACACATTGGCTTTATACTGCATCTTAATATCACAGCATTTTTTTTTTTACATATTGTCTATTCCAGCTGTCAGTTTGAAATCTTGTTTTTGTAAAGCTATATATATTTTGATTTTGCTGTATTGCTCACCAAACAACCAAATAGTAAAATGGTATGTGTGATTGGTTATATTATTACTGTACAATATTCCCAAAGTAAATAAATTTCTTTTTTCATTAACAAATTAAGCGGTAGACATTTTTTTCAGGACCCTAAAGATGCTATGCCACCTAGTTATTATCTTATGTGAACTGGCTCAGGTCATGTCAAAGCAATTCAGTTTTTCTGAATTGCTTTGAAACCATCACTTATATTCTCAAACCCTTAAACACAAATCCAACTCTTCAAACTAAATCAGCATAACATATTATTTACATGTACAGTTTTAAGGCAGTTTTAATTGCCTTTTTGGTAACTTCATGATGGCCACGATATATATAGCTTCATCACTGGCCACGATATTGCATGCACGTAGTTTATTTCACGCTTTGATATGAAATGATACAGGCTACAGCGCGTGGCAGCATGAGCACTGTGCTGATTTGACTCGAACCTGGCGCTGAAGTGAAGTTGGAGCACGTGTCTGAAACATCTCCCATTTGATGTGGTCATAAAGACATTCTGCAACTGAATAAATGCACTTCTTGTCTAAGAAAAAAAGTGACAGAAAGAGCAGTTGTAAGTGGTGGCCAATCCTGGCCCCGCACCGCAATAATTGCGTAAAATATTTTTAACACATTAAACTGACAAAAATTAAGCACCTGCGTTAACACGCTAATTGTATTATATATATTTTTTTATTACCGTTTTTCTCAATTGCTAAAATACAATTTCTGAAACCTTGCTCCATTTTCTGAAACCATTAAACACAAAACCTCATCTTCAAGCACTATTTACAAAACCTCTGACTCCTCTCGCAAAATGAAACTTTCGCCTCAAAACAGTTTTACCTGTAAATCATAAACAAAGTGATCAAAATGATATACACTATCAAGAAGTCAGTACACCAAAAAAATAGAAAACACATTGTTCAAAACATATAGCTCTCAGGGAGAAGTAAAACATTTTTCTCTAAAAACAAATTTAATATTTGTTCGTCATTGTCTTTTGATGAACGAAAACATGTTCTATCATAGTAGCTCAAAATTGATCAGAAATTACTACTCTGCTTTGCTCTTTGCAATTTTTTTTTTGTTCTTCCTCCTGCTTGTACCCCTATTTTTACAGTACTGTACCCTGCATCTCACAAACTTGTCCTTTGTCTCTGTGATACTGTAATTCTTGTTCTTTGTTGATATGAACCTGCAACCAGTCAAAATCTATTGAGCAGTCAGTACTGTTAACAAATGGAAAGCACAATGTTCAGGGCCATACAATTTGTTCATTGTACGGTATAGAGCCTACTACAGTATACAATACTAAAAGGGACAAAAATCAAAGGAGTAAACATATGATCGATTCCAACTCGTTGGGCTGGGTAAGGCCCCAGAGCACTTTGTTGACATCACAAGCAATATTGTCCCTCCTGAGGCAACGGGGGTAGAAGCCTCTTGTGTGCCGTATCCAGCCCTGACATGATTCCTCACCTATATCACCACAGGCTAAATCCCAACCTGTCCTCCAACCAATACGCCCGTATAGGTCGTTTGTCCAAATCCCTGAAATACGACCCATCAGAGCGTATGCTACAATTGCGCCCCTGTCGGCAACAGGACATTTTCATATTACAGTTTTTCTCGATCGATAACACACAATTCATAAAACAATTAATCATTTTCTCACAACTATAAACACAATCTCTAAACTATACACCAACTTATACAAACCTCAAACTTCCAGTTCAAAGCCAAATATTCTAATCAAAAACATATTATCTTAAGTCAAAATCAAACTTTGGCCTCAGATGATGCACAAACCTGCCAAATACACAGACTGCTCCACTGCCTAGAAAACACCAGTGAGATCAATTCAAAACACTGTTACCAAAACCTCCTTTTGGGAAACAGGAATCCTTTTGATAGTCAATGTCTGTTACAGTATAAAACATAAATAGAGGGGTGCAGATACAGTAAAATTCTGCAATAAACTTTAAGAAAAGTTTACTTTCATTACACTACTGTAAAGAGATCTTACAGTAGATGAAAAGCACTACAAGAGAAAAAATCAAAGACCAAACAACTGAATGTACCGTAAATACACATTGGAATATACTGTCAGTTGTTTTACAGAAATAAATAATGGATAAAAGAATAAATAAATAAATTCATTCAGCATCCTCTGCCAAACTGCATTACAGTATTGGTGGTATCCTTATATTTTATAGCAGTTTCTTAGTCTTCTAAGAAAAGACTTCTCTGCCTACCCTAGACAGTCGTCTCTCAGTTCTGCACAAATACAGTAAATGTAAGGACTACTTGGCTACAAATCAATTCAACAGTAATGAGTTTGAGGGTGTGTGCTACAGTATTTACTGTATACAGAATAATGAAAGTTCTCTCATCTGAAGTATTGCTGCTATGTACTGTAATTATATTGTATGTGTCAGTATTGAAACCTTGTAGACAAGACTGTTGGCCAGCTTCCCTCACGGTCAGTCCATGCAGAAGAACATTGTCTCCCACAACAAGGATTAATTTTCCAAAACACATAATCGCTTGTGCTCTTGTTCATATCATTCTGAGATTTTGACCTGTGTGTCATCAGTTTTGCTACTGAATGTTCACACATGGATAAATGTGCGCTGTTTGAGATCATTTTTTGATGCTTGAGTTAATTATATTGTGTGTTTGTGTTTTCTGAATGAGAACCTGTGCAAAATGATGGTGTTTTTGTGTAGAGTTTTGCAGAAAACACTGTGTAAATTGGAACGTGTGTGAAAACAGGTGAAAAGTGTTAAAAGTTTTGAGAAATGTGTCTTTGTTTTGAGAACTGTATGAATGGTTTGGAAAACTGGGCCAAATGAATCAGTTATAGTGTGTTAGCAATCGAGAAAAACTGTAATGTTTTGTATTATTTTATCTGTGTCGTAGTTCGGCTTTCTTGCAAATTGTGTTTTACCATGTGAAATGGTTTAAGGTATTGACAACAGACTGCACAATTAGCTAAATGAGGTCAGGCAACTGAGAACTTTGTTCAGCTTTCTTGTAGCTCGGTTGGTAGAGCATTGTGTTATACGACGATATGTATATACGTGATCATGCGATCATGTGTTCAATCCCAGAGAACGCACGCGCTCATAAAATGTGCACTAAAAATCATGATTTTGCATGATTCCTGTAAGGGGTAGGTTTAGGGGTAGGGTTAGGTGTGGTCATTCGTACAAATTAGCCACCTAGTAAAATATGTATGAATACTGTGAGATCGGTGTAAAAAGTCCACATATTGCATTTAAATAAACACGCATTTTGAT
The DNA here is from genome assembly GCA_036784905.1 of Acrossocheilus fasciatus. Lineage (NCBI taxonomy): Eukaryota > Metazoa > Chordata > Actinopteri > Cypriniformes > Cyprinidae > Acrossocheilus > Acrossocheilus fasciatus. Next base: position 10,906,547 of record CM071949.1, read on the forward strand.
TGGTAATGACAGTCATACATCATTTCATGACGACAGACGCAACACGAGACTGTCATTATTTTTACGCGCGCTAGAGGGCGCTTAACTTTAAAACGTAAATATAGGTCGTAATAAGGGCTTGCACAAACGACCTATAGGGTTGTTTTTTGTTGGAGGACAGGCTCCTAAATCCATAACTTGCAGCAGATTTACTCTGGTGTAGGGTTGTCTATCATATACTTTCCATTTCCAAGAGTAGTGGCAGTTCATAAACTGCCCATTGATGTTAAACCATTGCCTTACCTGAGCAGCTCGGTGGAAACTGACATTGTCCCACACGATCACATAGGTGGGAATGGGATTCTCATTTAGCTCTTTACCCTGCTGCTCTTGAACCTGCTGCTCAAATATAATATCTCTTAGAATGGCAATAAATCTTAGAAGGTGCTGATGGTCATATAGAACACCATGGTTGCTGATAGCAGCACAGATTGTGACATTGTCACATCGTTGACCAGGGACTTCAACAATGGCCCGCTGTCCAATCATGTTTCGGCCTCTCCGTCTCCTCTTTGTTAGATTGAAGCCTGCTTCATCGACAAAGATGAAGTCATGGGGTCTGTCCAAGGATTCCAATTCAAATATTGTCTGTGTAGAAATACAATATACTGTATTTAGAATTTTGTAAGTCGTAAAGAGACAGTGCTATACTATAGAGTACAATTAGGCCTACTGAATGCACTTCTGATTCACATACATTGTATGTACTGAAGAGTAATGTCATTCATAGTATGTGTTAGTACTGTAGACAATCTGGATTACAGTATTTTTTTCTGAATGTACACTTACTTGCACATACTGAGCTCGCAGTTCTTTCACCCTTGGTGAGTTGCACTCAAAAGGTACTCAGGATACGAATTAAACAAGTATACAGTTACGAAGGAGGACACGGTCATTTGTGGAAATGCTCACACTGTCGATTCCCTGGAAGTGTATGTTGTCTTGTATCACTCGTTCCTGGATTTCTCTGAGTCGTATTACATTACCTTGAAGGACCATGCCCACAATAACGGCCTCTTGCTCCCGAGTGAATATAGCTGTCCTTCCACCTGCATGTGGCAGCCTTGCAATTCTACAAAAAGTAGACGTGCAGTTACGACAAATATTCATTCATGTACTATACATACAGTGATGAACTTTACAAATGTCTATTGAAACAGATGCATATAGTGTAGTACAGTAAATTTGCAATTACAAAAATACAGTAGTATACTGTACCTGTTCTCTTCTCTGAATGTCCTTACTATGATGGACACAGAAAATTGGCTCAAATTGGGTTACACTCTAAGTCCTGCTTCCCTCATTGTCAGTCCATGGACAAGAACATGGTCTGTGACTGTTGCTTGAATTTCATCAGATATTTCCACTCCACCTCCTCCTCGCCCACCTCGCATAAGCACTCGTCCTCGTCCTCTCACATTGTTTCTTCTATCAATTCTCAGACTTTCTCCTTCCCACCTTCAACAACCTGTTTGCTCTCTGAACTGGCTTATATTGGTTGTCACATCATTTGAAACAGGTTACATCAATTTTGAGTGGTTGTGTTCAGTCAATGAAATGTTCTCTATTTGTATTTCATTGTTGCCACTTGTGTTTACCAGTATGGATGACGTGTATTAGAGTGCAGAATGTGTTTTGAGAATGAGAATATGTTTAGAGTTTTGCTGAAAAGTCTAAGTGAGATCTGCAAATTGTGTTTTACCATGTGAAATGGTTTAAGGTATTGACAACAGACTGCACAATTAGCTAAATGAGGTCAGGCAACTGAGAACTTTGTTCAGCCAATGGGTTTTAGTGTTTTAGCTATTGAGAAAAACTGTAAAATCTATATACAGTGTCCTCCATGACTATTGGGACAGTAAAGACAAAATTGCTCTGTTTTCTGTGGAGTCAAGAAAACTGTAAATATGATTAAAATATGAATATGAGACAAAACTACAGAATGCCACATTTTATTATTGTGAGCATAAGTATTGGGACAGTTGCCTCACAGATCTTTCAAAAGCCCTATTCGGACGGGATTAGTTTTACATGGAGAGGTGGGGTAAAGTAATTTCTACCAGAGCATCTCAGTGATTTTAGTCTCGTTCGAATGTGCCATCTCAGTGATCATGACAGACGATGTCAGTAAAGATTACGGTGACTTTTACCTTCTGTAAAAAGGTCTGGAAGAATTAGCTCAGGTAATACTAATCCCGTGCAAATAGACCAGCTGTAAATATGTACAGTTTATATTCCGTAATTTCCTATTTAAATGTAGTTTTCTCTGTTTTTTCCATGCTTGAAGAAACATTCAGTTGTGTTCTAGGCAGTGGGACAAGTCTGCAGCAAACCTCAAATGTTTTCTGCATATGACAATGCATACCATTTCAGATCAAAAATAAGGTTGAAAGCACTTCTGTTAGCTTTAGGTAAGTGTAATTAACAAATCGATTGATGTAGCATGCACATGACGACAGGGAGGTGACGGCGGTGCGTAAATCAAGTTACTCCTCCCACTTCTGGTAGTTTTACTGAGATTTCTTATCCCATGCGAATTGGCCATTTATATTACAGATGTCCTATGGTAAATTAACATTACTCCATCTACCCTTGTAAAACTAATCCTGTCCGAATAGGGCTTAAGTGATCAGCTGTGTCCTGCATTCATAGACATTCTGAACTCTATTGGGGTTAGACAACACGTGTCAATTCATTGTTGAAATCATACTCTAGATTTAATACTGTCACATGGAATGTTAATGGTGATGAAATTCTGCAGCAAAGCGATGATAATCTCAGATCATAATCTAGTCTTGTGTAAACTCCATACAGCTAAAACTGTAAATTCTACTTCTAGTTGCAAGTATGGTAGAACCATCACTTCTACCACAAAAGACAGTTTTGTAAGTAATCTTCCTGATTTATTTCAGTTCCCCAGCATATCCAATAGCTCAGAAAAACTTGATGTAACAAACTATGGACTCTCTCTTTTCTAGCACTTTAGATACGGTTGCTCCTTTACGCTTAAGGAAGATTAAGGAAAACAGTCTGACCCCATGGTATAATGAGCACACTCGCGCCCTAAAGAGAGCAGCCCGGAAAATGGACCGCAGCTGGAGGAAAACAAAACTAGAGGTATTTCGTTTTGCAGTACCCTATCCTACAGAAAAGCATTAAAAACTGCTAGATCTAATTACTTTTCATCTATTTTAGAAGAAAACAAACATAACCACATATTCAATACAGTGGCTAAATTAACAAAAAATAGAGCTTCAACAGGCGTTGACATTTCCCAACAGCACAGCAGTTGTTATGAATCTGGTCTATGAACTATGAACCGTTCACTCACCACCAGAGGTCACTCGCTCATCACGTGGACTCTTGCACCACACTACTGTTGCACTTCACCAGACTGCATTTCCATCCATTGCAC